>JAJPUD010001390.1:250747-265516 GCA_023553655.1 Myrmecobius fasciatus | reverse complement strand
CTAGGTGACAGGTAATCTAATACATGCTAGATAGGATAAATTATATGACAAGTACAATACATGTATACATATCTATACAGTTATCTTACTGCACAAGAAACATCAGATCTAGAAAGAGAAGAAGAAAAAAAACAACCTAAGAAGGAAAACAGAATGCATGGAAATATTCACAGAAAGCGTTAAAATGCTGTGTTGTGGTTCACTCTCAGTTCCCACAGGCCTCTCTCTGGATGTATATGACTATCTTCATCGCAGCACAACTGGTTTGAATCACATCATTGTTGAAGAGAACCATGTCCATCAAAATTGATCATCGTATAGTCTTGTTGCTGTGTATAATGTTCTCCTGGTTCTGCTGATTTCACTCAGCATCAGTTCATGCAAGTCTCTCCAATCCTCTCTGAAATCCTCCTGTTGGTCATTTCTTACAAAACAATAATATTCCATAACATTCATATACCATAATTTATTCAGCCATTCTCCAATTGATGGGCATCTTTTCAATTTCCAGTTTCTTGCCACTACAAAAAGGGCTGCCACAAACATTTTTGCACACATCATGTAATACTGTTGTTGCTGTGTATGATGATCTCCTGGTTCTGCTCGTTTCACTCAGCATCAGTTCATGCAAGTCTCTCCAGGCCTCTCGCTGACAGAATTTTTAGAACAGACTTTGTTGACTGCCACTCAGGTTGCTCTAGAAACAAATATGAACTTATACTTTTAGCAATTTAATGCCAGGAGTAGAAGGCAGTAAGGAGACTTGATGTCCACTGAACCGGTAAATTGGCAAAAAGACAGAAAGACAGAAATTATTTTTCCTTAAATGATAGATGGCTTACATATTAACTTATGGGATAGAGATATTTTACACCAATTAGAAATGAATATCACCACAGAATTTTAGGAAGGGTCATTGCTGCTGTGGCTTCCACGGCTCCAAAAATTACTTGAACTACCAACATACCAGTATGGGTGGAGCAATGGCTCCTGACCAATGAAAAAACAGCTGCTTTACATCAATTAGCACAGGACAGAATTAGGAAACAAATAGCCCATGAACTCCCCTATAAGTGATTTATCAAAAAACAAAAAGAGGGAGATGAAAGTAGGGGCATTTACAAACAAACAGCCCATGGAACGCCCCTATAAGAGATTCATCAAAAAACAAAAAGAGGGAGAAGGAAGTAGGGTTATTCAGAAAGATATAGATAAAGCAGCATACACAATAAATTACAAAAAAAATTGATTCAATGTTGGAGGGGATGTGGGAAGACTGGGACACTGTGGACCTGTGAACGGATCCAGCCATTCTGGAGAGCAATTTGGAGCTATGCTCAAAAAGTTACCAAACTGTTGGAGACAAAGAGACTGTAAGAGACATCACCAAACCCCTACCCCCAAAAAGTGCATACCAGGAAGCAAGATACGATCAAATACCTCAAGAAAGTGTCAAACAGGCATCCTGCTTCAAGAAGTCACACATACACAAAGATTCCTCCCCTTATTCAATTTCCTGACAAATGGTCAACAAATGTTACATCCTTTGTTATATGAAAATTTACTTTGATATATCATGTATAAAAACCCTGTACTGAGCCTCAATAAACGAGCTATTCTGTCCCTACACAGAGTGGTCTCCATTCTTTCCTTTTACAGCCCATCCCCAGGCTAAAGCCTCCCCAGCCTCTTTGGCTCACAGGCCGATGCGAGATCTCAGGCACCCCTAGCTCGAGACCCGCGGGTCGGGTCAATTGGCGCCCGAACAGGGACCTGGGAATCCGCATCGCCCCGGCGGATTGACGAGGACAAGGAAGCAGGAAGAGACGCACCATCTGGCCAGATCCCCGTCTATCGACCCCACAAAAAGATTCTACAGACCACGAGTAAGTACACCAATCCGCCGCAATCATGGGCTCCCACCTTTCTAAAGAACAGGCTTTTGTCAAGGAGGTTAAGGAAAGCTTTAGAGAAAGAGGAATTAAAGTAAAAAAAAAGGACCTCATAAAATTTTTTATTTATATTGATAAGATCTGTCCTTGGTTTATTGTTAATGGTCCGGAGATCCATCCCGCAAAATGGCAAAAGGTAGGCAGGGACTTAAATGAAATTCTCAGAAAAGAGGGACCTGAATCCATGCCTCTTAACACCTTTTCATACTGGACACTCATTAATGAGGTTGTAGGAAGCACAGCGTCTGAAGGTAGCGCTAGACACCTTATTATGAGCGCTGAGTCCTGCTTGCGTCCACTTTCTCGGGCTGCCTCTAAGGCTTCCTTATGCGAAGAGAAAGAAACTCTGATAGAGGATAAAAAAACAAAGCCTCCCTCCCGCCCTTCTTCAATCATTCTAGATCCTCCCACAGCACATCATATCCCGCTCTTGTATCCTCCCTCACCCACTGATTCAATAACTCTTCCATCTTCACCACCTAATCAGACCCACAAATCCAATAAGTCATGCCCGGTAGAAAACGAAACCTTTGACGGTGTCATGAGCAGCATTGATACCGCAAACTTAGAAGTGGAAACAGCTGTATATAATCCACAGAATATATTCTTAAATCAAGTCGGAAACCCTCAACCGCTGCCCTTTATACTCCCTAACTACTCTCCTCAAAACGCCCCTTTCTCCCCAGCCCTCGGTGCTCCTAATCCCGACCTTAGGGCTATTAAGGAGAAACTCATTAATGATTTAAGGGAATTTGGGGAAATAATGACAGTGCAAGAACAATACGCCCGAATGACCCTCCAATTTAATAATATTCAGGACTCCTTGAGATCATCCCTCTCCCTCCAAACATCGACAAAAACCCCTCCAGGCTCCCTTAGGAAAAAGGAAGCACCACCTTCCTCAAAAAAGAAAAAAGAAAAACATACACTCGTCTTTCCTGTAATTGAAAGACCTAGACCCAAGACCAGATCCCAAAGCAAGGAGGAGGATATTCCAGATTCTGCTTCGTCTTCAGACGAAGAGGAGAATGAATCAGGGGTGAACGAATCAGGCTTAGCCCAAAACTCAAATTCAACTAATAACAATCCTCCTAATAAAGGTTCGGCACAAGAATCTGATAGTGAAGGCTCTGATAGTGATGAAAACGCAACAGAAAAGGAAACACCCATTCGAGAAACTCCCAGAGCAAAATTTAAAAATATTAAAGACCTCCACACAGCTGTTAAAAAATATGGACCCAACGCTCCTTTTACTATATCAGCATTAGAAGCAATAGGACAAGGAGGTTATTTAATGCCTGGGGAATGGATTAGAGTAGTGCAAGCCGCACTCTCCAGAGCGCAATTTTTAACCTGGAAAACAGACTTTTTCGATAGATGTGCGGCAACTGAGAAAAAGAATAGACAGTCTACTAATAAAGAGACCCGACAATGGACCTTAGATAAACTTACAGGTCAAGGCTCTTATGTGACAGAAGCCAAACAAAAAACGCTTCCCTATGGCTTGCTGGCACAAACCTCAGAGGCAGCCATAGGTGCATGGCAAGCACTCCCTACTTCAGGCTCGGCCCTCGCCCCTTTAAGCAAGGTGCTTCAGAAAAATAATGAAGATTATTCAGAATTTATAAGTAGATTGTTGGAAACAGCAGAAAGAACGCAAGGTACAGAGGCTGCTGAAAATCATTTAGTTAAAAGATTAGCATATGAAAACGCAAATGAAGCCTGCCGTGATGCGCTTAGGGGTCAATGGAGAGATAAATCTCTCAATGAAATGATTAAAATATGCAGAGACATAGACCCAGCCACAGATAAACTAGCTAAAGCTAATAAGGAAGGTCTTCTGGCCATCGGGGCTGCCCTACAACAGAATAGGAACCCCAAGTCATGCTTTAAGTGTAACAACGAAGGACATTTTGCTAGGCAGTGTCCCTTAAATCAACTGAGAAATAACTTTTCAAACAATAACCATGCCCTTAATCAATCTTCCAATGGCCCGCGGCCAGCTCCAGTCTCCCTTTGTCCTAGATGCAGGAAAGGATACCATTGGAGCAATGCCTGTCGCTCCACTTATGATGTAAATGGGAAACCAATACGCCCCCCACCCCAGGGAAACGGCCGACGGGGTCCGCCCCGGACCCCTCAAGGACCTGCCTTGGCAGCCACGGGGAATCAGTTCACCAACTACTCCACAGGGCCACACCGCAGTGCAGGGGTGGACTTGTGTGCCACTGCCCCCACAATATTAAAACCAGAGGATGGCCCACAAATCCTCGCCACCGGCACTTACGGCCCTCCCCCTCCCTCGACTTTCTTTCTTATCATAGGTCGCGCCTCGCCCACCCTACAAGGACTTAGAATACACAGCACTCTGGTTGACAATGATTATGAGGGGGAAATCAAAATTGTAGCCTCAGCCACTCACAACCCTGTAGAGATCCAACCCTATCAAAGGCTAGCACAAGCCATACCACTCCCACTACACACCTCTTACCCTGCCCACGAGCGTAAAAGAGGAAATTCCGTACCGGGATCCTCAAATGCATATTGGGTCAGAACTATAACCTCAGACAGGCCCATTCTGAAGCTTAAACTGCAAGGCAAGACCTTTTCCGGGCTGATTGACTCAGGGGCTGATGCTACAGTCATCTCTGCCAATCATTGGCCATCCACTTGGCCCTCACAGCCCTCCATGACTCACCTGCAAGGTATAGGACAGTCTAATAATGTCATGGAATCCTCTCAAATACTTAGCTGGGAAGATTCTGAAGGAAATAAAGGAACAGTCTGCCCCTTTATCGTCCCTAATCTCCCTGTTAATTTATGGGGGAGAGACATTCTCTCTCAAATGGGTACCATCATGTGTAGCCCTAACTCAATTATCACAGAACAAATGTTAAATCAGGGATTCCTCCCTCGACAAGGATTAGGAAGGGACAATCAAGGCATCACTCAACCTGTTCAGCTACAGCCCAATCCCAATCGCGCTGGTCTTGGTTACCAGAATCAGGGACATTTTTTCTAAGGGCCACTGGTCCCCCCAGCCTACAGGCGGATAAAATCACATGGAAATCCGATACTCCCGTCTGGATTGACCAGTGGCCCCTACCAAAAGAAAAATTGGAGGCTGCAACAACCTTAATTCAACAACAACTAGATGCTGGACACATAGAGTACTCCAATTCTCCATGGAACACACCTATTTTTGTAATAAAAAAGAAATCAGGATCATGGAGACTACTGCATGATCTAAGGGCAGTAAACAAAACCATGATCCCCATGGGAGCTCTACAGCCAGGCCTACCTACCCCCATAGCTATTCCTGCTGATTTTTCCAGAATAGTGATAGATCTAAAAGATTGCTTTTTTTCTATCCCACTTCATCCTGAAGACTCTAAAAGATTTGCCTTTACTATACCTGTTACTAACTGCATAGGCCCTTCACCCCGCTTCCAATGGAAAGTTCTTCCTCAAGGGATGACTAATAGTCCCACCCTCTGTCAAAAATATGTAGCTCAGACTATTGACCCTTTTCGCCTACGCTATCCTCATCTTTATATCATCCATTACATGGATGATATCCTCATAGCAGGCCCTTCTAATAATGGTTTAACTAGAATTATTAATCAGCTGATAACAGCATTACAAAATAGAGGATTCCGTATTTCCCCAGATAAGGTCCAAACCACACCCCCGCAATTCTTCTTAGGCTTTGAATTACACCTTAATCATGTAGTGACTCAAAAAACAGAGATACGTACATCACATCTCCATACCTTGAATGATTTCCAAAAATTGTTAGGAGATATAAATTGGCTACTCCCATATTTAAAATTAACAACAGGAGACTTGAAGCCTCTATTTGATATTCTGAAAGGAGACTCTGATCCCACCTCGCCACGTACCCTCTCTAAGGAAAGTGAAGAGGTTATAAAAAGAGTTAATCATGCTATCTCCACTCAACAAATTGGATATTATAACCCCCAGAAAAAATTATGGTTTCTCATTTTTTCCACAAAATTTTCCCCCACCGGACTTCTATGGCAGGAAAAACCCCTATATTGGGTCCATTGTCCAGCGACACCCAGTAAAATACTTTCCACTTATCCGCTCATCACTGCGGAATTATTACAAGAAGGAAGAACCCTGTCTATTAAACTCTTTGGGAAAGACCCTGACCACATTGTCTGTCCATACACTAGTATAGAAATATCTCAGCTTCAACAGAGGAATGATTCTTGGGCTATTGCCACTATTTCCTACCAAGGGATTATTGATAATCAATACCCCCCCGACAAACTCATAAAATTCCTTAATGAAACCCCTATGACCTTCTCACGTACAACTAAAACAAATCCAATCAAACAAGCTCACCTGATTTTCACGGATGGATCCTCCTCAGGTAAAGCGGCTATCACAGTAGATGGGGTTCTCACCTCATTCATCACACCTTATATATCAGCTCAACTTGTAGAATTAGCTGCCATCCTCTGGGTATTCAAAAATGTCTCTGGCCCAATGAATATATACACCGACAGTGCTTATATTGCCAATTCCATCCCACTACTTGAGACCGTCCCTTACATCAGGCCCTCTACTAACGCCTCCCCTATGTTTTCTCAAATTCAAAAACTCATCCTAGAAAGGAATTGCCCTTTCTTTATATGCCACATCCGAGCACATTCTGATCTCCCCGGCCCCCTTGTTAAGGGGAATGAAATAGTGGACCTCGCCACCAAACAAACCTTTCTAGTTTCAACCCTGAGCATTTCCCCTGTAGATGCAGCTACTAAGGCACATGAATTACACCACCTTAATGCTCAATCTTTACGCCAACAATTTAAAATTACAAAAGAACAAGCTAGACAGATTGTTAAACAATGCCCGGGTTGTATGATTCATCTACCCGAACCCCACCTTGGTGTTAATCCTCGAGGTATCATTCCTGGAGAAATCTGGCAGATGGACGTGACTCATTTCACATCATTTGGTAAGCTTAAATATATCCACGTTTCTATTGACACCTTTAGTGGCTTTATTTTTGCTACCCTGCAAACAGGAGAAGCCTCTAAACATGTCATCAGCCATGTCATGGCCTCACTGGCTGTTGTACCCAAACCCAAAATTCTTAAAACGGACAATGGTCCCGGATACACCAGTGCCTCTTTCAAACAATTTTGTGCCCATATGGGTATTAAACATGTTACTGGTATCCCTTACAACCCTCAAGGACAGGGTATTGTGGAAAGGGCTCACCAAACACTCAAGAGAACAATTTCAAAATTACAATCGGGCACTGAGACCCTTTACTTACGGATTGGCAACCACAAAACCTTACTGAACCATGCACTTTTTGTGCTCAATTATTTAACCCTAGATAATGAGGGTAAATCTGCTGCTGATTGCCTCTGGCATCCTTCCACAGCAAATGATTATGCCAAAGTTAAATGGAAGGACCCCCTCACGAATCAATGGCATGGCCCTGATCCTGTACTCATTTGGGGTAAAGGACATGCATGTATTTATGACACCCAAGCTCAAAATGCCAGATGGCTTCCAGACAGACTAGTCAAACCTTTAAACGCCTCAAATGAACAAAAATATAATAACCCACCCAGGGAATCTCCCTGAGAAAATATGTATGTGTTCTCTTTACAGATACATGGACACAGTGCTCCTTGGGATCATAATTGCCTTATTGATTCTTGCAAACATCATCAGTATCCTGTGCTGCCAAAACAAACTGCCAGTCCCCTGCCCTGTTTGAACAATATTGATACCAGTTGCGTGTTTCATGCACACAATCATGATGCTCCCTGCTATTATCCTCCTGAGTTTGCTACCCCCGGCCCACCCAACCTACTGCATCTATAATTACACATGGGTAGTTATGAACTCCTGGGGGGACACAGTGTGGAGTTCGTCCTATATGCAACACTCCATCCCCTGGCCTGACCTCTACCCTGACCTCTGTCAACTTGCAAAAGGATCTGCAGGATGGGATATCCAAGATTATCATGGAAACGCACCCCCAATGACTGCCCCTGGAGACGCCGGAGCATGGGGATGCATGACCCCTAATGTAAGATCAGTCACAAAAACGTTCTCCTTCTATGTCTGTCCTGGTACTAAACATAGGGACAAAAGTCTAACATATAAGTGTGGCGGCCCTAATGACTTCTATTGCGCCTCATGGGGCTGCGAAACCACGGGAGATACTTACTGGTCCCCTTCCTCCTCATGGGATTACATTAAGGTTGTGGCCAATTACAGCCACACAGCAAAAACCAGCAGTCTTCCTCACAACCCTCATGGCCGTCAGATCTTCAATTATCCTCTGGACCCAAAACGCAATTCCTGGTGCCATCCACTAAAAATCTCTTTCACTGAGGAAGGCAAACGACACAAACAAATTTGGGAGCTGGGTCTCATTTGGGGACTCAGATTATATCAACCTTATTATCACAATGGACTTACATTCACCATCAAACTTTATATGAACCCTCCAACATCAAAGCCCTCCATAGGTATTGGACCTAATTCACAATTGTTACCACCCAAGCCTGTAAAACCCCTTACGCCGTTACCACCCAAGCCTGTAAAACCCCTCACGCCGTTTCCCCTGCCCTTTCCGCCTTCCCCTTATCCCCTCTCTCCTTCTCCTTCCCCTCCTATGCACCCTGCCACCCCCTCCCCTATTGATCCCCTACTTTTCCCTCCCCTGCATCCTACCATTCCCTCTGGCCCCGCTTCTCCCTCTACTACCATACTTTCTCTGATCAACGCTACTGTTCAAGCTATTCACCATTTGAATATTTCCTCCCTAGAAGAATGCTGGGTTTGTTACTCTTCTAATCCACCCTTCTATGAAGGAATAGCTCAAATTGCGACGATCTCCCCTACTAACGATACTTCCTCCCTAAGATGGGCTCCAGATAATGCTCAAGGTATCACTATCACCAAACTTTCCGGCTCAGGTACTTGTCTTATAGGCAATTCTGGTTACCTCCCCCTTACCCTATCGCCTCATTGTAATTCCACTGTAACCATCACTCCCCATGCAGGCTATACATCCGTTTCCGAGGGATTTTACCTAGCCTGCTCTTCGGGACTCACCACCTTCATTATCAATGACAAATTCCTAGACATGCAAGATTACTGTATTACTGTTACCCTTCTCCCTCATGTTACCATTCATCCCCCCGACGACTTCCTTAGATTTATGGACAAATACAATAACCCCACTTATAGGAAAAAAAGGGAACCTATCACAGCATTAACCCTCACGACGCTTTTAGGCTTAGGAGCTATAGGTACGGGAACAGGTATTGCATCCCTTGTGCAATCAACTAACCAATTTCATCAACTTAGTGCAGCTATAGATAAGGATATTTTAGAGTTACAGACAGGGCTTCAACACCTCAAGGACTCAGTCGCTTCTCTAGCAGAAGTAGTTCTGCAGAATAGAAGAGGTCTTGATCTATTGTTTTTACAACAAGGGGGATTATGCGCCGCCCTTAGGGAAGAATGCTGTTTTTACTCTGACAAATTGGGACTAGTTGAGAACAGTTTACAAAAAGTAAGAGACAGTCTAGAAATACGCAAAAAGGAAAGGGAAAAACAGGAGTCATGGTACAAAAATTGGTTTTCTACCTCTCCCTGGTTATCCACTCTTCTCCCTAGTCTGTTAGGACCCCTCATAGGACTTCTATTACTGATATCTTTTGGACCTTGGGCATTTAACAGGCTAACATCATATATCAAACAACAAATAGACTCAACCATTGCCAAAAAACCGCATGTTTTCTATCAACAGCTAAACAGTAATGATTCTATTGAAGAATCTACTAGTAACATGAGCCCTCTAAAATTTGATGAAAGTCTACTCAAAAAACCATGGTATAAAAGGTGCTGTTAAAGGTAAAAAATGGGAGTCTCTAGCAGGGGAACATGTCGCTGGAGCTGTCGCTGGAGCTAGGACAGGACTGGTTGGGAGAGAAAAATAAATCTCTATGACCCACAGGCTTGCTGTCCTCAAGAAGACAAGGGATCTCAGCTACAACAATGACTCAGCATAAGGCCTTATCTTCAATGTAGTACCAAGACCCCTGGCCTTCCTAGAAAGGACAGGGTTGTTGGAACTTTACAAAAGACACTACTGATAAGGTGAAGAACTGAGATCTAAAATATCATCAACGATCCCTCCTAAACGAGGTAGAAGCTTGCCTTAGGATCACTCCTCCTTAAATCCTGGCCATGTCTCAGCTCCACGACATGGGCCCCGGCCAGGAGACTCCTTCTTTTTACCCTAATTCGGCTTTCACATATTAAATAGAAAAGGGGGATTTGTTGGAGACAAAGAGACTGTAAGAGATATCACCAAACCCCTACCCCCCAAAAAGTGCATACCAGGAAGCAAGATACGATCAAATACCTCAAGAAAGTGTCAAACAGGCATCCTGCTTCAAGAAGTCACACATACACAAAGATTCCTCCCCTTATTCAATTTCCTGACAAATGGTCAACAAATGTTACATCCTTTGTTATATGAAAATTTACTTTGATATATCATGTATAAAAACCCTGTACTGAGCCTCAATAAACGAGCTATTCTGTCCCTACACAGAGTGGTCTCCATTCTTTCCTTTTACAGCCCATCCCCAGGCTAAAGCCTCCCCAGCCTCTTTGGCTCACAGGCCGATGCGAGATCTCAGGCACCCCTAGCTCGAGACCCGCGGGTCGGGTCACCAAACTATGCATACCCTTTGACCCAGCAGTGTTTCTATTGGGCTTATATCCCAAAGAAATCATTAGAGAAGGAAAGGGCCCCACATGTGCAAGAATGTTTGTGGCAGCTCTTTTTGTAGTGGCTAGAAACTGGAAACTGAAGGGATGCCCATCAATTGGAGAGTGGCTGAATAAATTATGGTATATGAATGTTATGGAATATTATTATTCTGTAAGAAACGACCAGCAGGACGATTTCAGAGAGGCCTGAAGAGACTTGCATGAACTAATGCTCAGTGAAGTGAGCAGAACCAAGAGATCATTATTCACGGCAACAACAATACTATATGAGGATCAGTTATAATGGACGTCACTCTCTTCAACAATGAAATGCTTCAAAGCAGTTCCAATTGTTCACTGAAGAAAGCCATATACACCCAGAGAGAGGGATGTGAAATGTGGACCACAACATAACATTTTCATGTTCTCTATTGAGGTTTGCTTGCATTGTATTTCCTTTATCAGATTATTCTTTCTTGTAGATATGATTTCTCCTGCACAAAAAAATGATGCAATAACTATACATATATTCGATTTCTTAAGTATTCTAACATAATTATCATGTAGTGGATATCCTGCCATCTAGGGGAGGGGTGGGGAGTAGGGGGGAAAAATTTGTAACAGAAAGCTTTGTAAGGGTTAATGTTTAGGAATTACCCATACATATGTTTTGCAAATAAAAAGTATTAATAAAAAAAATTGATTCAAATAATTTAAGTCCAGCTATGAAATACTCTTTGGTGAACCTAGACAGAGAATCACTAAAAGACAACACCCCATCTTCATTAAGAAGGCCCCTAAGGGGGCAGCTAGGTGGCACAGTGGTTATAGCACCAGCCCTGTAGTCAGGAGGACCTGAGTTCAAATCTGGTCTCAGACACTTAACATTCCCTAGCTGTGTGACCCTGGGCAAGTCACTTAACCCCAATTGCCTCAGCAA
Source organism: Myrmecobius fasciatus (assembly GCA_023553655.1). NCBI lineage: Eukaryota > Metazoa > Chordata > Mammalia > Dasyuromorphia > Myrmecobiidae > Myrmecobius > Myrmecobius fasciatus. The sequence goes on along the minus strand of JAJPUD010001390.1, from coordinate 253,840 downwards.
AAAGCAAAAAAGAAAAAAAAAGGCCCTTAAGAATAAGACCATGGTAATGAAAAAGGGTCCTGAAGGATGGGAGGGACCCTCTAGGGTTCTAATGTGGGGGCCAGGATATGCCTGTATCTCCACGGGAGCAAACCTTCAGCAGTGGATTCCCACCAGACATCTCAGAGTTGTCCATGAAGAAAAAAAGAATTTGTGCCTCCAAGACCACTAACAAAATGCTTTGTATATATATATATATATGGGTTTGTGTTATATACAATCAGGATTGGCAACAGAGGCCAAAAGGTGGGCTGTGGATTCAGTATGGCCTAGGATTGTCTCATGGGGGGATGGGGTATCATGTGACACAGATGCTGGGCATGCAGGGGATGCCCTGTCATAGAGACACCCTCATCTGTGCGGGAGGGTTGCAGTGGTGTGTCTACATAAAGGGATTATCAAGTTGGCCCCTTATAAAGCACAAACCTCCATGGGACACATTCTTGTCACTCAAGAATTGAGTCAACACAAGAATTGAATACCAGTTCTATACTAAAACCTGTGGGGAGACTCTGTAACTGTTACCAAAGAAACATTAGATTTTTACAATGTTACTTGCTGGAATTGTATTGTTAGTGATAGCTTGGACACTGAAATTGAAAATCAGACTGTATTTGTTATTACTCATGTATCAATGCTTTCTGTAAAAAGAGAGAAATGGTAACATACTAAGACTGATCCTATGTTCAATACCATAATAGAAAAGAAGGAAACAGACCTTAGCCCCATTAGAAAAAAGAAATATATCAGCTGTGTCATTTTAGGTATCACTATGTTAATTTCACTTATAAGTTCATCAGTCTCTCTTGCAATGTCCATATCTAATGTACAAAACAAGCTAGATACATAGAGGAACTAGCTAGGAATGTCTTAGCAGGTTTTGCCCAACAAGCTAAGATAGATGAACAATTGTATCAGATGATAAAAGATTTAAGGGAGGTATCATTGGAAACAGGAGCAGAAGTAGTTATTGAAACTTTAGACTCAATTACAATGTGACTACAGATATACAAAGGTTTATGTAACCCTTTTGCTGTATAAACATACGGGACAAGATTATGATTAGGACAGTATTAAGAGTCATTTGAATGAATTATTTCTCAATAACACAATTGAAGATGACGTAGAAAGTTTATATAAACTAACATCTGACAGAGAGAAAGCTTTTCATGAAAATTTGAATCCAGATAAAATTGTTGAAAAAAAAATCAAATATTGGTTTGTCAATACCTCTTCATGGTTGTTAAAATTAGAATCATGGATTGCCCTGTGTGTTGTGATATTGCTATTGCTTTGTTGTTGCCCTGTAATATTAGGATTTTTTTGTAGATCTTTATCCACCATCTTTTCAGAGGTTGCAGCTCAAGAAACTTTTTATCTAAAAAAGATAAAAAGGGGGAATTACTAGGGTATGGGACCTGCTGAGAGGGAGTACAGAGGCCACCTTGACCTGTGGTGCACAATAAGTTTTCTGCCATATTGCAGAAACACCCTTGTTGAGCAAGGAGCACTGGTGCATGGCATGGGAATGGGTTGAGCCTGAGGGTCACAGCTAGTTGCTTGTGAGCAGGGATGATGCCTTGGCAGGCCTCTCACCTGTGAGCAGGTTGCTGATATGGCTGGGTCGGCTCTCCTGCCATTGGCAGATACCATGCATACACAATGCCCAGGAGCTGCTTCTCTGAATGGTAATTGGGGATTGCCTACTGTTCATACGCTGATCACACTTGCAAAAATGTATATCAACAAGGCTGTGCAGCAAAATAAACTAAAGCTCTTTTCAGACCCTATGAGTTCCCCTGCCTCATTCATCTCGCCTCTGAGATCAAAGGGCTCATACAAGGTGAGCTCTTAAAAGATGGCCGCAACAGCTTTGAAAGCTAAAATAGAAGATTTTATATTTGATCTTAAGAGTAATAGGGAGGGGGGTGGAGCCAAGATGGCGGAGTGAAAAGGTGACTTTCTGCCTCTCCTCCGATCTTCTCTCAAATCAACAATAAAATAAGCCTCTGAACAGATCTTCAAGTCAACGAACTCAGAAATATTTGGGCACAGCTCTCTGGATAACTTCATATCAGGTTAGTCGGACTCGGACAGAGAGATAAATAGACGACAACTGTGCAGGCCGGAAGTGAGGGTGGGACTCAGCTCAGCTCATCGTGGAAGAAATTCCAAACTCCAAACTCCAAATTCCAAACACCTGGAGTTTATCTGAGGCACTCGGGACACTCTGCCCTGATTGGGGGCAAGTGTTCTGGCAGACTTGCCTTGTTTAAGGAGTAATTCAGACTTAGTCCTAGCCCCCACCGGCCCAGCACCTTAAGTCAACTCGCCGAAGTGCCCCAGGGCAAAGCTTTTGCAGCCGCCGTTTTTTTTTTCCCTACCTTAAAGAGATATCCACACTATCTAAAAAAAAATATGATGAAGAAGCAAAAGAGAGCTCTCACCATAGACAGCTTTTATCAAGGCAAAGAAACGACCCCAGAGCCAGAGGTTCCTTTAGACAAAAATCCAGAGAACATCAGCCAGGACCATCACTGGTCCCCTTTTCAAAAGGCCTTTCTGGAAGACTGCATAAAGAACCTCAAAAGAGAGCTGGAGGATAAATGGGAAAATAAACTGAAATCAGTGCAAGAAGGATACAGTATCTTGCAAGAAGGATATGATGCCCTGCAAAAGAGATATGAAAAAGACACCAATTTATTAAAAAATAAAATTAGTGAAGTGGAAAAAGAGTGCAATGAACAAATTGGCCAGTTACAAAAGGAGCTTAAAAAGGTAACTGAAGAAAACAACACTTTAAAAATAAGAATTGAACAAATGCAAGTGAATGACTCAATAAGACTTCAAGAATCAGTCAAACAAAAACAAAAAAATGAAAAATTAGAAGAAAATATGAAATATCTCCTAGGAAAAACAACTGACTTGGAAAATAGATCTAGGAGAGACAATATAAGGATTATTGGACTTCCTGAAAGCCATGATGAAAAAAAGAATCTAAACACTATCTTCCAGGAAATCCTGAAAGAAAACTGCCCTGAGATTGTAGAATCA
>JAJPUD010001390.1:222836-245747 GCA_023553655.1 Myrmecobius fasciatus | reverse complement strand
ACTTGCCCAGGGTCACACAGCTAGGGAATGTTAAGTGTCTGAGACCAGATTTGAACTCAGGTCCTCCTGACTTCAGGGCTGGTGCTCTAACCACTGCGCAACCTAGCTGCCCCTAGTTTGATAATCTAAATGAAATGGAGGAATATCTACAAAAATATAGATTGCCCAGGTTAACAGAAGAGGATATAAATTATTTAAATAGCCCCATATCAGAAAAAGAAATAGAACAAGCCATTAACCAACTCCCTAAGAAAAAATCTCCAGGGCCAGATGGATTTACATGTGAATTCTACCAAACATTCAGAGAACAATTGATTCCAATACTACACAAACTATTTGAGAAATTAGGGACAGAAGGTATACTGCCAGAATCCTTCTATGAGACCGATATGGTGCTGATAGCTAAACCAGGTAGGGTAAAAACTGAGAAAGAAAAGTATAGTCCAATTTCCCTAATGAATATTGATGCAAAAATTTTAAATAAGATATTAGCAATGAGATTACAGAAAGTCATCCCCAGGATAGTACACTATGACCAAGTAGGATTTATACCAGGGATGCAGGGCTGGTTCAATATTAGGAAAACTATCAGCATAATTAATTTTATTAATAACCAAATTAACAAAAACCATATGATTATCTCAATAGATGCAGAAAAAGCCTTTGACAAAATCCAACACCCTTTCCTATTAAAAACACTAGAGAGTATAGGAATAAATGGGCTTTTCCTTAAAACAATCAGTAGCATCTATTTAAAACCATCAGCAAGCATCATATGTAATGGAGACAAACTAAAACCATTCCCCATAAGATCAGGAGTGAAACAAGGCTGCCCACTGTCACCATTACTATTTAATATTGTATTAGAAATGTTAGCTTTAGCAATAAGAGAAGAAAAAGAGATAAAAGGAATTAGAGTAGGTAATGAAGAAACCAAATTATCACTCTTTGCAGATGACATGATGGTATACTTAGAGAACCCTAGAGACTCAACTAAAAAACTACCAGAAACAATTCACAACTTTAGCAAAGTTGCAGGATTCAAAATTAATCCACATAAATCATCAACATTCTTATATATTACCAACAAAGTTCAGCAGCAGGAGATACAAAAAGAAATTCCATTCCAAATAGCAGATGATAGGATAAAATATTTGGAATCTATCTGCCAAGTAAAAGTCAGAAACTATACAAACTAAATTACAAAACACTTTCCACACAAATAAAATCAGACCTAATCAATTGGAAAAATATTAAGTGCTCATGGGTAGGCAGAGCGAACATAATAAAAATGACAATACTACCCAAACTAATCTACTTATTTAGTGCCATACCAATCAAACTCCCAAGAAATTATTTTACAGATCTAGAAAAGATGGTAGCAAAGTTCATTTGGAAGAACAAAAGGTCAAAGATTTCAAGGGGATTAATGAAAAAAAAAGGCAGATGAAGGTGGCCTTGCTGTACCAGATCTAAAACTATATTATAAAGCAGCGGTCATCAAAACCGTTTGGTACTGGCTAAGAAATAGAGCAATCGATCAGTGGCACAGGATAGGATATCAGGACAATCTAGGCAATAACCTTAACAATCTAGTATTCGATAAACCCAAAGACCCCAGCTTTTGGGATAAATACTCACTATTTGGCAAAAACTGCTGGGAAAATTGGAAACTAGTGTGGAAGAAATTAGGGCTTGACCCATACCTAACACCACATACCAAGATAAGATCTAAATGGGTTCATGATCTAGATAGAAAGAGGGACTTTGTAAGCAAGTTAGAGGAACGTAATATAATTTATCTCTCAGACCTGTGGAGATGGAATAAATTTATGTCCAAAGAAGACCTGGAACTCCTAATTGAACACCAGATGGATAATTTTGATTATCTTAAGTTAAAAAGTTTCTGTACAAACAAAACAAATGCAGACAAGATTAGGAGGGAAGCATCAAATTGGAAAATCATCTTTACATTTAATGGTTCTGATAAAGGCCTCATTTCTAAAATTTATAGAGAATTGTCTCATATATATATAAGAATTCAAGCCACTCTTCAATAGATAAGTGGTCAAGGGATATGAACAGACAATTTTCAGATGATGAAATTAAAACCATCTCTAGTCATATGAAAAGTTGCTCCAAATCACTATTGATCAGAGAAATGCAAATTAAGACAACTCTGAGGTACCACTACACACCTGTCAGATTGGCTAAAATGAGAGGAAAAGATAACGATGAATGTTGGAGGGGATGTGGGAAAACTGGGACACTAATACATTGTTGGTGGAACTGTGAACGGATCCAACCATTCTGGAGAGCAATTTGGAACTATGCCCAAAAAGTTGTCAAACTGTGCATACCCTTTGACCCAGCAGTGTTTCTACTGGGCCTATATCCCAAAGAGATCTTAGAGGAGGGAAAGGGCCCCACATGTGCAAGAATGTTTGTGGCCGCCCTTTTTGTGGTGGCTAGAAACTGGAAATTGAAGGGATGCCCATCAATTGGAGAGTGGCTGAATAAATTATGGTATATGAATGTTATGGAATATTATTGCTCTGTAAGAAACGACCAGCAGGAAGATTTCAGAGAGGCCTGGAGAGACTTGCATGAACTGATGCTGAGTGAAATGAGCAGAACCAGGAGATCATCATACACAGCAACAACAGTATTACATAATGATCAATTCTGATGGACATGGCTCTCTGAAACAAAGAATTGTCTCAAACCAGTTCCAATTGTTCACTGAAGAAAACCATATACACCCAGAGAGAGGGAAATGAAATATGGACCACAACGTAACATTTTCATGATCTCTATTGACATTTGTTTGCATTGTGTTGCCTTTCTCGGATTCTTTTTTTTTTTTTTTCTTGTAAATAGGATTTTTCTTGCATAACTTCTCAAGCATTTCAACATTATTAGCTTGTAGTGGACTTCCTGCCATCTAGGGGAGGGGAGGGGCCTGGGGGTAAAATTTGTAATGGAAAGCTTTGTAAAGATCAATGTTGGGGAACTACCCATACATATGTTATACAAATAAAAAGCTTTAATAAAAAATTTAAAAAAATTTTTAAAAAAGAGTAATAGGGAGCTAATGGAAAATATTGTATAAAGGTATGTGACCTGCACTTTAGGAAGATCAATTTGACAACTGAGTGGCAGATGCATTGGAGGCATGAGACGTACTCCTTCAACTGGGAGACCAACAAGAAGTCTCTTCTATTAATCCAGGTGTCCAATGATAAGGACTTAGATCTGGATGTTTGCAGTCTGAGGAGAAAGGAAGAATACAAGAGATGTTACAAAGTAAAATTAACAGGTTATAGCAGCCACTAATTGGATATGGAAAGTCAGAGAGAAAAGTTGGGAATGACATTTATCATTAAATTTCTATGTGCTTCAATTCTCTACCTATCAAATAGAAGGACCTCATTATAATCCATTAGGATAAGTGTGCAGGAATGACAAAGGTATGGTATAGAGAGGGAGCAGAAAAAGATAGTCATATCAGATATGATCACTCATTGTGCTATGAAAGTTAGAGACATATTTTTAAAATGCTTCATTAATAGGCAGTCCTATTTTTATATCACTATTACTTCTTTTCCAAGTCAATAGAACTCTCCTCTGCAACAAGTAAGTATAATCAAAGTCATGTTAACTGTGATTAAATATGTATGCCTCATATTTACCCGTGGTCTTATCACCTCTTTTCTGAAAAGTAGGAAACATACTTCAACATCTGTCCTCTGAAGTATAGTACATTGGCAATGTTAAGTGTTCTTTATATATAGTATAAATATAAATTAAATTGAAATATAAATATAAAATAAAGCTTCCTTTATATTATTGTGGTTATTGGATATGTTGTACTACTGATTCTACTTTCTTTGCTTTGTCTCAGTTAATACAAGTCTTTAACTGACTCTGAATTCTTCACGTTCATTTGTTACAGTGCATTAATATGTTATTATTCTACTTACACATCACAATCTGTCAGCCATTCCTCAACTACAAGCACACAATTTGCTCCCAACTCTTTGCTACTTACCAAAATTTTGTACATTTAGGACGTTCCCTCCTTGTCTTTCTTGGACTCTCTAGTAGAAGGATCACTGGATCAAAAGATTGTTAAATTGTTTTACAGAACATATTAAACTATTGTTAACTCCAACAACTATGCTTTAAAATGGCTGTCTTTCCACTCCTTATATTTACTGTTTTCATTTTTTTTCTTTTTTGCTAAAATAATAGACATATGAATTTGTATGAACTCAGAAAGAACAAAGAATCAGTAGCACAACATATACAATGAACACAATAATATGAAGGAAAAGAACACTTAAAAATGTCAATACTTACATTAATGCAATGACTAATGCACTATACTTCAAAGGACAGATAATGAAGTATGTTTCCCACTTTTCAAAAGAGAAGTGGTAGACCTCAGGTAAATATGAGGCATACGTATTTAATCATGGTTAACATATGATTTGATTGTACTTACTTGTAAGAGAGAGCTGTATTGGCTTGGAAAAGAAATGATAGTGATATAAAAATAGGACTGCATATTAAATGGAAGCATTTTTAAAAGATGTCTTTTAATTTGTCACATATTTATAAAAATTCAAGCCATTCTCCAATCGATAAATGGTCAAAGGATATGAACAGACAATTTTCAGAGGATGAAATTAAAACTATTTGTAGTCATATGAAAAGGTGCTTCAAATCACTATTGATCAGAGAAATGCAAATCAAGACAACCCTGAGGTACCACTACACACCTGTCAGATTGGCTAAAATGACAGGAAAAGTTAATAATGAATGTTGGAGGGGATGTGGGAAGACTGGGACACTGATGCATTGTTGGTGGAGCTGTGAACGGATCCAGCCATTCTGGAGAGCAATTTGGAACTATGCTCAAAAAGTTATCAAACTGTGCATACCCTTTGACCCAGCAGCATTTCTATTGGGCTTATATCCCAAAGAAATCATAAAGGAAGGAAAGGGCCTTACATGTGCAAGAATGTTTGTGGCAGCCCTTTTTGTAATGGCTAGAAACTGGAAACTGAATAGATGCCCTTCAATTGGAGAATGGCTGAATAAATTATGGCATATGAATATTATGGAATATTATTGTTGTGTAAGAAATGACCAGCAGGACGATTTCGGAGAGGCCTGGAGAGACTTGCATGAACTGATGCTGAGTGAAATGAGCAGAACCAGGAGATCATTATACACGGCAACAACAATACTATATGAAGATCAATTTTGATGGACATGGCTCTCTTCAACAATGAAATGTTTCAAACCACTTCCAATTGTTCACTGAAGAAAGCCATATACACCCAGAGAGAGGGATGTGAAATGTGGACCACAACATAACATTCTCATACTCTTGATGGATGTTTGCTTACATTGTGTTTCCTTTATCTGATATGTCTTTCGTGTAGTTACGATTTTTCTTGCACAACAATGATAAGTTTGGAAATATGTATACATATATTCGATTTGTCAAGTATTTTAACATAATTAACATGTAGTGGATATCCTGCCATCTAGGGGAAGGGTGGGGAGTTGGGGGGAAAAATTTGTAACAGAAAGCTATGTAAGGGTTAATGTTGAAGAATAACCCATACATATGTTTTGCAAATAAAATAAAATTAAAAAAAAAGATGTCTTTTAATTTGCACAATACAATGAGTGCTTTTTTCTGACTGATATGACTCTTTTCCTGATCCTTCTCTATACTATACCTTTAGAATCACTTCAATTTTTTTTTCTCCTATTTTAAGCGATTTGGAGCATTCTTTCATGTGGTTGTTTATAACTTGGATTTTGTCTTTTGAAAAATATCTGTCCATATCCTTTGACTACTTAGCTGTTAGAGACACCATCTTTACTAATTTATAACTCCTCAAAACCATTTCCCATCCAAACAATTCAGTAAATTCTGTTGCCACCCCTCTAGTCTGTGATCTAGTAAACAGGGCAGAAATCTTGAAATTTCAATAGAATTAACTTTTGTTTTTCCCTCAAAGTCAATGAATGAAAACACTGGTTATAGATTTTCTTTTTTGGCCATATGTTGTTCTAGAAAATAAACTAGCCAATCTACTATAATCGCACCCTTTCTTTGCATTATGAAAAGGCATGGAAAGTATTCTTATGATATTTGGATGCTTTTTAAAAAATCTATTAAGATAAACATGTCACGTTAAAATATTCATAGTTGAAAGACACCATAGTGCTGTGGAGAAGACATTGTTTTTATAATCTGAAGACCTTAGTTCAAGTTTTGGTCCTTACCAAGTGTATGATCTTTTAAAAGTCACATCCTCTCTGAGGTTAAATCTCTCAGTTTCTTCATATGTAAAATCAAGATAATAATACTTATGCTAGCTGCTGTCTAGAGTAGCAGTGAGGAAAATATCACATAAATCTTACATCATGTTTATATAAATGTGAGTTATTAAAAACTTTTATAAATGCCTTTAATAATAATAGAACCAGCATTTATATTGTGCTCTAAGATTTGCAAAGCACTTTTTGAATATTATCACATTTTATCCTTACAACAACCTAGGCAGCTAAGTGGCTCAGTGGATAGAGTGTTCAAGCTAAAGTTCAAATCTGATCTCCACCAGTTATTAGCTATTTGACTTTGGTTGTCACTTAACCTTTATTTGCTTCAGTTTCTTCAACTATAAAATGAGGATAATAATAATGATAAGGTACAGGGGTGCAGAAGCATTGAACCCCCAAAATATGTTGGAATTCTAGGACTCTGTATGGGTGTGGAGTTGAAGCCCCCCAAATAATTGGGGTTTGGGGCTGATGTTATGAGATGGAAATATGTGGGCTAAGTTCCCTAGCAGAACTCACCATTACAAGGAGGAAGACACCTTAAGGCAGAGCAAAGCTCCTAATGAACTTGCCATTGTGACCTTTATTTCCTAAATAAGTTCCTAAATGGAATTAGCTGGGATTATGCCATTTACTGGTGGACTGAGTTCTCAAAAAGGTATTAGTGAAGAAATGGGGTACCAGTAGGTTTTTTGTAGAAGAAAAATAACTTCAGGGAGTTGACATCTATAGCTTGGCTTTCTGGTTGGATAAAGTAATTGTGTGGTCACAATAATTTTGCCAATGCAAGGAATTCTCAGAAATTTAACTGGAGCCCACTGCAACAAAGGCCCACTTAAATTCAAAAGCCTTACTCTTAATTGAAAACCAGATAGATAACTTTGACTATATTAAGTTAAAAAGTTTTTGTACAAGCAAAAACAATGCAGTCAAGATTAGGAGGGAAGCAATAAATTGGGAAATCATCTTTACATTTAAGGGTTCTGATAAAGGTCTCATCCCTAAAATATATAAAGAATTGTCTCATATTTATAAGAATTCAAGCCATTCTCCAATTGACAAATGGACAAAGGATATCAACAGACAATTTTCAGATGATGAAATTAAAACTATTTGTAGTCATATGAAAAGGTACTCCAAATCACTATTGATCAGAGAAATGCAAATTAAAACAACCCTGAGGTACCACTACACACCTGTCAGATTGGCTAAAATGACAGGAAAAGTTAATGACGAATGTTGGAGGGGATGTGGGAAGGCTGGGACACTGATGCATTGTTGGTGGAGCTGTGAACGGATCCAGCCATTCTGGAGAACAGTTTGGGACTATGCTCAAAAAGTTATCAAACTGTGCATACCCATTGACCCAGCAGTGTTTCTACCGGAGCTATATCCCAAAGAAATTATAAAGGAAGGAAAGGGCCCCACATGTGCAAGAATGTTTGTGGCAGCCCTTTTTGTAGTGGCTAGAAACTGGAAACTGAATAGATGCCCTTCATTTGGAGAATGGCTGAATAAATTATGGCATATGAATATTATGGAATATTATTGTTCTGTAAGAAACGACCAGCAGGACAATTTCAGAGAGGTCTGGAGAGACTTATATGAACTGATGCTGAGTGAAATGAGCAGAACCAGGAGATCATTATACACGGCAACAACAATACTATATGACGATCAATTTTGATGGACATGGCTCTCTTCAACAATGAAATGTTTCAAACCACTTCCAATTGTTCACTGAAGGAAGCCATATACTCCCAGAGAGAGGGATGTGAAAGGTGGACCACAACATAACATTCTCATACTCTTGATGGATATTTGCTTACATTGTGTTTCCTTTATCTGATATGTCTTTCTTGTAGATACGATTTTTCTTGCACAACAATGATAAGTGTGGAAATGTGTATACATATATTCGATCTGTCAAGTATTTTAACATAATTAACATGTAGTGGATATCCTGCCATCTAGGGGAGGGGTGGGGAGTTGGGGGGAAAAATTTGTAACAGAAAGCTATGTAAGGGTTAATGTTGAAGAATTACCCATATGTTTTGCAAATAAAATAAAATTTAAAAAAAAATTCGAAAGCCTTTTCTTATCAATTGCCCCAGCCTATGCCCTAATTATCAAGGACCTGGGGTCTTTTTGTCAGGGTCTTATTCACCCCATCAATAGTGCCTACCTCCTAGATTTGTTGTGGGGGTCAAATGAGAGAATATATTTAAAGTACTTAGCATAGTAATTGGCACATAAGGGGCCCTATATAAATGCTAGCTATTATTATTGATAAGTGATGGTTGTAGTGGGGGTGGTGGTAGTAGTAGTAATAGTACCCTCTGAGGTAGGTGCTATTATGATGTCCATTTTACAGATTAGGAAACTGAAGCAGAAAAAGGTTAAGTGACTTCCCCTGGGTCACACAGATAGTATCTATGGCAAGTTTTCTTTATTCCAAGACCAGCATTCTGTTTACTGTGCCATCTAGCTGCCTCATTTCATTTCTCCATGCAACTTTGTTAACAAGTAAATCAGTGCCTCAACATTAAAAAAGTCTTAGAGGTTGGCAAAGTTTTAGTAATCTTTCATTAATTACTCAATAAAGGTATAAACTCTCATATAAGGACTTTCATGCTGCTAGGACAGTTTGAAATAATGATAAATAATAGTGATCATTTTTGTCCTTATCTGCGATCATAATGTTAAAAGTTGCAGAACTCTAATTGTCATCATTTGAATGTTTTTATGTTAGACCACAAATTTTTATTTCCCTAGCAGTTTTGAGGAATGCCTGGAGCCACAGACAGAAAAACAATATCTTACAGCTACATTCTAAAATTCACATATTTTTCTCACAATACTTCTGCTGTAGGATAGGCCAAGGTAATATAATAAAAATGACAATTCTACCTAAGTTAATTTACTTATTCGGTGCTAGACCAATAAAATTGCTGAGAAATTACAGAGTTAGAAAAAAGTTCTTCTGGAAGAAAAGAAGATCAAAAATTTTAAAGGAATTAATATGCAAATGAAGGTAGCTTACCTGTACCAGACCTAAAACTACAAGAAAAAAGAAATGTTAAGGTAAATTTAAAATAGTACCACATTATTAACTGTGTGGCCTTGAGCAAATTTTCCCTCTCTCCTTAGGTCCTGTTTCTTCTCCTGTAAAATGAAAGATTTGGACTAGAGGATCTTAAAAGTTCCCTTCCTACCTTAAACTCTGGATACTCTGAAGAAAGAAAAAAAGACCATTAAGATAAAATTAGTGAAGTTGATAATTTCCCCTAATCTGCTCTGCTCCAGTTAGGCACAACCAGAATTATTCATACTTAGATGGTGGTTCTTCAGGGCAGGGGATCAATTTATGTGTAATATCCCCCACCGCTAGTCCCTCCCAGTGAGGGAGTGAGGAATTCTTCCCCCCTGCAACCAGGAAGTTGCTATGGCCCTCCCCTCCATTCAAACAATCAGGGAAGAAGTGTTTTCCCCCTCTTTGCACAAAAGGATGGAAGAATCATGGACATGTTCATTGAAGAACTGATAAGAGAACCTGTGAGCTTCATGGAGAAAGATAATTTTGAGTTGGGCTGGGGAAGCAGTTCATCCCAGTCACAAACTTGGCCCTTCACTGAATTCAAAATTCCCTGCAGATATACAATTATCCCTCTCACAATGTGGGATTTAGGAATATGGGATTCCTTAATCTGGAAAATTCACATAAAATTTTTTGGCCCTCCCTTTGTACCAGAGAAGAAATCTGATTTTTTTTTTCTTTTTCTTTTATGGGGTGTTTACAATACCTTATTGTAAAATTTGGGTTAAATATTTTTCTATGTGGCCCTTGTGTGTCATCTGAGGCTTCCACAAACTCCCCCTTCAACATTCCCAATTAATTTTTTATGCTTACCTATGATATATTGAAAGCATGATAGGGAAAGTTGAAATGTGAAAGGGGTAACTGTACAGACAGACTGAATTTGGGTTTTCCTTACCAGAGGAGTGGGTTTGGCATAGCATGAGAAGTCCTATCCACTTAATAGGAAGTGGAAAGACACTATATCCATTCAGCAATGTGGCTGATATAGTTTTTGTTAGTTTAATGTTCATTTCCATCTTGATTAAATATTTACAGTTTCAAAGCTGTTCCTTGCCTTGGTTTATGAGTGTTGTCCAGAACTGAAAGAGCAGGGCGGGCCTGACTTCAAAAACTCTTGTTTTCAGACTAGTTGGGGACAAATGAGTCAAAGTTAATAAATTAGCATCAAAAATCTTCACAATTCAAGTCCTTGTGGAGAGAGAGAGATGTAGGATTACAAATAGAAATCAGCTTGGTTCTCAAATATTTACCTAATGATAAGGAATCAATTATAACCACAGAGTCAGTGTAGGATGATAGAAAATGTGCTAAAAAAAAAAGGAACACAAAGACTATGTAACTTTATGTGGGTCAAGAGCGTGGGATTTATAGCTGGAAGTGAGTTTAAAGATCTTCAACTCCTTCATTCTGCAGACAAGGAATCTGAAACTAAGGATTTTATAAATCCAGATAGGGGTAGAGAACATCTGGCCCACGGGCTGTATAAGGCCCAAGAAATTATATGCTAAAACAATCACAGGAGATGATGAGCTGAAAGTTAGGTACAACAATCTCCCACTGCTTGAGTTCTATAAATTAATAATTTTGTATGGCCCATGAATGCTGTTATAAATATCCAAATGGCCCTTGGCAGAAAAAAAAGGTTCCCCACCCCTGACCTAGAAGGACCAGGTACTTCAACGGACACAAATTTTTTTATTGTAGTTTTATTTTGAAATAAAAGTCTTCATCCTGATTATTTTCTATTTCTTTTGAATAAAACAAAACAAAACAACATTCTGTGTCAATTGACACAGTCTGGTCCTTTGAGATTTTCTTAAATTCAGATTCTTCTAGTAGTGAAGTGACTTATTCCAAACCATACAGCTTATAAGCCAACCAACTAGTATTTAAACCTGGGCTTTTTGATCTCACATTCTACATTCTTTATATAGTTTAGACTAGATGATCTCTTTGGTCCCTTCCAGATTTAAGCTGTGATGATATCAACAATAGGAAAGATTTGCATATGCCTATGAAATACCTTTTTCAAATAGATTTTTATTTTTCCAAACATGTGTAAAGATAGTTTTCAACATTCATTTTTGTAAAGCTTTGTGTTCCAAATTTTTCTTTCTCCTTTTCCCCCATTCCCTTTCCCTAGACAGCAAGTAATCCAATATAGGTTAAACATATGCAATTCTTCTAAACATTTTCACATTTATCATGCTGCACAAGAAAAAGCATATCAAAGGGGGAAAAATGAGAAAGAAAAAAGCAAACAAATAACAATAACAAAAAATGAAAACACTATGCTTTGATCCACATTTAGTCTCCATAGTTCTCTCTCTGGATGTAAATGGCTTTTTCCATCTCAAGTCTACTGGAATTGCCTTAAATCACCTAATTGCAGAAAAGAGCCAAGTCCATCACATCATCATATGATCTTGTTGTTGCTGTGTATAATGTTTACTTGATTCTACTCACTTCACTTAGCATCAGTTGATGGAAGTCTTTCCAGGCTTTTCTGAATTCAATCTGCTTGTCAGTTCTTATAGGGTAATAATATTCCATTATATTCATATACCATAACTTAGCCATTTCCCCAAATGAGGGGCATCCACTCAATTAGTAGTTTCTTGCCACTGCAAAAGGGCTGCTACAAACATTTTTTCCTTTCTCCTTTTTAATGATCTCTTTGGGATATAGATCCAATAGAAATACTGTTAGATATGAAATAATTTTTTAGAAATTAGCTAGAAAGAGCACCAGCCCTGAAGTCAGGAGGACCTGAGTTCAAATCTGGTCTCAGACACTTAACATTCCCTAGCTGTGTGACCCTGGGCAAGTCACTTAACCCCAATTGCCTCAGCAAAAAGCAAAAAAAAAAAAAAAAAGAAAGAAATTAGCTAGAAAGAGCCTCTTCAAAGGGCATCATGCAAATAAAGACCTTAAAAAACTAAAGCTATAAAACTTAGAAGGCAAAAGCAGATAGGATTAATTTTTCAGTATTTCACTTATTTATTCCCACTTTATATTGAGAACATTGGAATGTACTACAAAAGTGAAAACTCCAACATCAAAACCTAAACTATGTATCTTGGGGGCAGCTTCCATTCAATCCTCCTGAGACTGAGGAGTCACTTTTCTCTGTAGGTTACTCTTGCATTTACTATTATCCCAATCCTGTTCTTTGAACTGATACATTGGAAGTCCATAGGTTGGCTAATTACTCTTATGATGTAGATACTAGGGATAATATTAAGAGATTCTAATATTATTATAAGCCTTCAACCAGGGTGCTCTCCAGTATTAATCAACCAGTTAGTTTCAGTTTACTTTTACAAGATGGTATAGCAAGGGCAAAAGTACAAAAAATATCCACCAAAACTTGGGGTAAGTTTTTCCCCCAGAGGAGGGAGGGAGAGACAAGGGAGAAGGAGATCATGTTTAAAGTAATTGGTAGAATACATCTTTCTCTCTCTCCTCTTCCTCCCATCACCAGTCATACATATATAAAGTACCTGGGGAGAATGGGCTCAGACTTGAAGCACAAAAATACAGAAGGACATATATAGGCAACACTTGAGATACCTCAAAACTCCTGACCCTGAGAGTTGTCTCTCTTAAGAGTTACGCAAGGTAACTTGTATACAGAGTATATCCTTGTGAAATGCCAAACTGCATGAATTAAAAGTCTGAATTAAGGTTGCCAAGAGAAAAATCAGTAATCTCAGATATGCAAAAATTCTACTCTGATGGCAGAATATGAAGACGCCTCTTGATGAGGGTAAAGGGGGAGGGTATAAAAGTTGGCTTGAAGCTTAACAAAAAACTCCCCCAAACTAAAATCTTGGCAACTGGCCCTATCACTTCCTGACAAATAGAGGGAGAAAAAATGGAAGTAGTATCAGATTTTATGTTCTTGGGCTCAAAGATTACTGCAGATGGTGACGGCAGGCATGAAATTAAGATGCTTGCTCCTAGAAAGGAGAATTGTGGCAAATCTGGATAGCATACTACAAAGCAGAGGTATCATCTAACTGACAAAGGCCCGAATAGTCAAAACTATAGTTTTTCACAGCCCGTATGAATGTGAAAGTTGGACTAAAAGGAAAGCTGCTCCTCTCAGAACCAGTATTTTCAAATTATGGTGTTGAAGAATACTTTTGAGAATCCCATGGACAGCAAGAAGAACAAATCAGTCAGTACTTGAATAAATTATTTCAGGCTGTTCACTGGAAGGTCAAAAATCAAAGTGGAAGCTTGAATACTTTGACCATATAATGAGAAGACAGGACTCATTGGAAAAGAGTCTGCTGTTGGGAAAGATTAAAGGCACAAAGACAGGGGGATGGCAAAGAATGAAACTGATAGATCACGTCATAGAAGCAAGTTGGACAGACTTTGAGAGATGGTAGAGGATAGAAGGTCCTGACATGCTATGGTCCATGGAATCATGAAGAGTCACATATAATTGAGCAACTGAATAAACAATAGCAACTCAAGTTTATGTCTAGGAAAAGAACTCCCTTGTTTAGCTGGGCTGTTTGCTTACCAGGTATAGTGTCTCAACTGTGGGGTCATCTCCTGCTAGGATGTGTCAAGCAAGTTGCTCTGCTGTCATTCTGCCTCATCAGAACTGAGATACAGCTTCAGTGGTCTCTGCTATCAACTCTAGACACTGAAGGGAATTCTAATGGCTCTTCTGACCTTTTGAGGCTCACAAAACCAAAATGTGGTCAAATCCATCACTAGAGAGACATTCATTCATGATCAGGAAAAAAAACTAATCCAAAGAGTCCAGAAAAACAGAGATATCATGCATTCATAGACACAAGATTTCCAGAGGAGAGAGAGGTAGGGTCAACCCCAAACTGGGGGTTCACAGCAAGCTTCCTTACTCAAAAGCTACCATGGAAGAGGCAGGGAATTAAGAATGCTGGCACTGGAATTTAGCCCAGGTCTTGCTCATAGATAATGATAATTAGCATTGTAATTATTTTGTGATTAATAATGAACTAATAACAATATTTAATAATTTAAGTAATAAATGACAAATAAGGACTTTTCTCTCTTCTTATTACATAATTCGCTCATTCCCTTTCTGTGCTGACCTAAGGATATACTTGGATTTAATTCATTTCAACAAGCTTTTAACTACCTACTGCTTTCAAGGCATTGTGCTAAATGCTGGGGATAAAAAGACAAAATGAAAGATAATCCTTATCCTCAAAGAACTTAAATCTTATCAGAAAGCTCTAGCACATAAAGATGATTTAAGAAGGATCAGAACATTGAAGAGTATGCTGATTTTTGTTTTTTGTTTTTTGTGTGTTTTTTTCCTCTTGGTCTGAATTTTCTTGCACAACATCACAAATATGAATTTTTTTTCTTTCAACTGTTCATATTTTATTCAATTATGTCAGAGAAACATTGACTTTAAAAACGAATTCACCTTAAAATATTACTGTTCCTGTGTGGGTAATTTGAGGAGAGATACTTTGGGCATGGCTCAGTACACCTAAAATCAATACCACTTAGTCCAACTCTACTTAAAATAGATTCTCTTTCAGTTTCAGTGCTATCAGCCTAGGATTCTAGAATATTAGAGTTAGGAGAGATTTTAGAGATCTTGCAGGGTGGTTTTCTATGGAATGATTGAAGGACCTGCATAATTAAGTTGAAGAAAAATAAGCTCAGGAAGGAAATATCTGTATGTATGAAAGACTGTCATTATTGCATGTATTTGACTTGTTTCATTTAGCTACAGGTGACAGATATTAGAATCATGACTTGAAAGCACTATGTTGTTGAAGGTATCATATTGTTATGGACCATGTGCTAGATTTGAAATCAATATCTAGAATAAATAACATCTAGCACATTGAACTATCTGTACTACCCTAAACAAATCGCATCAACAATTTGGGCTTTAGCTCCTTTATCTATAATTTCAGAGAGATAGTCTTATGGATTCTAATTTCCCCTTGGTTCTAAACCTATGGCATTAAATTGCAAGCTAATAATCACCCAAGAAGTGTTCATTTCCCTTTCTTAATCATTCTAGGATCTCTGACTTGCAACTGCATAGTAGGTGACAGAACACCCAGTTAGCAATTGTACCCACAACCTGCAAAGAACTGAAGAAATGAAAATATTTTTTTAAAAATAGCACATATTTAATTTATATCATATTGCTTGCTATCTTGGGGAGGGGGGAGGTAAGGGATGGAGGAAGAAAAATTTAGAACAGAAAGTTTTACAAAAAATAAATGTTGATTAAAGCCATCTATAGTCATATGAACAAAATGCTCTAAATCACTATTGATTAGAAAAATGCAAATTAAAATAATTCGGAAGTACCACTATACACTTCTCAGATTGGTTAAAATAACAGGAAAACATAATGATAAATGTTGGAGAGGATGTGGGAAAACTGGGACACTAATGCATTGTTGGTGGAGTTGTGAAAATTCAAGTATTTTGGAGAGCTATTTGGAACTATATCCAAAGGGCTATAAAAGGTTTTATACCATTTGATCCAGCAGTGCCACTACTGGATATGTACCCTAAAGAAATCATGAAAGAGGAAAAAGGACCCACATTTCCAAAAATGTTATGCCAGCTGTTTTTGTGGTGGCAAAGAATTGGAAAATGAGTAGATGCCCATCATTTGGAGAATGGCTGAATAAGTAAGTAATGGAATATTATTGTTCTATAAAAAAGTGATTAATAGACTCATTTTGGAAAGGCCTGGATAGATTTACATGAATTAATGCTAAGTGAAACAGGTAGAACCAGGAAAACACCATATATAGCAACAGCAAGGTTGGATGACGATCAACTATGACACACTTGTTTCTTCTCAGTGCTTTAGTGACCCAAAATAATCCCAATAAACTTTGGATGGGAAATGCCATCGAAATGCACAGAGAGAGCTATGAAGACTGAATATAAATCAGCACATGCTATATTCACTGTTTTTTCTTTTCTTCTGTTTTTTTTCTCATGTTTTTTTTCATTGTGATTTTTCTTTCCCAATATGATTCATAAAGAAATAAGTTTAAAAAAAGAAAAGAAAAGAAAAAAGAATGCACATGCATAACCCCTACAAACTGTTGTTTCTACATGTAACTGGAGAAAGTAAAAATTTTAAAAATGAATTCTGAAAACTATCTTTACATGTATTTGGAAAAATAAAATATTATTGGAAAAAAAATGGTGAATTAGAACAGTAAGTAGTACCTAAGCGTAGCCTCAAAAATAGCTAAGAATTCTAAAAGAGTGGAAGTGCACTCCAGGATAGAAAATAGTTCATGCATAGAAACTGAGGCAAAAGGTAATATCACAAGCAAGCCATTTTGTTTGGTACTTAGAGTGCTTGAAGGGATGTGAAATAAGTTTAGAAAAGTAAGCCAAAGACTGGCATTGAAGGTCTGTAAGTGCCCAGCGAAGAGTTTGTATTTTATCCTAGAGGCATGGGAAGTCATTTTGAGCTGGCAAAAGGACAAATCAGACTAAAGTCTATTTTGGCATCTGTGTAGAGAATGGATTGAAAAGAAAATAGACTAGAAATAGGGAGACCAATTAGAAGGCTATTGCAATAATCCAGTGGAGAAGTTAGAGAAGCCTGAGCCAGAACTTTTTGGATGAATACAAGAAATATTGTGGAAGTAGAATGAATGAAAGAAGGAATGATATATTTTTTGTTAAATATTTACTGTGTTGTAAACACTTCTAAACACTTAATTGCATTCTGTTAAATGCAGAATACTGAACATTAGGGATACAAGTAGAAAAATAAGATAGTCTCTTTTTCCAAGGAATTCACCTTCTAAAGGGAGAAACGAAGGTCTCACAGGCACCAGCAAACCAGATGGCAGTACATCTTTGTCATTTCTACTGATAAAATCATCAT
This sequence comes from Myrmecobius fasciatus, assembly GCA_023553655.1. Lineage (NCBI taxonomy): Eukaryota > Metazoa > Chordata > Mammalia > Dasyuromorphia > Myrmecobiidae > Myrmecobius > Myrmecobius fasciatus. The sequence goes on along the minus strand of JAJPUD010001390.1, from coordinate 228,381 downwards.
GATTTCTGATGTTGAACTATTTGACGTTGTTACCAAATGATCAGCAGCTGATGTTGGTTAGCAAGAAAGTAGATTAGTCATTTCTCCCAGCGTTGTGTGCAAATATGATAAACATGTCATTTTTACCCTAGTTCAAGTTACTAATCAATAACATAGGGCCAACTATAGATCCCTACAGTGCTTTAATGGAGACCTTCCAGGTTGAGATTGAATTGTTAATAACTACTTTTGGGGTCTAATTATTCAATCAGTTTCAAACCCACCTAACTGTTCTATTGTCTAGCCCATAACTTTTTATAAGAACTGCATGAGAGACTTTCTCAGATGCCCCACTAAAATATTGATAAATAATATCTAAATGTTTTCCATAACCTACAATCTAGTAACTGTCCAAAAAAAAAAAAAGAAAAAACAATTAGTTTAAACCAACATGGCTTATTTTTAATTAAGGCAAGCTAGCTATTTGTAATAACATTTTTTAAAGATGTTCATTACCTTTCCTTTTAATTAAAATGTTCTAGAATTTTACCTGGAATTAAAGTCAAGTTTACTGATCTGTGGTTTGCAGTCTCCATTCTCGTCTTTTTTTGAAGTTTGTAACAAAATTCTCCAGTCCTTTAGTACTTCTCCTATTCTCTATGCACTTTCAAAGATAACAACCAGCAGCACATTAATCATATCTCCCAAATATTTCAGTAGCCTACAATACATTTTTTTTTTCTGGGCAGAGAGACTGGAACTCTACTAGGGCAAGTAGATGTTTTAATCTTGAACTATGTATAGCTCCCTATTAGCCATGTTTTTGTTACATCCTTTACTGTCCAAAGATATTTTCCTTGGCAAAGGAAAAACATAAGCTTATTTAGAGAGGCCCAGATCTACTTTTTCTCCTTTGTTCATTAGTATTGTCCCATCCTATGTTCCCCAAATAATTGTCCTTAGTCCTTCTTTAATCCTTTCTCCCAATGTACCTAAAAACAATTCTAGTTTTCCCCAGAATACTTAGCTCACAAAGAATTTTAGCTCTATTGACACTAATCTTATGGGCCTATGATATGCTTTTATATTCTGTTATCTGTTCTTCTCACCCCCATCTTTTGTTACAATTTTTAAAAATCAAAATTGGTTAGTGAGCTCCCTATGCATCCACATCAATGTCTTCATATATCTTTTTTTTTTTTTTTTTTTTTGCTTTTTGCTGAGGCAATTGGGGTTAAGTGACTTGCCCAGGGTCACACAGCTAAGAAGTGTCTGAGACCAGATTTGAACTCAGGTTCTCCTGACTTCAGGGCTGGTGCTCTAACCACTGCGCCACCTAGCTGCCCCTATCTTTTTTCTTTCTGCTGGACATTTTCATTGGCTGTCCTTAATGCTTAGAATTCTTTCCCTCCACATTTTCATTTCCAGATTTCCTTTAAACCACAGCTAAAAATCTCATCTACAAGGCATCTACAAGACTTTCCTCATCTCCCTTAATGCTAGTGTCTTCCCTCTTTTGATTAACTCAAATTTATTCTGCATATATAGCCAGGCTTTTTTTTTTTAATTTTAAAAACATTTTAATTTAAAGTTTTGAATTCCAAATTTTATCCCCCCCCTCCTTTCTTCCCCTTCCTTAAGTCAGTAAGCAATCAGATATAGGTTATTTGTGTGCAATTCTGTAAAACATTTCCATATTAATCATTTTGCCTCATTCCTTACCTAGTTTTTAATGACTAAATGAGTATTTCCTCAGACAAACTGAGACATGTGAAAGATCTTAGCTTAAAAAGGCCAAGGTCTTCCAACGCATCTTCAGTCATTTATCTTTATCTTGTCACTGGACTCAGATGACTGTAAAGAAAGTGAGACTGGGACTTTGGATAGCCCTGCTTCACTTAAATCAAATTCACTTGCAAGTCATGACCCTTTTCCAGGACATGAGACAAATTATAACAAGCAACAGCAACAATAGTCTTTTTTGTACATAATTATTTGCATGTAGTCTCCACCATAGATTCTGAGCACCTTGAGAATGAAGACTATTTTTTGCCTTTTATAATATCCACAGTGCTTAGCACAGTGCCTGGCACATAGTAGGTGCTTAATAAATACATTTTGACTTGAATTTGAAATCTATTCCCCCAAAGGCTCAGAGACAGTCAGACAATGCTCAACTTTTATGTCCTTCTCTATCACATATTTCAAGTTATACTTAACTTTCCCAAACCCTCTATCACAAATCTATTTCACTCAAGGTTTACTATCATTTCTATTCCAATAAAGCAACAAGGAGGCAGCGTCAAGATGGCAGAATAAAGCTAGTAACTCACCCAAACTGCTCCAAATTTATTTAAATAATGACTCTAAATAAATTTTAGAGCATCTGAAAGACAGTCTCTCACTTCAAACAACTTTCATTCAAATAAGGGACAAAACAGCTCCTACTTGTTAAAGAGGATTAGATCCACAATAGTAATTCCCCTTGTTAATTCTTCTACTTTTTTAACAATGAAATGATCATTAAGGCAAATCAAGATATCATTAACTATTACTACTCTGTCTTGGGCTGATAAAGTCAAATCTAGCAGATGCCCAGGTAATCTATGTTGTCCACTGACAATATAGCTTCTCTTTCTTCCATTTAGAGAGTTATAAGGAACACTTCTCTCTCTGTTCTTTCCTGCTCACAACCTATCTCTCTTTTGCTTTTTTATTCCCTTGTTATTTCCATGAAAGATAATCATCGAAGATTGAAAAACTGATATGGGGAACTTTCCCCCATCTTACTTCTGTGAGTTATGCCATAATAGCTGTAACTTACATTTACAAAATTTTTTGAAATTTCAGAGTTTCCATTAAATTCATTAATTCATTCAATGAGTATTTATTAAAGGTCTAATCATAGGTACTTGTCCTAGGCGTTTGAAATACAAAGATTAAAAACAGACCATTGCCTTTAAAAGTTATATTCTAATGAATGAAACAACAGGAACAAAGAAAAGTAAACATAAATGATATACAAATAGAGTGTAATTTTATGGGGTAGAAGAGTATTACCAATCAGAGGGATTGGGATAGGCCTTTTGTTCAAACTTGTATGTGTGCTGAACTTTGATTAAGGGCTGCTTGGTAGGTCCAATGGATAGAGCTTAGAAACAGGAAAACCTGAATTCAAATCCAGCCTCAGCAAGTCACTTGACTTAGTGTACCTCAATTTCCTCATCTGTAAAATGAGCTAGAGAAGGAAATGGCATACCACTCCAATATCTTTGCCAAGAAAACCCTAAATAGTGTCATGGAAGTTAAGCACAATTAAAATGATTCAACAACAAAGAAACCATATTTTATACCTTTCATACTTATATGTATGCATGTTATTTCCTCACATAGACTGTTAGCTCCTTGAAGGCAGGGGCTTTCATTTTTGTCTTTGCATTCCTAGCATAGTGCTTAGCTCATTTATTGTCTTGCCTTCTGATCTCTTCCTGGACAATGTATTGCTTTCTCTTACTCATAGCATTTATCTATTTTTAAAATTCACTTTCTAGTCATCTCCAAGTCATATTACCTGCCATCCAACCTTTTCCTCTCACTAGACCTCTGATTCCTCTCCTTAGGGACAGTGGGCTCTGACTAGTCAAATTTCAACTTATCTATCTTTCCTTATCCTAGCTCTACCATGCTATTTCCTGGTCATTTCTGTGTAGCCAAGGAAGAGTATTTTGATTTGTAAAATTATGGGGATGGTAAGTGGAGCTATAAAACAATAGATTGGTATGCTCTTTCCAGTTGTAATAACAGTAATAATTTGAGTATTATTCTGGAACTAAAAAGCAGGGTAAGAGTGGGAAACATAGTAGATATACAAGTAGTGGCAAGGACCTGGGGAGAAAAAAAAAATTTAAGATAGCTAGACTTTATAAAGTGTTGCAAAGTACTTTACATATGTTATTTCATTTGATTCCTTCAAGGAAGATGTCTGGGGAGTAACATGAAGCACAGCTGTGTTTAGCCTAGACAAAGTGGACTGTATGAGGTGCTCAACAATCAGGACTATGGGGCCCTGGAGTTCCAGAGCTGGAGTTTGGAGATAAAGGATTAAAACCTCCCAGGTATGACATAATTATGTAAAGTATATGTAATGTTCATGTGAGGTATATGTAATATGGTTAGTGAGAAGTTGACCAGGAATTATGACACAGTTGCAGGGACCTGTCCTTTTGCAGATAGGTAGTCTTTTCTGCCACTACTCTAGTGAAGAATATACAAGTGCAGAAAATCAGTTAGCGGTCTTAAAAATCAAAGTCTCATTATATTTGGGAAAACCCTTGATTATAACACTAAATAAAGAATATGGAAGAAGAAATACGATAATGGACATGGGTATTTACAAATGTTTTGGCCCTAAGAGGTTTGCTATGACAATTTTGAAAAGGAGAGGGTGAGAACTGATTTATTCCTTTTAAGTAACAGCTAATGGCCCAAATAGTTCCAAATAGTTCTTTCTGACTTGGGCAGCACTGGTAAATCTCGGCTCTGCAAATGGTTAGATTTCCCCAAGTAAACTTCAATCAGATTTAGAAAAAGTGGTCGTCTTGTTTTGAGGTCAGTTTAAAATTCACTCTTCTTTTCACATTTTGCCAGTAGAAGATGTGGTACTGCCTGACTTTCAGGTAGTAAGATTTCCTAAGGTTCTCTAAGGGTCCCACTGGTCCAGTAAAGGTTGTTTATCCCAAGCCTTTCTAAAGCAGAACTGCCCAGAAATTTCCTTTTGTACCTAATCTGGTCAGTACAATCTTTTACCATCATCCCTCTGCTCAGGAGAGATGCTTCCAAAATAAATAATCAGATTTCCTGTGTTTCAACAATCCCAGTAATTGGAGTGCCTGTTCCCCCCCAGGCTTCCCCTTCTTTGTCTCAAGTTTGGTGGTGAGGGATATTGACTCTTTCCCCAAAAAATGTAATGTTTAAAAAAAAAAGTGATATCTACAGCCAAAATAACTAAACTAAGCATAGCCACACCCAAGATTGATTCTATTCATCCAGGAGCAGCCAATCCATAAGGTTAACACAAAACATGATGAATAGGATAGGGGAGTCACCTGATGATTCCTTTCCTCATGGTGTCCTACGAAAAGAGAGAATGCTGTTTCTGATTCTGGGAGTTTGGGGGCAAAAGTGGACAGAGCACCAGCCCTAGAGTGCGGAGGATGTGAAAGGATGTGAATTCGATACAACCTCACATTTACTAGCTTGTTTGTTCTTGGGCAAATCACTTAACCCTAATTATCTCCCACACCACCAAAAAAAAAAAAAAAAAAAAAAAAAAGAGTTATGAGCTGATACTAAAAGCTCTGAAAGATTAGGAGAGCCAGTGATAGGAAGCTGTAAGTATGAATCCAATTAATCCAGTAAAAATAAGGTAAAAACATAAAATGTGGTAAAGTGTTATCTCCCCCAGCACACACACACACACACACACACACACACACACACACACACACAAAGAAAGAAAGAAAGAAAGAAAGAAAGAAAGAAAGAAAGAAAGAAAGAAAGAAAGAAA
>JAJPUD010001390.1:189582-222826 GCA_023553655.1 Myrmecobius fasciatus | reverse complement strand
AAAGAAAGAAAGAAAGAAAGAAAGAAAGAAAGAAAGAAAGAAAGAAAAGGAAAGAAAGAAAGAAAGGAAAGAAAAAAGGAGTTGTGAGCTAATATTAGAAGCTTTGAAACATTAGGAGAGCCAGTGGCAGGAAGTGAGAACCCAATCAATCCAGTAAAAATATGGTAAAAACATAAAACATGATAAATTGTAAAAAGATAGAGTTACTAAAAGTTAAATATTTCTAGCTGACCAATGTACAATTCTCAATCAAAAAGAACTCTGTTGTCTATTTCTAAGATCCTTAAAGAGCTACCCCACTTCCTGAATAGCTTTGTAATATCTTCAGCAAGATCTACCTCATTTGGTTTATATCAGTTTTGAAGTACCAGTTTGTTGGGACCAGGGCCTCCTTTATGTAGAGCTGGAATAAACAGTTACTTTCATGGTATGGCCTTCAAGAAGGTCTTCACTCCAGTTTACTGAATAGTGTTTGACTCATAGTAGTCACTTGATGAATGACTCATATTTTTGAGTTCAATGTTTTTCATTTAAAGAACTAAACATAGGTGAAGGCTTAAAAACTAACAAAAAATGAGGGAATAAAAGTTATTCATTTATTTTTGAACATTATTCTGGATTATGATTTATGTTGGTAGAAAAAGTTATCAAAACAAAATGTATACAAGAAATTATTAATACTATTGGAAATAACTGGTCAAAGTATACAGGTAATATGGAATTCACAGTGTGTAGTGATATTGAGAAAGAACTAGAAAAATAATAAAAAAGATAATTACATGTTCATGTAAGACAGTTTCTTTTTTAAAAAAATTCAGTGATATTTTATTTTTCCAATTTCATGTGAAGAAAATATTCATTTTTGTAAGATTTTAAGTTCTAATTTTTTTTCTGCCTCTTATCCTTACCTCCCCTTCCTCAAGATAGCAAGCAATCTGATATAGACTATATAATCATTGTAAACATTTCCATATTATTCATGTTGTGAAAGAAAAATCAGAACAAAAAGGAAAAACTACAAGAAAGAAAAAGCAAACAAATAAAAAAATGTGAAAATATTATGCTTTGAGCCACATTTAGTCTCCATAGTTCTTCCTCTGGATGCAGATGACATTTTCCATCCCAGTGTATTGGAATTGTCTTGGATCAATGTATTGCTGAGAAGAGCATTATAGATGCTTATCATTATCATAAGTGATCATCACACAATCTTGCTAAAACAGCTTATTTCTAATACTTGCATTTACTTTTGAACATGAATTTTCAGGTTAGCAACATGTAATGTGGGATCTTATCATATGGAAAATATAAGAATAACAAGAATTTAAAATTTTTTGAAAACTGGTTCACAGGGGCCCCTAAAGTGTCAAGCACTGAAGTATGCTTCAGGCAAAGAGAGGGAAGTTTATCAAGACTATGAAGTTTATCAAAACTGGTGTCAGACACTTACTATCTATGTGATCCTGGGCAAATCTCTTCACCCTGTTTACCTCAGGTTTTTCATCGGTAAAATGATCTGGAGAAAGAAATGGCAAACCACTCCCGTATCTTTGCCAAGAGATGGACGTGACTGAAAACATTTCAACAACAAAATTCACTTCATAAGAGTTTGTTGGTTGATGAATTATTACATTGTCACATGGAGTTACATATTGGTTATTTTTTCTTAGCAGTTTTTCTTGTTCCAAGAAAAGGTTCAGCTCTGGGAGTTGAAGAGGAGGTATAAACAGAATTAATTGTGATATTTAAAAAAGACATCAATAAAATACTTTAAAAAGAAATTAATAAAATTAAACACACATGCAAAATACTGCAATCTTTTAAAATTATTCTCTATTTGAATAATTGTTGGAATTGATACACAAATACCGCTGGAATTGTGTAGTATTCATTCCATGTTTGTTCTATATTTATATTATCAAGTCTGTCCTGGAGTCTAAAGCCCTCCACAGCCTTCAGTAGATAAAGCACTGAGCCTAGAGTAAGGAAGACCTAAATTCAATTTTTTTTTTTTTTTTTTACTGAGGCAATTGAGGTTAAGTGACTTGCCCAGGGTCACACAGATAGGAAGTGTTAATTGTCTGAGGTCAAATTTGAACTCAGGTCCTCCTGACTTCAGGGCTGGTGCTCTATCCACTGCGCCACCTAGCTGCCCCTCCTAAATTCAAATTTAGCCTTTAGATGCTTTCTAGCTTGAGACCCTGAACATATCACTTTAACCTCTATCTGCCTGGTTTCCCCAACAGTAAAATGGGAATAATAATATCACATCCCTCACAGGATTGTTGTGAGGACAATATTTGTAAAGCACTAGGACTTAGGTTGGCACACAGTCGGTGCTTAATAAATGCTTATTCTCTTCCTCTCCCCACCTCTCCATGCTGCTTCTTAAATTTTATTCTTTTTATTTCTGTGTCTACTTGGAAATGATGGCACAGTTGTCCAAGAATCTAATCCCTAAAGTACACATAGATTATTCTGAAGTTATTCAACAGTCTCTTTACCTCCTGCCTAAATATTACCCATTGCTTAAGCCTTTGGGCCCTGGGTTTCTGAAAGAGGCCTCATATAATAGGAAGATTACTTCATGGTTTCTGTCTGCTAAATATAGAGCCCCAACCAACAAAATTGGCTTGTGGTGAAGCCTGATGGCCTGGCCTGAAGTGATTGCCAGTTCAAAGAAGTCAGCCCCCACATTGCATATGACTGAAGGCTCAGGAAGCATTCTAAATCTGTTGAGGTCCTCATTATGCAGCCTGTGTCCCTGTCGTGGTAAGCTGATCAACCTCTCAAAATGAGCAGGCTATTTCTGTCAGCAGGCCTGGTGCTTCTGAGATAACTACATGACATACACTCTGTCCCTCTGGACTCTTTTGGTCATACATTCCTCATGCCTCACATTCTATGTCCAAAACAGTCCCGATTCAAAGACTCTGGGACTAATTTCAGGCCTGGGACTCCTTCAAGTCTCTGACCTTCTTCTCAAAGTCCTCAGAGGATTTTGAGCACCTGCAGTTCTGAGCAGCAAGTGGCACAGGCCCAGGCCCAGCATGTTTTGAGACATTCAATTTCCATGCTACTGGAATTCTATTGGCAATGATTGACATTCTTTGTACTGAGAACAAATCTCACTCACAGCCTCCCTGTCCCATGCAATACAAGGGTATAACTTCACGTTCAGCTCATGCTTTTCAGTCACTATTATGCACAGCCACAGCTGTGGGAAAACCTAAAAATTCCAGCCAAATTTTATATTGAGTTTCAAAAACTTGGATCAAAACTAGGTGAGGTAAACTCCTACCAAGACACTAGTCAACCAGTCACCCAGCATACATAAAATTGTGAAGATTGGCAAAGTGTATCTTCAATATCTTTCTACCCCTGCTCCAGAACCAGTATATCTTTTTTTTTTTTAATTTTTATTTTTTATTAAAGCTTTTTATTTGCAAAACATATACATGGGTAATTTTTCAACATTGACCCTTGCAAAGCTTTCTGTTGCAAATTTTTCTCCTTCCTGTGTGGGATATTCAGGCCCTCATCTGAATTATCAATACTTCAGAGGCATCTCAAGGTATAGAACAAAGGCTTTATTCATGAGTACTGGGCAGTTGTCCAGAGTTGGAAGAGCCACTGTCCAGTAAATTCTTGTGATTTTTATACAGTCCAGAACAAAGAAAGCCCCAAGCCCACTCCCCTTTCCCTTTACATACATTCTAATTGGTTATATATGCTTTACTTTCCCTATTTAGGAACTGGAATGTTCACAGCTTATAAATCAGACTACTTTCTACTTTCCCCTCTGAAACCAAAATTTAGGCCCTCAGGCTTTGTTTAATTTAGTCTATAGTTCTGAGAGATCTTCACTCTGATTGTCACACTCATTCCCCTTACTCCCTCCCCTAGATGGCAGGTAGTCCAATTCATGTTAACTATGTTAAAATATATGCAAATCAAATACGTGTATACATATTTATACAGTTATCTTGTTGTTCATGAAAAATTAGATCTACAAGAAAAAAAAAAACCTGAGAAAGAAAACAAAATGCAAGCAAACGTCAACAGAAATTCTATATTGTGGTCCACACTCAGATCCCCACAGGCCTCTCTCTGAGTGTATATGGCTTTCTTCATCACTGAACAATTGGAACAGAACCAGCATATCTTTTTAAAAGATGACATTTCATTTTATTTTTCATTTAATATTGATATTATTTATTAATTAATAATTAACTATAAAATATTATTAATAATAATTTTTAAACAAATTTTTAAACAAATTTAAACAAACTCAAAACAAATTTTGAGTTCCATATTCTCTCCTTTATTCTTCCCACCCCCATTAAAGAACCACATGTGAAGTTATACAAACCATTTCCATAAAAGTCATGTTGTGAAAGAAAACATAGATATCCTACCCTAAAACAAAACAAACAAACAAACAAAAAACCCCCCCAAAAAACCTTCAAGAAAAATAAAAGAGAGAGGCAGAGACAGAGACAGAGAGAGAATGCTTCAATCTTTTTTCAGATACAATCAGTTTCTTTTCTGGGTATAGATAGCCCTTTGGGCATAGATCATATTATTTAAATCTTTTATTAATTTTTTTCAATCATTTTGATCATTTATAAATTGGGGTATGGCTCTTATTTTTTTTTTTTATAAATTTGACTCAGTTACCTCTATGTTAGAGAAATAAGGCCTTGTTTCAAAATTCTTCTATTTCTGTTGCTAACTGTATTCCCCCTCCATTTGTTTTATTCTCTCTCTCTTTTCACCCTATCTGTCCTCAAAAGTGTTTTGCTACTGACCACTCCCTCTCCTAATATGCCTTCTCTTTTGTCACCCTTCCCCTATCCCATTTCCCTTCTATTTTCCTGCAGGATAAGATAATTTTATATGCCCATGTTGAGTGTGTATGTTACTGCCCCTTTGAGACTCACTCCCCTTTCCCTTCCCCTCTTCTTCTCCACTGTAAAAGCTTTTTCTTGCTTCTTTTTTATAGCAGATAATTTTATATCATTTCACTTCTTCCTTTTCCTTTCTCCCAGTATATTCCTCTCTCACCTCTTAATTTTATTTTTTAAAAGATATTATCCCTTCATGTTCAACTCACACTTACACCCTCTGTCTACATATACTTCTTCAAACTACCATAATAATGAGAAAGTTCTAATGAGTTGCACGTATCATCCTCCCATGTAGGAATGTAAACAGATAAACCTTAAGTCCCCTATATCACTTTTTTATGCTTCTTATGCTTCTCCTGAGTGCTGTATTTGAAAATCATATTTTCCATTCAGCTCTGGTTTTTTCATCATGAATGCTTGAAAATTCTCTATTTCATTGAATATTCACCTTCCCCCCTAAAGAATTATTTATACGCAATTTTTGTGGGTAGGTTATTCTTGGTTGTAATCCTAGCTCCATTGCTCTCTGGAATATCGTATTCCAAGCCTTCCAATCCTTTACTCCAGAAGCTGCTAAATCTTGTGTTTTCCTGACTGTGACTCCACTATATTTGAATTGTTTCTTTCTGGATGCTTGCAATATTTTCTCCTTGACCTTTGAAGTCCAGAATTTGACTATAATATTCCTGGAAATTTTCATTTGGGGATCTCTTTCAGGAGGTGATGGGTGGATTCTTTCCATTTCTATTTCACCCTCTAGTTCTAGAATATCAGGACAGTTTTCTTTGATAATTTCATGAAAGATGATGTCTAGGTTCTTTTTTTGATCATGACTTTCAGGTAGACCAATAATTTTTAAATAATCTTTCATGGGTCTATTTTCTAGGTTAGTTATTTTTCCTAAGGCATATTTCACATTTTCCCCCTATATTTTCATCTTTTTTGTTTTGCTTTCTTGTATCTTAATTTCTCATAAAATCATTAGTTTCTATTTGCTCAAGTCTAATTTTTAAGGAATTATTTCTCACTGAGCTTTTGTACCTCCTTTCCAATTGAACAATTTTAGTTTTTAAGGCATTCTTCTCTTCATTAGCTTTTTGGATTTCCTTCTGCACCACTCTCAAATCCTTTACTAATTTTTCCTCTTTCTCTTTTATTTGATTTTCAAAATCCCCTTTGAGCTCTTCTATGGCCTGAGCCCAATTCTTTTTTTTCTTGGAGACTTTGGATGCTTTGACTTTGTTATTCTCTTCTGAGTGTGTTTGGTTCTTCCTTATTACCATAGTAACTTTCTATGGTCCAAAACTTTTTTTGTTGTCTGCTCATTTTCCTAGCCTATTATTTAGCTTTTAACTCTTTGTAAAGTAGGGCTCTGTTTCCAGGATGGAGGGTACACTGCCCCAAGCTTCAGGGGTTTTGTGCAGCTGTTTTCAGAATCTTTCTAGGGATCTGACTACAAGTACTGTTTTCTGTCCTAGAGTTGTTAGGAGTGTCCCTGTCCCACTGCAGCTGTAAAATCTAGTGTGCTAAAGCAATATAATTCTGCTTTACCAATGCTGGGGCTGTGCTGGTGTGGCCTGCCCTGGGATTGCATGCTGGACTCCCACCCTGGTTCTACTGACCTTCCTAGTCATCTTTGGTGACTTTGATCTGAGAGGTCTAGAAATCACCAGTGCTGACATTGATTCAGAGATTCCTAGATCTGTTCCTGCTTTACTGATGTGGGGCTGAGGCTGAGATTAGGGCCTGGGTTATCAGACCTGCACCAGGACAGCATTCTGGACTGCCACCCTGGTTCCACTGACTTTCCTAGTCATCTTTGGTGTCTTTAATCTGAGAGGTCTAGAAATCACCAGTGCTGACATTGATTCAGAGATTCCTAGATCTGTTCCTGCTTTCCTGGAGTGTGGTTGGGCTGAGATTAGGGCCTGGGTTATGGGACCTGCACTAGGATAGCATGCTGGACTCCCACTCTGGTGTCACAGACATTTTCTGCTTGCCTTCTAGATTGCCTTTGGCTGGAAAATGTTCTACTCTATCTTTTTTGGGTGTTCCAACACGCTGAAAGTAAAGGCAGGAATTTGCCCAACCTCTCCCCAAACTACTCCAAATTCTTTTAAATAGAGTCATTATTTAAAAGAATTTGGAGTAGTTTGGGGAGAGGTTGGGCAAATTCCTGCCTTTACTCTGCCAACTTGATTTTACCTCAGAACCATCATATCTGGGGATCAGAAAAGTTTATTCACCGGAAGGAGATAATCAACGAGGATGTTAATTTATGAATCCAAATTATTTTTTGTTACCATTACTGTATTTGTTGATTCTGCTAGTATCTCAGGTTATTCTGATGAATAATCTTACAATCTCCAACAACGCACTTTGGGACTACTATATAATTAAGACTACCAATAGGCAAGCATTTATTAAATACCTAATATATGCTAATAATTATAATATTAACTAATATTTATATAGTGCTTACTATGTTCCAGGCACTGTACTAAGTACATTATGATCTCATTAAATCCTCACAATAATCCTGGGAAGTTAGAACTAGCTATTATTATATCACCATTTTATGGATGAGGCAATTGAGGCAAAGAAAAGCTAAATGATTTGCTAGAGATCACACAGCTACTAAGTGTCTGAGGCTGGATTTGAACTCCTGACTCAGGCCTGACACTATTCAATCTCCCCCTCCCCCCAAAGTTGTTCAGTTGTATCCAACTTTTTGTGATTCCATTTGAAATTGTCTTGACAAAAATACTGAAGAGCTTTGCCATTTTTCTTCTTTATATCACTTTACAAATGAGGAAACTGAGGCAAACATGGTGAAATGACTTGCCCAGGGACACACAGCCAGGAAATGTCTGAGGGCCAGGTTTGAACATTTGCCTTAAGCCTGGTACTCTATCCACTGGACCTCAGAAAGAAAGCCATTTACCTAATCTCCAATTTGGTTTCCAGGTAATAAAGTTTTACCCCTCAGGGCCTGAGGCTTATACTCAAAAGACTGCTGGTGGAGACCTTTATTTTAAGTACTCTATCATAACATATCCCTTCTCCAATGTTTTTATCTTGGACCAGACCTAGGAATACTTACAGGGAATTTCCAGTGAGGAAACTTCTTCTACCAATACAGATTAACATGTACTCTGTAATGTACAGTAACTCTGTGCTTAACCTTTCCAAGCATCTCCATAATTAGCAATTCTACATTTAGTACAAATGTCACAAAATGCAACCTCAAATAGGGGGAGAAGGAGATGCAGAGCAGGTTTGCTCTATGTTAGGCTTTCCTTAGTGTCGTTTCCATTTTTATTCTTACGTGGAAGATCCCAAGGATCAGGGAAAGGTCTGTGGTTCATGTACCCTCAGGGGATTAATGCAAAAGAGTTTGGCAAAAAGTTCTTGCCCTCCTATGGGAAAGGTAGTATAATAAAATGGAGAACTGATCTCAGAATCAAAAAGAACTTGCTTTATGTACCTCTTCTGATACATTCTGGTTGAGTAACCATGAACAATTCACTTAGTGTATATGTATCCCAGGCAACCCTCTCAGGCTATTAAAGTGCAGAAAATGTAGTGACCTGTTTGAAAAAGGGAGTTTCCTTACTGGAAGTTCCCTATAACAATGAAATCACAAATCCAGTCCAAAAGGGGAGAGGAAAGGAGGCACATTATATAGCAGAGCATTTATAACCAAGAGAGTGAATGGTATTATAGCATTGAGAGAGGCTCAAATGAGAATACTATATAGCAAGCCAGCTTGAGATGTAACATGGAGATTGCAGTAGAGTTTGTGGGTAATGCAGACTGACAAAGGTAGCTTATGGTGATGTCATAAATAACACCGAACCACCAGGCACAAAGAACCTTCATCTGGCCCTTGACTAGGAAACAACTGTTATATCTACAGGAGTCAGAGTGGGGATTGCCAGTTGTCATGTGATGAGACTCTTCCTCTCCTCTCTTTATGACCTTGATATAGGAGGATGCTTGGTAACTTTTCTGCAAACAGCCTTTGAACACATCTGTTTCCTTGGCAAAATTGAAATTGAGAATTCAGAACTTAATGGAAATAGCTCTAACAGCTGTGACGTTGGGTGTTCAAGCTTCATTAGAAGCAGCAGGTTATCAACCATTCAGGAATTTCAATATTGTATGGTTATCTTCAATTCTATTTGATAAATATATCCTAACCTATAAGGAAAATATGTATTCCTTTGAATCTCATGAAATCCACAGAAACATAAAAACTCATTGGATAAGGGCATAAACCAAATATTGTGTGATAAACTGTGTTTTATTTTTTTAAATAATAGCTTTTTATTTTCAAAATATATGCAGAGATAATTTTCAGCATTCACCCTTGCAAAACCTTATATTCCAAATTTTTCTCTCTGTTTCCCCCACTCTCCTGGATATCAAGTAATCCAATATATGTTAAACATGTGCAATTCTTCTATACACATTTCCACATTTATCATGTTGCACAAGAAAAATCAGTTCAAAACAGAAAAAAAATGAGAAAGAAAACAAAAAGCAAGCAATCAACAACAAAAAAAGGTGCAAATACTTTGTAGGTTGTGATCCACATTTAGTTCTGAAATCCTCTCTGAACGTAGATGACTCTCTCCATCACAAGTCTATTGGAATTGGCCGGAATCACTTCATTCTTGGAAAGAGCCATGCCCATCAGAATTGAGCATTGAATAATCTTGTTGCTGTGTACAGTGTTCTCTTGGTTCTACTTACTTTTCTCAGCATCAGTTCATCTAAGTCTCTCCAGGCCTTTCTGAAATCACTCTGCTGATTGTTTCTTATAGAATAATAATATTTCATTAACATTGATAAGCTATAAACTTATTTAGGCATTCCCCAGCTGTTGGGCATACACTCAGTTTCCAGTTCCTTGCTGCTACAAAAAGAGCTGCTACAAACATTTTTGCACATGTAGGTCCTTTTCTCTTTTTTATGATCTCTTTGGAACACAGGCCCATAGAAATACTGTTGATCAAAAGGTATGCACAGTTTGATAGCCCTTTGGGCATAATTCCAAATTGCTCTCCAGAATAGTTGGATCAGTTCACAACTCCACCAACAATGTGTTAGTGTCCCAGTGATAAATTGTATATTTAAAATCCTAAAGAAGATGAGATAGAACTTGCACAGCCACTGAAAGGAAGATTAGAAAAAGACAACCAACATCGATCTATTTGTGGGTTGGGCAAAAATTTGGGCTGACACTGAACCTTCATACATGTGTATATAGGGAAAAGGGAGTAATTTGAACCCAGAGACACCTCCAGTTATCTGTGTAAGGTAGATGCTTTTGTAAAAATGAGAAATGTCTGTGTTGTTACATGCCTCACCTTTGCTAGACACATATATTCCTATATGTAAAGTCCCATTTTGGTGATATGTATGAATGTATAAACTTCATGAAATTAATATCCTAACATTGTATTTCAAACTACTCCAGAGCTAAATACTCTGAATATTAACATGCTAACAGTAAGGGTTATTTTTGCCAAGTACCAGTATCATTGATAAAAGAAATTTTAAAAATCCTAAAATTCACCCAGAGGAAATTAAACAGAAGCTATCTCTCCCACATTATGACTTTCACCATTAGTTTCTTTATATTACATAAGAAATTGGAGGGGGGAGCAGCTAGGTGGTACAGTGGTTAGAGCTCCAGCCCTGAAGTCAGGAGGACGTGAGTTCAAATCTGGTCTCAGACACTTCCTAGCTGTGTGACTCTGGGAAAGGCACTTAATCCCAACTGTCTCAGCAAAAAGCAAAAAGCAAAAAAAAAAAAAAAAAAAAATTAAATTGGAAGTAGGGGATTCTAGGAAGATAGTAAAGTAGGTCAGAAAATTCCAAGCTCTCTAGATTGCCCCCCCCAAACAAAACAAAATTGCACCTTAGGGCAAATGTAGACAAGTGAAAAACAAATAAGAGTTGGTACAGTATAGTGATTCTCCTAGGACAACCCTAGAAGATTAAGATCAGAAGAAAGACCCCAGGACAGAGGTACAAAGTGTGAACATCTTCAGGCTAGCTCTGCTGAAACAGCAAGCAGGGGCTAGCTGATTTTGAGGATAGTCTCATTTCCAACCACAGGAATTTCACTTTGGGGACAGTGTAGAGAGTCTGGGAAGATTGAAGGAACTTCTGCTGATACATAATGCTAGACCCACCTGTGCTGCTCAGTTCATTTTCAGAGGAGGATCCTGAAATTTAAAAAAAAAAAGTTTCTGCCACCTCAAACAGTAATGTTAAGTGGTTACCTGAGTCAAAAGAATTCATAGAACAATTTTTAAAAAAACCTTTAAAAATCAAATGAGAGAGAATGAGGGAATTTTTTTTTTTAAAAGAACAATCTAAGAAAAACAAGCTTATGAAAAAACAAGTCAACCAACTGGAAAAGGAGATATAAAATCTTAATGAAGAAAATGACCCCTTGAAAACTACAGTTGGGCAAGGGAAAGCCAGTGAAGTTATAAGAGATTGAGAAATATAAAGAATGAAAAAAAAAATAGAAGAGAATGTGAGACATTTGTAAGAAAAAGAACAAATTTGGAGAATTGATCAAGAAGAGAGAACATATATGGAATATTACTGTTCTATAAGAAGCGACCAGCAGGATGATGTCAGAGAGGCCTGGAGAGGCTTGCATGAACTGATGCTAAGTGAAATGAGCAGAACCAGGAGATCATTATACACGGCAACAACAATACTATATGATGATCAATTCTGATGGACATGGTTTTCTTCAACAATGAAATGTTTCTTCTTTTTTCAGCTTTACCAAAATAAATTCTTTTTATTATTATTATTATTAAAACTTTTTATTTGCAAAACATATGTATGGGTAATTCTTCAACATTGACCCTTACAAAGCTTTCTGTTACAAATTTTTCCCCCCTAGTCCCCACCCCTCCCCTAGATGGCAGGATATCCACTACATGTTAATTATGTTAAAATACTTGACAAATTGAACATATATATACATATTTCCACACTTATCATTGTTGTGCAATGTCCATAAAATGTGGACCACAACATAACATTTCCATGCTACCTATTGATGTTTGCTTGCATTGTGTTTCCTTTCTCTGATTTTTCTTTCTTGTAGATATGATTTCTCTTGCACAACATACATATGTTTTGCAAATAAAAAGTTTTAATAAAAAAAAGAAGAGATAACATAAAAATAATTGTTCTACCTGAAAACTAAGATAAAAAAAGAACCTTGGCACTAGCCCTGAAGTCAGGAGGACCTGAGTTCAAATCTGATCTCAGACACTTAACACTTCCTAGCTGTGTGACCTTGGGCAAGTCACTTAAACCTAATTGCCTCAGCAAAAAAAAAAAAAAAAAAAAGAACCTTGATATAATAATACAAGATATAATTAAAGAAAATTGTCCTGAAATGATAGAACAAGAAAGGAAAACAGAAATAGAAAAAAATCCATCTTTCATTACCTGAAAGAGATCTTACAAGAAAAACATACAGGATTATCATTGATAAATTCCTAAACCCCTAAGTCAAAGAGAAAAATTTACAAGCAACAATAACAACCAAAAAAACAACCACCACTAATTCAAATATGCTAGAGCTACAATAAAGAGTCACGCAAGACCTTTCAGTGGCTGCAATAAAAGACCACAGGTCCTGGAATATGATATATTGACAATCAAAAGAACTAGAGTTCTACACAACTAAAGTTGTGGCTGAAAATATTATATACAGCAAAATTAAGTATAATGCTGAATGAAAAAAAAAAAGGACATTCAATTAACTGTCAGATTTTCAGGTTTTTGTTGCAAACAAACCTGAACTCAATAAAAAAATTTGACATATGAGAGCCAACATCAAAGACTAATTTGAAGGGACTCAATAAGGTTGTGGAAATGTAAATCATATGTCTAAGATTGTCATTAGTAATTGGGTAATCCAAAAAAAAAAAAAAGATTGGACTAGAGCTGAGTATGATATGACTCTAAAAAGTAAAACTGTGTAAGAAAAGGTAAAAACAGTAATTATGCTATATGAATGAGGTTGCAAGAGCAAGAACTGACAGAGGAATTAGATGGGGCTGGAGGACTAGAAATTCTCAAATCCTACTCATATCAGGAATGAATTAACATATGTATATGTGTGTGTGTGTGTGTGTGTGTACACACACATAGAAGGATATAAGACCTTCCAAAATCTATAAAGAATTAAGAAAGGAATAAGATAGGAAGGGGTATACATTTTTTTAATTGAACTAAATATAAAATAAAAAAACCGAAGAGAAAAAGGAAGACAGAAAAAGGGGAAAAACATTATTATGTGCCCAGCTTAGAACATCAGGGAGGATTCAAACTATATTAAATAAATTTCCATTTCAAGAAAGAATAGATCTGTCGGCAAATTTAAAATGTTAAAAATAGCATATGCCATTTTTTCTTTATCTACTCAACAAACATTTACTTATTTTTTATTATCTGTAACTTTCAAGGAGATTTGAAATTTTAATTTCCATTTTCAGCAGATCTGATTCATTTTCACTGAGCAAACAGATGATTTTTACTTTGGTTAATGGAGCAGAAATTAGCATACGTTTTTGTTATCAGTGATACTGATACTGGGTGAAAACAGTGTTGTCAGCACATTATATGGACATTAATATGACAACTTTTGCTAAGGGAAGCTGAGGAGAAATAAGACAAAGAGTAGCTTTCTTTGCTGTTACTTTTTTTTTTTTCTTTAGTGTTTTTCCTCCTCCCTTTCTTTCTGTTCCAAAGTCCCTTTATCTTTGTCACTAGAGAGAAATTCCCTGCACCTGGTGCTGGAGCCAATCACAAGGAATTATTAAGACCAGAGGTCTTAGCTCATCTCATTCATATATCCTTCTATCATGCCTTTCTCTTAACTTACTTCTCCTTTGAGCCAGTTACACACTCACTGTTCTTGCTAATCTATTTAATGCATTTGTAACTCTCATGCGATTGAAATGTTAATTTCTATTTCCAGCAGATCTGGTCCATTTTCACTAAGCAAACAGATGATTTCCAAAGTCTTTCATTTCATTTCCAAATCCTGTGACTACTACCCACCTTCAACAAATTAAGGAAAGATTCTGGTAATTTTCTATTGTTTTAGAGCAGTGGTTTTGAAAAGGTATGTTGTGAATTTTTCTAGGAGTGCTGTGAAAATTTGAATGTTAAATTCTTTCACATAAAAGACAATTTACAGTTAATTTTGGTTAATAAATGTTATTTAGGACAGCTAGGTGGTGAAGTAGATAGAGTGCTGGGATTGGAGTCAGGAAAGTTCATATTCTTGAGTTTAAATTTAACCTTAGACACTTCTGGGCAAATCACTCAACTCTATTTGCCTTAGTTTCCTTCTCTGCAAAATGAGCTGGAGAAGGAAATGGCAAACCATTCCAGTATCTTTGTCAAAACAAACAAACAAAAACTAAATGAGATCACAAAGATTCAGACATAATTGAAAATGATTGAATAATAACTACAAACTATGCTTTTCACAAATATTATTTCCTTTGGTCATCACAACAAACTGAAAAATGACTGAACAACAATTTTCTTATTTCCCTACTCTAATGGACTGAGAAACTTCCCTTGAGTATGATTTTCACTTTTCTAACATTTAGCCTATGATTTACATTAATTAAAAAATCAACCAACCAACCTCTAGTGAGTTGTCAGCATCACCACTAGTTTTCATTCATCAATCTCCCCAACTCCTAACTACGAGCCAGAAGTAATCAGTTCTGGGCATCATTCATGGTTTAGAGAGGCCATCTATTCATAAAATGAAGAGCAAGAAATATGGTGAAGAACCATGAGTTTATACTTTATGAGTTAGTTGGGCAAACCAGGTATGTTTAGACTGGAGAAGGGAAGGCTCAGATAAGACACTTGGTAGTCTTAAGTAGTTAAGTACAATCAATTTTGCTGTCACATGTGTTATAAAAATATGAATTTATCCTAATAGGATTGATTTATCAGGGAATATATATATATATACATATATATATATTTACATATATATGTATATATATATTTTTCTGATAAATCAATCCTATATATATCCTGATTATGGAGGATTTTTCCCACAAGAAACTGTGAGAATTCATAAAATCACTTTCATAATAATTCAAAAGCTGCAACCTTTCTGACACCTTCAAGCAAATTTCAAGTCTTTATTAAAGATAATTTATTATATTATATATCTTCTTGAACAGTAAGAGTTATTAGTTGAGAAGAACTGGTGAGCATCTCACCAATCCTCTCCCCCTGACCTCCTTCTGACAAGTCTTCTAGTCCTGAGGACTGGAGTTGAAGCCATGTCCAACTTGTCTCTGCAGCCTGGGATGTGGGCCCTAAAGCTGTGACTTCACTATGTAGTATTTATCTATGCCTTAACTATCATCTAACTTACAGAAAATTGTGCTGTCATATTTATTAAGTTCTGATCTTGTTTTTTTTACATGACATTGATGAAGTTTTCAGCATTGTACCCCTAGACTCATTTTTCCCTATGTTTTTGAGCCAGAATTTGCACAGTGCAGTGCTTTTTGGGAACCATATGCTATATTATAGCAGAACTGACTGTATTTGGAAGGCTGTCATATGGAAAAGGGATCAACTGTGTTCAGCTTGGCTTGAAGGACTGAATGAGGAGTAGTGGATAAGAGACAGAAGATTTTAGATTGATGGCAGGAAAATCTTAAAAATTCGAGCTGTCCCAAAGTAGAATGGGCTGTCTTGAAAGGTAGTTGTTTTCCTTCTGCTTCAGGGTCTTCAAACAAAGGCTAACTGTTTACTTTTGGAGGGGAGAGGGGGAAGAGACTTTTATTTATTTATTTTTTTTTGCAGATATGGGTTTACTTAGAAGTAAGGAATTCTTAAATGTGGGTCTGAAAATAGATTTCAGAATTCCACATACTTGAAAGGGAGGAAAATTATATTTTTATTTCAACATAATTGGTTTCCTTTGAAATTCTCTGTGTATTTTACTTAATACATTTAAAAACTTTATTCTCAGAATAGGTCCACAGGATTCATCAGAATGCCAAAGCAGTGTTTCATACAAAGAAAGGTTAAGAATCCTTGGATTAGATGGACAACCCAAGTTTTTCTAATTTAAACATACAAAGCATCCTGACCAAAGCATAACCACTGTTTTGTAATAATTTAATTTCTGACTCTACATTTATCATTAATAAATGAGAAATTTGAAATTAAAAGTAGTTTTTTAAAAAAGATTTGTTCAAGGTTACATAGCTACTATGAAATGGTAAAGTTGATATGAAAATTCAAATCTTTGGACTTGTTATTCCAGCTGGATTTTTTTTTTTTTGACTTGGTGCAAGTCTCTGATTTCATCTAGGTGGCAACTCATTCCACCAATCCACAGCTCTTCTGTAACTTAGAGTTGCATCAGAAGGTAACTAACTGACTTGCCAATGATCAGATGACCAATACATGTCAATGATAGAATTTGAACTTAAGTCTTCCAAGACCAGCTCTATCCACTCCCCCATGCTGTCTCTCAAGGCTATTTTAGACCTATGATCAAACACCAACATTTTTGTTAATGAGGACCCAAAGTGGAGCACACCACAATGTGGACTGATTCACTACTTCGGGGATCTGTGATTTCATCATTGTCAATACTTCTTCTTACAATATAGATAATAAGTTCCCTATACTTAGTAGATCATCTTCATGAATTGCTTCCATCAAAAACTTCATTACCTTTAAGTGACAAGCATTTCTGTACTTAGCTAGGCTGAATCCTGTTAGAGACAATGTTTTTATGGTGTAGTAATGTTCCATTGCAATCATGTACCACAAGTCACTTGGCATTTTGGTGAAGTCAATGGACCCCTTCTCAGAAGAATATTTTTAAATGTAGTAAGCTAAATACATAGGAAGTTTCAAAAGAAACCAATTATATTAAAATAAAGATATAATTTTTCCCATCCGACTTGATGGACAACTACTTTGTTTCTAGTAATTGGTTACTACCCAAAAGATTGCTGCTGCAAATATTTTAGTGTATATACATCTTTTCTTTCTGTCTTTGATCTCCCTGGTATCTGCCCAGTGGTATGATTTCTGGGTCACAGGGTTCAAGACTTTCTGTTTTGTTATTGTTAAGTCATTTTTCAGCCATATCCAACTCTCCTTGACCCTATTTAGGTTTTCTTGGCAGACATACTGCAGCGATTTGCTGTTTTCTTGTTCATTTTATAGATGAGGAACTAAAACCAAGAGTTAAGTGACTTGCCCAGCTGACGCCAGATTTGAACTCAGGAAATTAAGTCTTTCTGACTTCAGACTCTATCCATTGTGTCACCTAGTTTCCCTTTCTATCTTAAGTGTTTTTAAAACATGAGCAAAAAAAAAAATCTTTCAAAACACTTCTGAAATACAATTTTACACAGAAGTCTTTTCCAATATCATCCTTTCCAAGTTGCCATGTATTTATTTTTGTGAACAGTCTGTATATATCACTTAATGCATAATGTTTCCCTGATAGAATGTGCAAAGGTTTGTTTTATTTTGTCTTTTGATATTCATCACCTAGCACAGTGCTTGACACATTAAAGTTTAATAAATGTCTGTTAATTGATGAATTGATTGAAAATTTCAATTAGATATTAGTTTGGTGGTTTAGGTATAGTTCTTTGGAAATATGTGTTCTTCTTAACTAAAAAGAAATAATTTTCCTTTTCCTTAAAACATGAAATCTTTATAATAAGTTGTAAAATTCTTAAAAATGAAATTTTTATTTTTATATTTTTATTAAAGCTTTTTATTTGTAAAACATATGCATGGGTAATTTTTATTTTATTTTTATTAAAGCTTTTTATTTGTAAAACATATGCATGGGTAATTTTTCAACATTGACCCTTGCAAAGCTTTCTGTTACAAATTTTTCCCTCCTTCTCCCTAAACCTTCCCCTAGATGGCAGAAAGTCTAATACATGTTAATTATGTTAAAATACTTGACAAATCAAATGTGTGTATATATATTTTTACAGTTATCTTGCTTATAAGAAAAATCGGATCTACAAGAAGAAAAAAATTTGAGAAGGGAAACATAATGCAAGCAAACATCAGTAGAGAGTGTGAAAACATTATGTTGTGGTCCACATTCAGATCCCTCTCTCTGGGTGTATATGGCTTTCTTCATCACTGAACAATTGGAACTGGTTTGAAACATCTCATTGATGAAGAGGACCATGTCCATCAGAACTGATCATCATATAGTATTGTTGTTGCCGTGTAAAATGATCTCCTGGTTCTGCTCATTTCACTCAGCATCAGTTCATGCAAGTCTCTCCAGGCCTCTCTGAAATCATCCTGCTGGTCGTTTCTTACAGAACAACAATATTCCATAACATCCATATACCATAATTTATTCAGCCATTCTCCAATTGATGGGCATCTATTCAGTTTCTAGCCACCATAAAAAGGGCTGCCACAAACATTTTTGCACATGTGGGTCCCTTTCCTTCCTTTAAGATCTCTTTGGGATATAGCTCCGGTAGAAACACTGCTGGGTCAAAGGGTATGCACAGTTTGATAACTTTTTGAGCATAGTTCCAAATTGCTCTCCAGAATGGTTGGATCCATTCACAGTTCCACCAACAAAGTATCAGTGTCCCAGTTTTCCCACATCCCCTCCAACATTCGTCATTATCTTTTCCTGTCATCTTAGCCAATCTGACAGGTGTGTAGTGGTACCTCAGAGTTGTCTTGATTTGCATTTCTCTGATCAATAGTGATTTGGAGCACCTTTTCATATGACTAGAAATAGAAAAATGGAGTTTTTAAATGGCATGCAGGATGGTTTCAGAAAAACCTGGACTTATATGAACTAATGATCAATTTGAATGATTTGGCTATTCACAACAATGCAATGATCCAAGACAGTTCTAAAAGATTTATGATGAAAAATGCTATCTACCTCTAGAAAAAGAATTGATGAATCTTAATCCAAATCAAAACATATTTTTTAACTTCCTTTATTTTTCAGGGGGTGGAGGGATGAGTCAGTTTTTGGTCTGTGTTTTCTTTTGCAATATGACTTATGTGGAAATATGTTTTACATAACTGCATATGTAATAATTTATATCAAATTGCTTGCCTTTTCAAGGAGGAGAATGAGTAGGGGAGGAAAGGATATGGAACTAAAATTTAAAAAATAAATGCAAAAAATTGTATTTACATGAATTGGGAAAAACATTTTAAAGATAGCATCTTTTTTGGGAAATTGAGGTTGCAGGAAACTTGCATTCTAGTCCATGTAATACTATTATTTGTGTGACTTTAAATGTCATAACCTCACCAAACCTCAGCTTCCTCATATATAAAATTAAGTAGACTAGATGATCTTTCAGCTCTAATACTTTATAGTTCCTTGCAATGTATTTCAACAGCCGACTAAAGTCCTTCCCTGTCCCTAGATGGAACCATGACTTTAGTGAGAGTCCTTACTGCTAGAATTCTACTTTTCAATGTTATATCTAGTTAGCTTAGGTGATAAAGGATTATACTGAGACCAAAGATAAAGGTTTGAGCCCCATGATTCATAGTCATAGATTGGCCCCTACTCTAAAGTTCAGGCCTGAGAGAAAATTTGAGAGGAATGGAAAAAGAATTCAAATGCCAGAGCTCATCAAGACATGTTGGATGAAATGATACCTTTGTGAAACATTTTGTTTGTCCTGCATTCTACACCCTACTCTGATGAATTCTTGTTACTAAGTTGTTCCTGATTCCAAGCCAGGAAACTTTCTCAGCCATAGACAAGGCCAACCATGTAAGTTGGTGAATCAGTTGATGCTTCTGTCTCTGGGGAAAGATTCAAGGTCTCACCCTAGAAATTCCAAGCTCTTAAAATGGGTAAGATCTTCAATTCTTCAGAAAATTCAAACCCATAAAAGCAATGTAACTTCACTGGTACATAGAGGCCTTCTAGGCTTTTGAGGTATCTGTTTTGGGTTCTGCAGCTACCAGAAGCCCTGATAATTATGAAAGGAAAAAGGAAAAATTGAAGATTTTTTTTTCTTTTCTTCTTTTACCTATTACTAAGGTATCCCATGGTATAGTCAGAAAAAAGATGGGGAGGGTAAAAGAATGGTTTGGGGAGTAAGCAACCCCCTGAAAAGGAGACTGTAATCATGTAGGTGAAAGAGGTGTAGGGTTAGGGATAGAACCGTTAAAATTGTAGATACAGTAGGTAGTATGAAGGAAAAGTGAAATTTTGAATGAATCTATCAATAAACATTTATTAAGTTCTGTGTACTGTGCTTAGTACTGGGGATAAAAAAAGAGGCAAAAGCCATATCCTATATCCAAGGAGTTTATAATCTAACGTGTATATGTATTTGTTTGCATGTTGTCATATTTGATTATTTTAGAAAGATAGATAAATAAATCAATTGATATATACATATAAAGCAAATATACCTATATAGAGAGAACAGCTAGGTGGCAAAATGGATAGAGTGTCAGATTTGATATCAGGAGGACCACAGTTCAAATCTAGCCTCAGATAATAGTTGTATAACCTTGGACAAGTCACTTTACCCTGTTTGTCTCAGTTTCCTCATGAAGAAATGACAAACCACTTCAGTATTTTTGGCAAGAAAATCCTAAATGGAATCACAAAGAGTTGGACATAATCAATTAAACCAAAACAAAAAGCAAGCTATACATAGGATAAATAGAATTCTGGCAACATACTTGATATGGCAAATTAAGAGTAGTAGGGAGTCATAAATTTCTCAAGTTTTTGACTGAAGAGGTTGGTGATATGATCCTTGCCCAAGATAGATGAATCTAAAGTCAAAACCTGCTATGTGAAAGTGTATTCTTTGTCACTCATCCATGCAAAAGACAGGCTAAGTAATGCTTAATACTTAGTTATGGAATTAATGTAGATTAATGGAGTTACGTAGATTAATGTGATCACCTGCTGCATATTTCCAAAAATAGTATATGGTGAAAAAAGCATTCCACCTAAAGACAGGAGACTGGAATTCAGCTCCTAACTCAGGCACTTTTTACTCATTAATCATGAATAAGTCCTTGCAAAGAAAAGAGCTTTGAGTCCAAAGAAAAGGACTTGGGTCTAAATCTCTTCTCTGACCCTAACTATCTGGATAACCAAAAGTAAATCATCAAACCACTCTGAGTTTGCTCATCATTTCCTTTAGAACAATAATGTTCTATTACATTCATAACTTATTCAGTCATTCCCTAAATGATGGACACACACTTGGTTTCCAATATTTTTTGGCACCATAAAAAGAGTTGCTATAAATATTTTTGTACATGTGGGTTCTTTTTGAGAAGGCTGATCTTCTCTAAGTTCAAGTACAATGCTACTATTGGTGATGAGCCTCCTGGTACTTAGCTGTTGCTGTTTGTCCTTAGTTCTGGAAGGAGACTGGTGACATTAGGAAGGCAATGTCTTGACTTGCATGTAAACTGAATTTGAATTTGACTTACACATCTCTGCTAAGATTGTCAGCTTCACACTCTCTTCCATGCTCATTCCAGACCAGTGCAAGACTGGTGATGGCCCTGTTGATGTTTAGCTAGATTGCTCCCAAAAGAATAGAAAGTCTGCTTTATGACATCTTGGAAGATTTTTCCATCAATTAGGAGAGAACCTGTATTTTGAGAGTTGAGGAGCCCTTCTATACCTCATTGGAGCATCAGAGAAGGATTTTTGAGCTACTGCTACCCAAAAGAACAACAATATATTTTACATTTCATTTACTTCTTTGTTTCTCTAGTCTAATAAATTAAGGGAATATAACATCTTTGGCTTATATCATACTTTACCTATGCTTTTCATTAATTTGAAAAACAAATCTTCAAATAACTTATCAATACCATCAATAATTTTCATTGATATATCTCCTTCATCTGCAGCTCCTATCCAGAAATAAACAGTTCTCCAGCTTATGAATACTGAGCATCAAAAGGAGAGAAAGCAAGATAATAAAAGGCCATAAGTTCATGCCCCCTGAGAAATGGTTGGAGAAACTGGGAATATATTTAGCTTGGAAAAGGGAAAGTTCAAGAGACATGAATTAAGGGGCAGCTAGTTGGCACAGCTGATAGAACATTGACCCGGAAGCAGGAGGACCTGAGTTCAAGTCTAACCACAGATAGTATCTGTGTGACCTTGGGCAGGTCACTTAACCCCCTTTCCTACCAAAATAAATAAATGAGAGATATTATTAATTGTTTTCAAGCATTTGAAAGGCTGGCATGTAGAAAAGAAGTTAGATTTGTTATGTTTGGCCCTTGAGTAGTAGGTAGAATCAAGGCTGACTTCCTATCAGAAAAAATCTCTCTCCCATACTCTGTTTGTGTGTGTGTGTGTGTGTGTGTGAGAGAGAGAGAGAGAGAGACAGAGACAGAGACAGAGACAGAGACAGAGAGAGCTCTGTTCCAAAGTGAAATGGGTGATTTTGGATTATTTTCTCTGCTTTAAAGTCTTCGTGCAAAGGCTAGATGCCTACTAGATTGTAGTCAATGTTCTTTTGCAGGTATGAATTGGGCTAGAATCCAAGAGTTCTGGGGTCTAAAGATAGAAATCAAGGATTTCATGAATTTGGATGGGGGGAAAATCATATTTTTATTTCAATATAAGTTTCTTCAGCCATCCTATGCATTTTACTTTATGCATATTAAAATGTTATTCTGAAAAGGGGGCATAGTCTTCACTTGATTGCCAAACAGGTTCGTAACACAAAAAAGCTTAATAATTTCTGGACCAGTTGGATACCCTCATTCCCTTCCTGCTCTGAAATTCTATGATCCTGTGAAAGCTGATTCTTTTTTTGTTGTTGTTAACAAAATATTCTCAGAGGCAACAAAAAAAATCATTCACCTGACTCTTATGCCAGATGGCACTAAATTTCAGAGATTTTCTCTGGATCAAGGCACTTCTCTTGTTGATATTCAGTAGACTAGAGAAGGAAGGGGCAGAAGGTCCAAGCAGTCTATCACTGAAGTTGCTTCTGGAGTTCGTAGTCACCTCAAAGATACATGAAAAGAGCAAGAGTGCTGAGCAAAAGAAGCATCTAACTTCTAGGATTGTCAGAAAGATCAAGTGGTTCGTTTTATTCCAACATACAGGAATTTTACAGCTGAGTTTCTAAAATGCCTTCTCCATTCCTTTTGTTGCTGTTTGAAGGGTGAGATTCTTTGAAGGACTCTGATGCTATCTCTTCAGAGAAGGCCAGGGGTTTGGAAAATGCCAGGTAGCCATATGCCAGGAGGAAAATGCAGGACTCAGCTAACTCTGAGGACAAAAACAACCCTTCTCCCTAAACAGTCCCCACTCCCTATCTGGGATTCGAGGATTGTTGAGGCTCTAGGATTTGAAATTATCTATTTTTATTACTGCATTGTTCCATTATCTGTAATGGGAGTCTTTTTGACAAATTGAAAAGGGGGAAGGGGGACAAAGAACAAAATATCTGATCCTCTTCCTCTACCAACAGGCAAACGCCCTAGTCCTGGAAGGAGCTGTTATTCTCTCACTTGGAGCCTTCTATGAGAGAATAAAAGCCTAATTCTAATTAAAGATGAAATGAAAGTGATGTTTGGTTTATTTCCTGTCCTGAACAGGAAAGAAGAAGTGAATGACAACAAATTAAGTAATCTGGTTATCTTCTCTCAGGTCAGAATCTCTGGTTTCATGATCCTGCACTATTGATTGAGAAGAAAAGGAATTATTTAATAGAATTTCCATAACTATCTTGGAGCTCAAAGCATGGCAGGCAGACCTCAAGCAGTTGAGGAAATCCTTTTCTCTGCCCCATTTTAATTTTTGAAAAGATTTTTATTGTTTCAAGATATTTTCCTTTATTTCCCACTCTCCAACTCCTGTGTTTGTGATATTCCCTTCTACTTTTCTTGGGCCACCTATGCCAACATTTTATAACATAGTTCCACCATTCTGCTGTCAGATTATTTTTCTGAGGCCAGGGTCTGTCCCTCTTTGATGAGCTTCCTATTACCTGCTGAATCAAATAGAAATTTCTTGGTTAGGCATTTAAAGTCCTTCATAACCTGACCCTTTCCTATCTTTCCAAGTTTCTTATACCTTGCTTCCTCCACTGACTCTGTTCCAGTAACTGCTGTCTTTCTAGTTTCTGCAACACAAAACTCCATCCTTTACCTTGGCTGTGCCTTTGTATTAGTCCCTCCCACATAGAATGCTCTACTCTTTCATTTCTACCCCTGGCTTCTTTCCATATTCAACTCAGGTCCCACCTATTCCAAGAAGCCTGACCATCTCCATCTGTTCCTGTCTTCCCCTCTCAAAAGGGCCTCTCATCAACTTTCTCTCTACATTTGCTATCTGCTGAATGGTTTACATGTCTGCTTCATTAAAACCTAAGCTCCTTTAGGAAAGAGGCTGTCTTTTTTTGCCTATCTTTGTATCAGAGGCTGGCACATAGTGATCATGCAACAAATGCTTGTTGTTTTAACGACAATATTGTAATTGAAAACACCATTAAAAGGCATCTGAAAAAATTTTTGCCTAGGCACCTAGCAGGCACAATGAATAAAGCTCTGAGGATACCACTTGCAAGCTTGAGCAAGTCATTCAACCTCTGTTTGACTCAGTTTACTCAAGTGCAAAATAAGGATAATAGTAGCACCTACCTCCCAAGATTTTTGTGAGAGTCAAACGAATAATGTAAAGTACTTAGCATAGTATCTAACTCGTAGTTGATGCTATTTATGTGTTAGGTCATATTATTGATGTTATTAGAATTGCTGGGAGATGCAACCAATGAATAGAGTGACCTAGAATCAGGAAGACTTGAATTCAAATATTTACTAGCTGTGTGACTCTAGGCAGTTTCCTCATCTGTCAAATGATCTAGAGAAGGAAATGGTAAACCACTCTATTATCTTTGCCAAGAAAAATCCACATCTGGTCATGAAGAGTCTGACATAGCTGAACAACAAAATTATGGTCATTGTTGTCATTATTTATTATTATTTTATTATTATGAAGTACATTTTCCTCTTCTCACTAAAGAAGAGGAGCTTTAAAGAAATGGGATGTTGCCTATGCTATCAGAGCACAGTTATTGTGTTCATTGGTGTGTCAATCAATAAACATTCACTAAGCCCTTATAAAATGTCAGACATTATGTTACTCTTTGGGGATAAAAAGTAAATCACCAGAAATTCTTGGTTTCTCTGTAAGAGACAAAGAGACAGAGAAAGAGACAGAGACAGAGAATGAATAAAAAGCAGAAAGTGAGTATAGTGAAAAAACAACACAAAAGGCATCCAAAAAAGCTTGTAAAAAATCAACATGCTATAACTAAGGAGGCATGTTTCAGCACCCCTTCCTTTCTCTCCCTTTTCATGACCTAGAAGAAGCAAAAGAACAGTAGAAAGGCATATTGGGAGAGGAATTTTAAGTAATTCTGGGTCTTTCATTTCCAAGGACCTGTTTGAGTCCCTGAGCTGACTTTCTGTCAATACTGTTACTACATTTAGAACTTGCTTTCCCCCAATTCAAACCTATACACCACCAATTACAAATGGGACCAGATCCCAGCTAAACAGGTGCTATGCTTTTCCTCTGGAGTGAGCCTGAGGTTCGTAAACCTTCAGCTTTGTCAGCTGACCCTTCAATCTGGTATCATGTTCAGGCCTGAGTTTTCAGATAGGATCTTAGTCTAACCTTCCAGTACTCATTAATTACCCCTTTTAAATTTTAAGCCAAACAAGTTCTTGTAGTAAAAATGGCCCCTAGCAAAGGAACAGAAGGTTTGGTCCAACTCACTCTGGAAAGTACTAACAAAACTCTAAACCTATTGGTGCTGAATCAGTATTTTGAGTAAATCAAACTGCTACCATCTGTCCAAACTCAAGTCTGACTATGGGACCTCTCCAAGATTCTGTCCTGGCCTTTTGTTTATTTCTCAATAGTCAATAAATATTTATTAAGTGCCTACAATGTGTTCTGCTCCTTTCTCAACAGCCAATAAACAATTATTAATTGCCTACAGTGTGCTAGACACCGGACTTAGCACAAAATAAAAATAAGAAAAAGAAATACAACCTTAGCCTTCAAGCAGTTTACAACCTAATGGAGAAAGACAATACACAGAAGGAAGCAGAAAAAGGAAAGGATGTTGCCAGAGGGTACTCCACTCTAGTTTAAGTAGAACAGCTGAAGGTCAATGAAGTTAGCTGAAAAAGTCGGTCTTCTATTAAGAGAGGCCTTTAGAGGAATTCATTATTCTGTCCTCTAGCCCTTCAAACAGAGAGGAAGCAACTGAGAGTATTCAATAGGTACTGAGTGTCATTTCCTCCATATATATGGGATGTTATCTATTTCCACAGTTTCAATTATCTCTTCTACTGGAATGAATCCTAAATTTGTATATCCATAGTCTTGATCTTTCCTAAGATTCAGCCTCTTATGTCTCAATGCTGGATATATCCACTTGGATATTGATGCATTATCTCAAATTCAGCATTTCTAAAACCAAATTTATCATCTTCCTCCCCAAACAGTCTCTTCATCTTGACTTCTCTTAATTATATCAATTGTGCCTCCAGAACATACTGGGTCAAAGCCTTAGGTTGGGGTGGGAAACCATTTTTCTGCCAAGGACCATTTGAATATTTATGACATCATTTGTGGCCATACAAAAGTATCAACTTATAGAACTCAAGCAGTGGGAGGTTGTTGTATCTAACTTTCCATATTGACTTTAAGTGGCATGACTGGGAAGTCCAAAAAAATTTCAGAGAAAGGTAGTTACCTTGGGCTGGAGTTGGTATAGCAAGAGAAGCAGAACTTTGCCTGGACTTTAAAGGTTGAACAGGATTTATGTTGGTAGAAAGGATAAGTATCCCAGGAGAGACAAAGGTAGGGAAGTGGAAAAACACAAGAGAACTCAAGAAATATTAAGTGGACCAGTAGTTAAATTAAAAGGTTTGCATAGAAGAAAATAAAATCAGAAAGTCAGGTTGGGTTCAGATTTTAGAGAATTTTAATTGTTGGTCTGAGAAGTCCTTAGATGGCAGATTAAAGAGTTTGGACTATAGCCTATAGAAACTGGGGAGTCACTGAAAGTTAGTGATTGCCAAGTTCATAATAAAATATTTTTTTTTTAAAGAAAGGAAGAGATTAGTTAGGAGTCATTGTGAAGAGAGAATAATTAGGGTTGTGCCAGGATCTGGATATGAATAAGATTCTGTGGGTTTTTAAAAAAATGAATTTCTGAAATATTTTAAGCAGCAACTATATAAATAACTGTGTTGGGAGTTGTGAGAAAGTCAAAGAGGTGTGATACAGAGACTCTAGAATCTTGTTGGAGAAATATAATATGTATGTATGCATATATACATACACATAAAAATTAAATGCTATAATATATGATAAAGAATTAAAAATAAGTCATACAGTATGACTGTTGATAGAGTGATAGATGTGGAGTCAAGAATATTTGGGCTAAAGGGCTATCAAACGTTCATAGCCTTTGATCCAGCAGTGTTCCTACTAGCTCTATATCCCAAAGAGATCATTAAAAAAAGGGAAAGGACTCACATGTGCAAAAATGTTTATAGCAGCCCTTTTTATAGTGACAAGAAACTGGAAACTGAGTAAATGTTCATTAGTTAGAGAATGGCTGAATAAGTTATGTCATCTGAGTGTTATAGAATATTATTGTTCTATAAAAAATGATCAGCAGGATGATTTCAGAAAGTCCTGGAGAGTCTCAAATGAACTAATGCTAAGTGAAGTGAGTAGAACCAGAACACTGTACACAGCAACACAAGATTATATAGTGATAGATTCTGATGGGCGTGGCTCTTTCCAACAAGTGATTCAGGCCAGGTCTAATAGTCTTGTGATGAAGAGAGCCATTTGCACCCAGAGAGAGGACTGTGGGGACTGAGTGTGAATCACAACATAGTATTTTCATTTTTCCCCTGAGGCAATTGGGGTTAAGTGACTTGCCCAGGGTCACACAGCTAGGAAATAAATATTTAAGTGTTTGAGGCCAGATTTGAACCCAGGTCCTCCTGACTTTTAGACTGTGCTCTATCCACTGTACCATTTAGCTGCCCCAGTATTTTCACTTTTTTTTGTTGTTATTGTTTGCTTGCTTTTTGTTTTCTTTTTCATTTTTTCCCTTTTTGATCTGATTTTTCTTGTGCAGCATCATAAATGTGGAAATGTGTATAGAAGAATTTCACATATTTAACATATATTGGATTATTTGCTGTCTAGGGATGGAAGAGTTCTAAAATTTTTGGAACACAAGGTATTATGAGGTGAATGTTGAAAATTATCCATGCATATGTTTTGAAAACAAAAAGCTTTAATAAAAAAAGAAAATTTTTTAAAAAAAGATTTGGGCTAAAATTTTGCCTTTTAGTGATTGCCTAGACATTGTTAGTAGAACAAGGAAGACTGTGTAACCCAACTACAAGGTGGCAGGGGGAGGAGAGAGTTAAGTACAGTCATAGTACCAAAAAGTACACCAGTACTTTCATTTCCAAAGTAGTCAGTAAAATTCAGCCATG
Organism: Myrmecobius fasciatus; assembly: GCA_023553655.1. Lineage (NCBI taxonomy): Eukaryota > Metazoa > Chordata > Mammalia > Dasyuromorphia > Myrmecobiidae > Myrmecobius > Myrmecobius fasciatus. The sequence continues at coordinate 194,279 of JAJPUD010001390.1, read as the reverse complement.
AGGGACAACTGATAGTGCTGATATTTGCTTTTTTTAAAATCACATCATAATTCTGAAGTCAGATTGATCAATTCAAGAGAAAAGAGAAAAAGATTAAAACACTGTCCTAGGAACAGGGAGTATGGTTGCAGAAGAAGGTACCTTCATTGGATGGAATGGAACATTGCCCATTCAAGAAGGACAAACATCCTTGGGGATGACTAGTTTGGAAAGTTGTCTAAAAGTCTCAGCATGAAAACACCAAAACAAAACTAGTCACTGATGATCTAAAGCCTAATTCCAAGATCATTCTCTTTTTTTCAGAGTATATCTCTTAGAGGTCATGGATCCTGAAGAGTCTGGTAGACAAAAGTGAGGGATCAAATATTTTTTTCCTCTCACCCTCTTCTTAACTCTCTACAGTCTGGCCTCTGACCTTATCGTTCAACTGAGACTATTCCTTCCAAAGTTACCAGTGATCTCTTAATTGACAAATCAGCTTTTTCTTTCCTCATCTCTCTATCTCTCTTCCGCCTTTGACACTATCACTCTCTTCTTCTTGATACTTTTTGCTCTCCAGCTTTCTGTGGCACTATATTCTATCTTGGTTTTTCCTCCTACTTGTAAAACTTCTCTTTGTCATATTCTTTGTTGGGTTTTCTTCCAAGTCATGACTAATAACCATAGGTGCCCTCAAAAACTCTAGAGCTAGACCATTTTCTCTTTTCTCTCTGTACTATTGTGCTTGGTGATCTTATCAGTTCCCATAGATTCAATTATTATCTCTTATGCTGAGGCTTTTCACATCTCCTTATTCAGCACTAGCCTTTTTTCTAACCTCCAGACTCATATTTTCAATTGCCTTTTAGACATCTCAAACTAGATGTCTTATAAGCATTTTAAGTTCAACATCTCTATAACAGAAACATATCCAAACTCTTCCTCCTTCTGAATTTCCCTGTTATAGTTGAGGGTACCATCATCCTTCAAGTCATCCATCAATCTGTTACTAAGAACCATTGATTTTACCTTCATAACACCCTTTCTTTCCTCTGATATCCTATCACCTTGGTGCAGTCCATCATCACTTTATATCTGAATGATGGTAATAGCCTGGTGGTTGGTCCCCTAGACTCAAGTATTTCCCCACTCTCTTCCTCTACTCAGATGTCAATCTTCTTAAAAAGTAGGTCTGATTATTTCATCTTCTTATTCAATAAACTTGAATGCCTCCAGGATCAAATCAAAAATCTTTTATTTGATGTTCAAAAACCTTCATAATTCTGCCCCCTTCTACCTTTCCAGTTTTCTTACATTTTATTTACACCCATGTATTCTGTCTTCCAGGGACATTGGCTTCCTTCCTCTCCCCCTCCTCCCTTACTTTAGGCACTTGAGCTTCCAACTCTAGACATTTTCTTTTTTTTTTTTTTAATGGTATTTTATTTTTCCAAATACATGCAAAGATAGTTTTCTACATTTATCTTTGCAAAACCTTGTGTTCTAAATTTTTGTCCCTCTCTCCACCCCTCCTTTTCCTCAAGGGAGCAAGCAATCTGAGATAGGTTAAATATGCAGTTCTTCTAAACATATTTCGTTATCCTGCACAAGAAAAAAAATCAGATAAAAAGGGAAAACAACACAAGAAAAAAAAAATACGAACAAGCAAATGAATAACAACAACAAAGTGAAAATACTATGCTTTGATTCACATTCAGTCTCTAGAGTTCTCTGGGATGGCACTTTCCATCCCAGTCTATTGAAATTGTCCAGGCATTTTTAATGACTATCCTTGGGCCTGGAATGTTCTTCTTCTTTATCTCTATCTCCTAGCTTCCTTCAAATCAAAATCTTCTGTAGGAAGCCTTTCCCAGTCCTCTTTAATTCTAGTGCCTTCCTTCTGTTGATCATATCCAAATTATCTTGTTGATACCTCATTTGTACATAGTTGTTTGCATGTTGTTTCCCCATTAGATTGTGAAGGCAGGAATTATCTTTTTCATTTCTTTGTAACCCCAGTATAGTACCTAGCACAGAGTAAGTGCTTAATAAATGCTTATCCACTGACTTGCCTGGGGTCATATAGTTGGTAAGTGTCAGAGGCAAAATTTGATCTAAATCTTCTTGACTTCAAGTCAGACTCTATCCACTATGCTACGTTATACTTCTTTCTTCTCCCTTAATTATATGTTGTACTATCTTTTCTCTCTGTCTCTGTCTCTGTCTCTCTCTATCTCTGGGTGTGTATGTCTATCTCTCTCTGTGTCTCTGTCTTTCTCTGTTTCTGTCTCTGTCTCTTTGTGAGTGTCTCTCTCTGCGTGTCTATCTTTGTCTCTGTCTCTTTTTCTCTGTCTTTATGTGTATGTCTGTCTCTGTGTATGTCTCTGTCTCTATCTCTCTGTGGCTCTCTCTTTTTCCTTTCTTTTTTCTCTCTATATCTGTCTCTCCCTCTCTGTTTTTCTCTTTGTAGGCTAGACCTTAGTTCAAATGCTGTTTCAGACACATACTAGCTGTGACCCTGCATAAATCACCTTACCTCTCAGCTTCAATTTTCTCATCTGGAAAATGGGGATATATACAAGCATCTACCTCACAGAGTTGTAAGGATCAAATGAGATAATATATGTAAAGCCCACTTTGTAAACCATACAATGCCATATAAATGGTAGTTATTGTCATTCTCTCCAACAAGATTCTATATTTAATATTAGTGTCTGTAACCTCACAGTTCTATGACTCATTCATAGTACCTAAAAGAGCTATTCACCCAGCTGTGCTCAAAATAGTTTAAAATTTTATGGTTTCTTTCTTTTTTTTTTTAAATTAAAGAATCAAAGAATCTTACCTTCCTACCCTAACCTTGATTATTCCCAACATGGAACACACTTATTGCTCAACAACAACAAATTTCAATACAAGTAAAGAAAATGTTACCCTGTTGTGTTTTTGGCTAAGAATTATGACTTCCCTTTCCTGAGGACAAGGTGGAGCTGTGAATGGGGAGTGGTAAGAGTGGTGAAGAGGAGTTTGGTAACTACTCTCCTAAGGGGAGGGTCTAGGGTCAGAAAAGGGCTTGGTTCTTTTTGTAGAGGGCTAAGGATGCAGTCAGCAGGCCCCAGATAGTGGCAAGAAAAGATGCAACTGAAGATGATTTTGAGTCTTTGTGTTGTCCTCAACCCAAATTTATTAAACTGACTTTTTTTTTTAACCTCTAGGGGCTTGCCAAAAGAAAGAGACTAAGAAGACCATTCCTGATAGCCTGGGGACAATGTTAGGAAATTTTTTAGTGACACTGGAAGTCTTTTGTTACTGAGTTTCATTTCATAATAGTAGGTCTGTTTTGAAGCTCCTCCAAGGGAATTTAGTTATTAAAGGAACAAGAAAGCATTAATGGGAAACTCTGGGCATTGTGAGTGAGCACTTTAGATCCATGATTCACCTGAATTCAAGAAGGCTGGAGGAGTGTTAAGATGGGTCACTTCAAAGGCAAACACTTTTGAGATGCTATCGATGGGTAACTGCAAGCTACAATTAGATTCAGTCACTGCTTAATAAGAAAGGCATTTTCTCATAAACTTGCTCTGTTTCCAGGCTTGAATATGATGTTGGGCTGGCTACAACAAAGAAGCATTTGTGTGTTATCCCTTTGTTATTGTTTCGTAAGCCTTGCTGCTGGCACTGCCAGGCCCCACACTGCTTGGGCTCATTTATTTAGGAGCTACTCTGAGGGATTTGTATTCTGGTGTTTGCTCCTAGCATCAGTTTTCAGGCAGCACAGGGAAGGCAATCCTGTGGGCAGTTTGAAGAAAACAACATGATGAATTAGGAGAGTTTAAGGACCAAGTCAGAGGCCGAGGTCCTGTCCAGGGATACTATTGAAAAGGGTATCAACAGCCAGAGGAAAAGGGGAGCAGAAAGGGAGGGTATGAGGGCAAGAAGCCATGACTAGTATATTGGATTCTCAAAGAAGTTAACAGTAAAGAGAGGTCTTTGCATTTATGTGACAGATAAAATAGGAATAGGTTTAACACTATTTTTAAAAATTATTTATTCCTCATAGGAAAGAGTTGAATCTTAGCTCTGACATTTATTACCTATGTGATCCTGAGCAAGTCACTTCACCAGAATTTCTTCTGTAAAATGAGGATAGTGTTTTTTACACCACCTTCCTCCCTCCCAGGTTGTTGTAAAAAAAATGCATTTTACAAACATTCAAAAAGCTATAGAAATGTGAGCTCCTTTTATTAGTATTAGGGTTTTTTGTGCACAAGTTTGAATAACTTTGTACCACTGCCATGCTTTGTCTGCAGGCTGTCCACATCAATGTCTATAATGTGCTCCTTCCTTTCTTCCCCACTACCTTTAAGTTTCCTTAGCTTCCCTCAAAGCTCAACACAGATGTCATCTCCTCCACGAAGTCCTTCCTGATCCCAATTGATAGTTTAATATTTATTTAATCTGTGTACATGTTGTATCCATGCAAGAGAATGTAAGTTCCCTGAGAACAGGAACTTTTTTTTCTTCCCTCCCTCCCTTCCCTTGTTCCTTTTCTCTCTCTTTTCCTCTTTCTGTCTTTCTTCCCTTCTTTTTCTCTTCCCTTCTTTCTTTCTCTCTTCCTTTCTCTCTCTTCCTTCCCTTCCTTCCTTCCTTCCTTCCTTCCTTCCTTCCTTCCTTCCTTCCTTCCTTCCTTCCTTCCTTCCTTCCTTCCTTCCACATTG
>JAJPUD010001390.1:134064-189482 GCA_023553655.1 Myrmecobius fasciatus | reverse complement strand
CTTCCTTCCTTCCTTCCTTCCTTCCTTTTTTCTTCCTTCCTTTCTTCCTTCCTTTTTCCTTTTTTCCTTTTTTCTTTCTCTCTCTCTCTCTCTCTTTCTTTCTCTTTTTCATCACTAATCACTGACCTCCTAAAAAGGGAGGAGTCCAATGAGAGGATCCGAGTTGATGGCAGAAGAATGGAGAATCTACCATCCTCTGAGGTAGAGGATTCAAATTTAACAAGACCAGACCATGAGGCAGTGATTTCTTTTTTTTTTTTTTAACTTTTTATTTGCAAAACATATGTATGGGAAATTCTTCAACATTAACCCTTACAAAGCTTTCTGTTACAAATTTTTCCCCCCTACTCCCCACCCTTCCCCTAGATGGCAGGATATCCACTACATGTTAATTATGTTAAAAGACTTGACAAATCGAATATATGTATACATATTTCCACACCTGTCATTGTTGTGCAAAAAAAATTTGTGTATCTACAAGAAAGAAAAATCAGAAAAAGGAAACACAATGCAAGCAAACATCAATAGAGAGCATGAAAATGTTATATTATGGTCCACATTTCACATCCCTCTCTCTGGGTGTATATGGCTTTCTTCACTGAACAATTGGAACTGGTTTGAAACATTTCATTGTTGAAGAGAGCCATATCCATCAGAATTGATCATCATATAGTATTGTTGTTGCCGTGTATAATGATCTCTGGTTCTGCTCATTTCACTTAGCATCAGTTCATGTAAGTCTCTCCAGGCATGAGGCAGTGATTTCAAAGCAAATCCATGATATAACACAATACACCATCTCCCTTTGTTTGACTATCCCCCATTCTTGGAATATACTTCCTCCTTACCTTCACAGAATTTTCTTCCTTGAAGACACAGCTCTAGTTCTATCTTCCACAACAAAACTCAACTGCTATTGCTCTCACTCCCAAACTACCTTTCATTGAATGACTTTGTATTTATTTTCTGAATATAATGATTCCAAATCTGTAGCCCAAACAGTTGGGCTAATTCATAGTCCCATTATCATTGTTTTAATGTGAAGAGCCAACATCCCAATCATCTGCCTATTCTTTTTTTTTTTTTTTTTTTTTTTTTTTTTTGCTTTTTGCTGAGGCAATTAGGGTTAAGTGACTTGCCCGGGGTCACACAGCTAGGGAATGTTAAGTGTCTGAGACCAGATTTTAACTCAGGTCTTCCTGACTTCAGGGTTGGTGTTCTATCCACTGTGCCACTTAGCTGCCCCATCTGCCCATTCTTTACATCCCAAGGAACACATCTCATTTTGACAAGAATGTCTAAACTCCTAGCCTGAAAATTATTGCTATAACTTAACTTCTCTCTTTTTAGTTTCCATATCAATATTACAATATCCTAACACCTTATGATACCAAGTGAAACTCTGAAACTTGGCAAAAGTCATATATATATATATTTTAAGGCAACCTTCCTTCTCTCCTTCCCCCACCATCAATTTTCTCCAGAGGACACCAGCCACACTGTGTTTCATGGTTAAAGACTCAATCAATTCAAGTGGCTGCTATAATCTCTCAATGAACAACCTTAGCCTCCTGCAGAGGACATTTGTTACATGACCTGCCAGCTCAAGTCATTCATTCAATCTGGTCTTCTTCCTCAGTGTCTATTTCTAACTACCCTCGTTACCATAGAAACAAAGTCACGAAGAGGAGATCTAAACAAGATGTTCTCGGTTGTTTGAGGAATGAGAGGAAAAATTACAGTAGTTTTCATGGGCAGCCACAGATGGGAAAGCTGCTGTAGCTTCTCTCATTCCTCAAACGTCTTAGAGAATTTGTTTAGCTCTCACCTTTCCTTTGACATATTGCTGTTATTATCAGTCCTTTCAATCATGGCAGACTCTTCATGACTCCATTTGGGATTTTCTTGGCAAGGATACTAGAGTGGTTTGCCTGTTCCTTTTCTAGATCAGATGAGGAAACTGAGGTAAACGGGATTAAGTGGCTTGTTCAGGTTCACATAGCTAATAAATGTGAGGCTAGATTTGAACACAGGTTTTCCTGACTCCATGTCTGGTATTCTGTCCACTATTGCCACCTAACTTCCTGGTTAACACTTTCTATCTTATGTCATGCTTGTTTATATGCCTTATTTGCTTCTCTTGGACTATAAACTCTTTGAACTTAAGAAACTCATTTTCCATTTTATGAAGCCAGGTTGTAAGAATGTATTTATTACAAATAGGGGTTGTTTGCTTTTTAAAAAAAATTATTTGTTTTTATTACACATTGCTTTATGAATCACGTTGAGAGAGAAAAATCAGAGCAAAAGGAAAAAACCATGGGAGAGATAAAAAAAAAACCCAAAAGAAAAACAGAAAAAAAAAAAGAAGTGAACATAGCATGTGTTGATTTACATTTAGTTTCCATAATTCTTTTTCTGGTGAACATAGCATGTGTTGATTTATATACACTCTCCTTAGTTCTTTTTCTGGATGCAGATGGCATTTTCTGTCCAAAGTTTATTGGAATTGCTTTGGATCACTGAACCACTGAGAAGAACTAAGTCTTTCATAGTTTAGCATCACACATTCTTGCTGTTATTGTGTATAATGTATTCCTGGTTCTGCTTTTTTTGCTCACCATCAGTTTGTGTAAATCTTTCCAGGCTTTTCTAAAATCAGCTTGTTCATCATTTTTTATAGAACAATAATATTCCATTATCTTCATATACCACAACTTATTCAGCCATTCCCCAACTAATGGGCACCTACTCATTTTCCAGTTCTTTGCTATGACAAAAAGAACTGCAAGTAGGGATTGTTTCAATCTTTGCCTTTGTTTCCCTTCTGTGGCACAGAATGTTTAATAAATCCTTCCTGACTGATTTGTATCCTTAGTATCTATCACAATATCTAGCATATACAGGGTTCTTAGTGTATATTGCAAGAATTTGTGCTCTAGTTTCCCAGTTATCTTGGGAGATAATTTTTTCTTAAAACACAGCAAATTATGCTCCCTGGAAGGAATTTCTTATCTTTGAGAAGATGATAGTAATAGACAGAAAGCAAATGGGGATGCAAAAATCAAGGTGATTGAATATTGAAGTTCATAGCAAGATAGCAGACTTTATACTGGCTTGCAAAGACAACTACATGGAGCAGTGACTTGGAGTGAGGAAGATCTGAGTTCAAATTTAGTCTCAGACACTTACTAGCTGTGTGACCCTGGGCAGATCACTTAATCCTGTTTTTTTTCAAGAGTCACAAAGAGTTAGACATGATTAAAAAGGACTAAACAACAATGGGTTAACATTAAGAAAGGCACATGAAAGAGTTGACTTTTGAAGGATGGGTCAAGTTTGAATTTGTTGAAAGGAGAAAAGTTAACACGATAGGTTTGAAGACTAAGCAGCAATCATGAGAAAATCTGAGCACCAAACAGCCTTGCCTCCCAACTCTGCCTTCATAATTAATATTCTTTCCCACCACTATATTGATTTTTATTCTAATAGATGGCTTTTGTGTATATTCATGTGAACATTCCTTTTTAAAGAACATTGAAAATTCTCCATGTATATCTGATTTAAGGTGGCTTCTTAGCATTCCTTCTGCCCTAGCTTTGCTAAAGTTATTTTTACATTTAGGATGACGTATTTTTAAAAAATTATCTTTGTGTATTGCTGCAAGGTCACTTTGCCATTAATCATGAGACCAACTACAGCAAACTGATTAATTGGGTCTCAAGCACCTTGCCCAGATATAGCCCAAGTTCCCTACTTGTATGTGTCAGATTAGTGCTTCCCCCTCATATTTTCTTCTTCCATTTATTTTGGTAGGGTTTGGGAATATTATTTGGTTGGGATAGGTGTGTGTGTGGGTATATTTTATTATTAATGACACTTTGAAATCATCTCTGCTGTTTATAAACCTTCCTCACAATACAACAAAAACACTATTGGCTCAGGCTTGGTCTCTGTGGCATTTTACCCAAATTCAGTTTTTCCCCCCTACTCTTCAAAAACAAAACCAAACCAGAAAGGGCCTATTTCTGAGTTAAAATTAGCTGTAGAGAAAAAACTGGGCTTTGAACAGAAACCACTCTTGAGAGTGTCTTTTGTTTTTTTGGCTCTTTGCTCTGTAATGGCAAAGTGGAAAGAAAAAAAACCCCAGCTGTTAGCTGTTTATACAATATTTTTTTATTTTTTAAACATCAAACAATAGCTGTTTTCTTCTCCAAAATAATGGTGCACATTCTTCCTTGCACCATCTAAAGTTCTCTGTCCATGTGGCAAATGAGGATTGGTATCCTTCCCTGCTGTTTTTTGGAGGACATGGATAAATACCCAGCATCTTAAGAAAAACTTCTTTTGAAGACAGATTTCATTTTCCCAGCATGGATTATTTGGTTTAATAACATTTTAGAATTCTGTAAGTCACATTTGGGTCGGCCCAGACACAGAAATCATAGGGGCAGGAGGAGTTCCCACATTTTTTAGTCCCCATAATCTCTTGGCTTTCAATAAATCTTTTTCACCTTTCTTTGTAACTCCACCACTTAGCACGATGCCTGGCACGTAATAGAAATTTAATATTTTTTTTTTACTTTATTCTTTTTTTGTGATTATCCATGTATATTAATTTTCAGTACACATTTCTTTATGAATCATGTTGGGAGAGAAAAATCAGAACAAAATAAAAAAAACACGAGAGAAAAAAAGCAGGATAAAAAGAGGAAAAGTGACTATGACACGTGTTAATAAATGTCTTTTGACTTTTTGACTCTATTTTCTGCTCTTTACCATATAAAAGTCAGTTCTAGAGTTTACAATGTACATATACATAAGAAATGAAAGAAAGAGATTATTCTTTTCATGAAGAAAACTTTGGTACATGATAACTTATTTTTTAATATCATGAAGCTGTTAGATATTTACCAGAACACAGCCAAATAAATTAATGAGAACTTTGATTCTGTTTCTTGTCAACCAACAGCTTTATTCTTGGTGTTGACTTTGAAAGACTCGCCCACATATCATGTTCAGCCTCCAGTTTGTTTCTTGCTTTGGATATGATTGAGAACAGGACTGAGGATCCTGATTCACAGAGATAAGTTGGTATAAACAGAATTCAAACCCTCTCTGAGTCCATTTAGTAGAAATGTCATATTCTTCTCTAAGGGTACAACATTTTGTGATTTCATTGATTAGAAAACAGTCTGAAGTTTCTGGTTTTGAAGAGATAAATTAGCTCATCTTTCATTAAGTCACTGACACTGGTTGTTTTTTTTTCCTAGCTCACTGCAAAAACAATTTCACATCCAAGCCTCATTCCTCTGGTTTTAATTAGTAGGAACTCAGAAAGACAGCTAGGTAGTACCATGAATAGAGTGCTGGTCTTGTAGTCAGGAAGACTCATCTTCCTGATTTCAAATCTGGCCTCAGACACTTACTAGCTGTTTGACCTTGGCCAAGCCACTTTTGCCTGTTTGCCTCAGTTTCATCATCTGAAAAATGATCTGAAAAAAAGAAATGTCAAATCCCTTCAGTGTCTTTGCCAAGAAAATCCCAAATGGGTCACAAAGAATCAGAAAGAAATGAACAACATCAACATGGATCCCTTCTCAGAATAATAGCTTTAAATTCATAAAACAAAATGCATAGAATTATAGAGGAAACTCAACAACAGCAACAATAATAATAACATCTACTATGTGCCAGGCACTGTGCTAAATGTTTTACAAATATTAACTCATTTGATTTTCACAACAACCCTGGAGGTAGGGGCTGTCATTATCCTTATTTTACAGTTGAGGAAACAAAGGCAAATAGAGGTTAAGAGACTTGCCCAAAGTTTCCTAAGTATTGGTGGCCTGATTTGAACTCAGGTCTTCCTGAATCCATCTCCCAGTACTCTCTCCACTGTTCTATCTAGCTCTCCCATAATTATTCCTTCAACTCTGTCTGAAATTCTTCAGTAGCTCTCTAATAGTACCTATTTCCATCCTTTTTTCTCTACCCCACTTCTTCTTGTTCTTGTTCTTTCTTCTTGTTCTTATTCTTGTTTTTCTTCCTCCTCCTCCTCCTCCTCCATTCTTCTTCTTTTACTAATATGGCTACTTCTGGAATATTTCTTTTTTTTTTTTTTTTTTTTTTTTTTTTTAAACCCAACCGGCGTCAACCTTATTTTTATTTTAATAAAATGGGTAATTTTGGAATTTTTTTTTTTTTTTTTTTTTTTTTTTTGCTTTTTGCTAAGGCAACTGGGGTTAAGTGACTTGCCCAGGGTCACACAACTAGGAAGTGTCTGAGACCAGATTTGAACTCAGGTCCTCCTGACTTCAGGGCTGGTGCTCTATCCACTGTCCCACCTAGCTGCCCCCATTTCTGGAATATTTCAATAGAACATTATAATTATTTGCTAAATATTCTCTGTATTCTTTTGACAAGTCCCCTTTATAGTATGTGCACACCAGTTGGGAATGTCTTGCCATGGGAAAATATCTCTATGTGATTCAATTTAACAAATATTAATAATCATGTAATAGTCAATGTCCTAAAACTTGGGAATACAAAAATTAAAAAACAAACAAACAAAAAACCCCAAAAACAAAGACAAAAACCAAAACAATGTAATAATATCTGCCCCAAGGAGTTTAATTTCTACTGGGATGATAGAACAAATAGTACTTAAAGGTGGCTTCTCTGCTTGATCAAGAGAGTTAACATATGTAAAGCACCATGCAAACTTTAAAGTGCTAAATAAATGTTAATTATTATTAATATTAAATCAACTAACAATAGTTAGCACTTATATGCTGCTTACTATGTGTTAAGCACTATACTAAATGTTTTTAATTATTATCTCATTTGATGTACATAAAAACCCTGGGAGATAGGTGCAATTATTTTCCCCATTTTACAATTGAGGAAATTGAGGCAAACAGAGGTTAAGTGACTTGCCTAGGCTCATACAGCTTCGAGCTATCTGAGCCAGGATTTGACTCTAATTCGAAAGACTTTGGGTGGAAAATATTATCTATATCCAGAGAAAGAACTATAGAAACTAAATATAGATCAAAGCACACTATTTTCACCTTTTTGTTTTGTTTTGTTTCTTTCTCATGGATTTTCTCTTTTGTTCTTATTTTTCTCTCCCAAAGTGACTCATATGGAAATGTTAAAAGTGATTGAACATGTATAATCTACATCAGATTGCTTTCTGTTTTGGGAAGGGGGAGGTACAGGAGGAAGGGAAAAAATTAGAATTCAAAATCTAACAAAAATGAATATTGAAAAAATCTTTACATGTAATAGGGGAAAACATATACTATTAAAATTTTAAAAATTTTAAAAGATACATAAAAAGAGGGGGGTTGCATAAAATAGCAGCAAAAACACCAGGCCCCCTCTCTTCTCCCATCCCCTGATATTCCATTCTTCACATCTATTGTGTTCTGTTTTGATCCGCTCCATTTATGGAATTAAGAGACTGTCTTGTTACTCCTTACTTTTCTGAGTCACTAATGAAGTAAACTATCTTTTATTCTTATTCCTGTGACTTGGAGCAAGGTAAAGTTGGGGAGATTTAGAGCCTCCCTGTTGATTTAGTTTGCAAAACTCTTTTACTTACAAAAATTACTACTATCTTCTCCTTCCTCTTTCTTAATCTCCTCCCTAGCTTCTACCCTTAACATATTTTTAATCCAATAATGATACACTAGTTCATATTTATTACTACAAAGTCAACAGATTAACTTTTCACTAACATTTTAAAACCCCCATAGACTGCTTTCTTTTAGACTTCATGTAATTTCTTTCAGCATCTGGATGGTTCAGTAGATAGAGCTCTAGGCCTTGAGTCAGAAAAACATGAATTCAAAACCAGTCTCAGATGCTTACTAACTGTATGACCCTGGGCAAGTCACTTTACCCTATTTGCCTCAGTTTCCTCATCTGTAAAATGAGCTGGAGAAAGAAATGGCAAATCACTCCAGTATCTTTGCTAAGAAAACCTCAAATGGGGTTATAAAGAATCAGATTGATTGAAAAATGACTAAATAACAACTTCTTTCAGGATCTAACAGGCTTTGACAAATCTCTACACTTTGGTAGGTGAGTTATTATCTAAAACTATAGAAAGGGATGTTAGTATGCATTCTTTATAATGGTAGGCATTTACTGTCCTTTTTTACCCAAGTATATCATGCCTTCAAATCCAGCATAAAAAATGTTTTTCTGGATTTAAAGTAGTCTCTTTTCTACTGACCTAGTTTCTGGAGCTTAGTTATCAATGTCTGAAAAATACTCTGAGCTCCTTAGAAGAAAAAATACACCTGGTGAGGAAATAGGATCTCTTTATCCCTCCTTTCTCGTGACCATGAGTCAGTCACTTAAAACCAAGGACTATTACAAGTTCTAATGCCCAATGAACTAAAAACCCTAATGCTACCTCAAAATGCATGTTTTAATATTATTTCTCATTAGCACACACTGATTATATTTTCTTTTTTATGTTACATATATATTATTATTAAAGCTTTTTATTTACAATACACATGCATGGGTAATTTTTCAGCACTGACCCTTGCAAAACTTTCTGTTCCAAATTTTTCCCTCTTTCCCCCCACTCCCTCCCCTAGGTGGCAGGTAGTCCTGAATACATGTTAAATATGTTAAAATATAAGATAAATCCAATATATGTATACAAATTTTTACAGTTATCTTGCTGCACAAGAAAAATCAAATCTAGAAAGAAAAAAAAAAAAACCTGAGAAGGAAAACAAAATGCAAGCAAACATCAACAAAAAGCATGAAAATGCTATGTTGTGGTCCACACTCAGTTCCTACAGGCCTTTCTCTGGGTGTTTAGATGGCGCTCTTCATCACTGAATTGGAACTGGTTTGAATCATCTCATTGTTGAAGAGAGCCATGTCCACTGCTGATATTTCCAATGAAAGAGAGTTTGTATTACATCTTTCTTTTTTAAAAAAATTATTTTAATTTAATATTTTGTTATATTTTAAATCCCAAACTCCTTCCTTCCTTCCCTCTCCACCCCACACTAAAAAAGGACAAATTTCTTTTCTTTTATGATAACATTTGATCCAAATGACGATTAGATACTAAGAAAATGCTCTTGTGGCTTAGGGGTCAGTCACCAGGAACACATTCTGCCTGACATCTTATCCTTGGTTTCTATTTGGCTACCAACTCTCCCTACCAATGTCTCTGCCAACTTCCCTGCTGTGGCAACCTACATTCTTGTCTCATCTTTGTGATTCTCTCTACTCAAACATAAGGGCCCTAGGTGAGGTGCTCCAGTATCCAGTCACAAGGTTGGCTTGAGTCCCATAGCCTTCTTTTCAGCCCATAGGGGAAAAGGTTGCTGAATGAAGTCTTACAGTTTCTTATTGAAACAAAAAGTGTTTCTGTTCCCAGATTGCCTTGTCCTGTTACTCACTTAACTTAATGAAAGCTACTTCCCTAGGAACTCAACTCTAAAGAATGCCATTTAGTGATACATTCTCTTCCATTAATAGCATTTGAGGAAGTCAACTATTATCTATCTGTTAGCATTGAACTTGAGGCCAGCCTTGGGGTATGAGGGCTCAGGATGATAGGATGCTTACAGGAACTCATTCATTCTAGAAGACAAATATAGTCTTTCATTTTTAGTCTATGTATTTCTTTTTTTTTGGGGGGGGGAAGAAGATATTTCTTATAAGCATCAGATTATGAGGATCATATCTAATTTGTTACTATCTTGTTTTATAGAACTATTCAATCTATACACATTTAAAATTGTGAGGGTTAGATTTATATTTTCCTATGTTCTTTTCTTTAACATTCTTTAGTTTTTCTAAATTTTGATTTTTTTTTGGGGGGGGGTTCTTTGTTTCTCTGATTAATTTTTGTTTAATCTTCTTTGATGCAGACTTTCCTTTTCCACAGACTTTCTTAATATCTTCCCCTTCTAAATTTCCTGCCTTTCCATTTTCTCAACCCTTTCCCTAATTTTGGAATTTTACTTATAAATTTATCTTTCTTTGATTTATCTAATTGTTCTCATCTTTTTTCTCTTTCTTTTCTACTTTTCAGATAAGTGGTTGATTAAAATTTACCTTCCTCTTCTCTCAGTGGAAGGCATATATAAAGGAAGAAAATTATGGGACAAATCCTTAAACCTCAGCTCTACTCATTGAGAAGATATACAAGCCCCAGGGTCTTGCCCCTACATACTTAGGTATATTAAGCTGGTATAATTAAAAACAAAATAATTAGATGATAATTGGCTACCAAAAGGTTATCTGTATGTCTTTTCAGGGAGAGGGGGCCAAGAAGTAGTTGGAGTGATCAAGCTTAAATGTTGGCACCAATTTCAACTCCCTTATAATGAGTTCAATAACAATATAGTGTGAGACTGGGTAGGTGGGTGAGTGGGTAGGTTGGGTGGGTCAATCAATTATTTTTCAAAATTCTTTGCCAAGGTTTCAACTTTTATTGATGTGCATATATTGGGACTGAAGGGAAAACAATACCTTACCAGTCCTTGGATTGAGTGATTGAATACAACTCATCTGAGCAGGATCTGACTTCTATGGACAGCAATCTGCCAAAGAAAAACACATACACACACATATATGTGTATATAAACTATGTGGTTAAAAGATATAACTTGGAGAGCACAATCTGTGAAAATCTAATTTTTCCTTATTAACGAGGGACTTTCCTACTGTTTATTTTATTTATTTTTTTTGCTTTTTGCTGAGGCAATTGGGGTTAAGTGACTTGCCCAGGGTCACACAGCTAGGAAGTGTCTGAGACAGATTTGAACTCAGGTCCTCATGACTTCAGGGCTGGTGCTCTAACCACTGCGCCACCTAGCTACCCCACTTTCCTACTGTTTAAAAAAAAAAGGTAGAAGAAAAATCTGCTTTATTTAAGTGTGGTTATTACAACATCATTTGGGATTATCTGAGCACTTGGTTGGACTTTTGGGTCCTTTTTAACTCTAGGGCTGTAGTCCCACAATCCTAACTCATTGTGTAGGTGGTAGATAGTTGGTAAATTGGATAGAGTGTTTACCTGGAGTCAGGAAATTGTTGTTCAGCAATGTACCAGTCTTTGTGATCCCATTTGGGGTTTTCTTGACAAAGATACTGTAGGGATTGCCATTTCCTTCTCCAGTTCCTTTTACAGATGAGGAACTGGAACAAACAGGATTAAGTGGTCAGGGACTTATGGTAAAATATTTGAGGCTGGATTTGAACTCATGAAGATAAATCTTCACATTTTTTAAGCCCAGTCCTCAATCCACTGTGTTACCTAGCTTTCTTCAGACTTTCTTCAGACACTTACTAGCCATGTGACATTAGACAAGACACCCAACCTCTCTTTGCCTCAGTTTCTTCATCTTTAAAAATGGGGATAATAATTGTACCTGCCTCCCAGGGTTGATGTGATGATCAGAGGAGATTAAAAACCATGAAGTCCTTAGCACAGTGCCTGGCACATAGTAGGTCCCTAATATTTATTGACTGATTGCTTATTGTGGAAGATTACATATCTAGACAATACCCTTGATTTCTAGGAATTTACATGCTAGATGAAGAGATGATTTGTACATGTGTACAGAAGAACCTAATTCTCTGTGATATATATAGCACTGATAAGAAAACGCTCCATTTCCCAAAATGCTTTGGGCTAAAGGCAAATGCTCCAAAATATCCAAGCAAAGAGTATTAGAAATAAAAGGAATCTTTAATAGCTAAGTAGTCAAAAAGATATGAATAAATAATTTTCACAAGAAAAAATACAAGCTGTCACAAAAATATTATTAAAAAGAGTTTCAAATTGATAATAACTGAAAGGAAATGTAAATTAAAAACAATACTGAAATTTTACCTCATATCCCTCAACTTGGCAAAGATGGAAACAATCAGCATTAGAAGAGATATGGGAAGACAGACAGCTAATAAATACAATTCTGATTAGCTATGTATTGCTCTAACTGTTCTAGAAAATCATTGGAACTATTCTATTAAAGTGACTAAATTGTTCAGTTTGATTCAGTTATACCATTCTTGTACATGTATACCAAGGAAAGATCTGATAAATAACAAAATATTCAGAACAATATTTGTATGTATTTGTAAAAAACAACAACAACAACAACAACAAAAAAACTGGAAACAAAGTGGCTACTCATTGATTGAGGAATGGTTGAACAAAACATTGTATATGAATGTAATGGGATGTTTTTTATTATGCAGGGAGAAAGCAGAAAGTGCTGACATGCATTGACAAGAAGTCTTCTCACTGGAATTTCTCTATGCCAATAAAATCATGGGTATAACCCCTCCAAAAAAGAAAGAAAGAAAAGACAAATGAAGGATGACTATGAGAAACTCACAAGACTTGGAAGATTTTTATCAACTGAGGGCAGAGCAAATTAATAGTAGCAAGAGAATATACCATAATAATGAAAAGGAAAACAACACTAAAAGACATCAGAAATTTGTAATGCAATGACCAATCTTCACTACAGAGGACTAATGATGAAGCATAACTCCTTCCTTTCTATTGAAAGATGGTACATTAATGAGTGCAGAATGAGGTATCATCAATCACAATTAATATGAATCAATTAATAATAAGTTTTACTTAATTATACTTCTTTGCTATGAGGTAAGGTCCTATGGGGTACTGGACTATTGGAAAGTGACAGCAATGTAAATACATCTTAAAAGAAAACAAAAGTAGAAGAAAGGTATTTATGTGCATACGGATAGAATAACTTACTAGTAGTTCTCTTTTTAAGGAGAACCCAGCTGGACAAGACCAAGGTAACTGCTAATCAAAACTGACTGAGGCAATCTGGCTCATAATAATAATAGAAGAGACAATGACAGCAGTTAAGGTTACAGTGACCTGAGTGGCTATGCATTCAAGTGGCCTTGCAGAACCTATCTATATTTGTTATGGCTATAGAAATAGAGATATACTCTAGTTGATGAGATTTTCTCTAGATTATCCCTTTTGTTGTTACAAATTTCTGGGAATTGAGACAAATTTTTTTCTAGGAAGAGGGGAAACAGTAAGAAAGGACATTCACCTAGAAATGAGAAGTAGTTCCCATTATTTCACCCAAAGGTTGGAATACTAAGCTCCTTTTAAAAAAAAATTTCATACTGTTTTGGGCAAATATCCTTTTAAAAATGCCAATTGAAAAGTGGCAGCTAGGTGGCATCTGGAAATCAGGAAGACCCAAGTTCAAATATGGCCTCAGACACTGGTTGTAGTACTCTGGGTAAGTCACTTCACCCCATTTGCCTCAGTTTCCTCATTTATAAAATGAGTTGGAGAAAGAGAAAGAAATGGCAAACCACTCCAATATCTTTGCCAAGAAAATGCTAAAGGGTATCATGAAGAGTCAGATATGACTGAAAAAGACTAGATAACAAAATAATAATGTTAATATGTGATTTTTTGTATCAATATGTGGCCTTCAGGAGTTTGCAGTCTAATGAGGGAGACAACATACAAACAAATATTTATATAACAGGGTATGTACAAGACAAATAGGAAATAATTAAAAGAAGGGAAACATTAGAATTTAGAATGATTGGGAAAGGTTTCCTATAAAAGATGGGAACTTAGATCTTAAAGGAAGCCAGGAAAGCCAGTAGGCAGAGACAAGGTATGACATTCCAGGCATGGAGGATAGTTAGAGAAAGTGGAGTGACTTGTTCATGGAACATTCACATTTCTGCAGTCATTGTATGTAATGTTTCCTTGGCTTTGCATCAGTTGGCACAACTTCATGTTTCTCTGTATTTATTATGGTCATCATTTCTTTCTTATAGTAAAGTAACATTCCACTATATTTATGTGCCACAATTTAACTATTCCCCATCGATATTTACTTTGTTTCCAATTTTGTGCTACTACAAAAAGTGCTGCTATAAATGTTTTTGGTGTATATGGAAGACTTTCCTTTTTTTTTTTTTTTAAATCAATTATCTTCTTGGGATGTATTTCTAGTAGTGAAATCTGGGAATTAAAGTGTATGAAAATTTCAGTTAATTATTTGCATAATTTCAAATTGTTTTCCAGAATGATTGTGCTGATTCACAGCTCTGCAAACAATTCACTACTGTGCCTATTTTCCTATAACTCATCCTAAACTGCAATTCCTGTCTTTTACATCTTTACCAATTTGCTGTGTATGAAGTGAAAAACCTCAAGGAACTTTTGAGTTAAATTTCTCTTATTACTAATGCTTTGAACATTTTAAAACATGTTTGTTAATAGTTTGTGGTTCTTTTGAGAACTGTTTGTTCATATCCTTTGACTGCTTATCTATTGGGAAATGACTTTGGCCATTTAGCTTTCACAAGGCTGACAGAAGACTAGAGTGGTGCCTGGGACTCCTTGAAGAACTGGGGTTTCAGAATACTTTTAGAAGAAAATAATGATGAGAGATAGGGAATGGGGGAGAATGAATAATAGAAACTTTATGTTGTAAGAACACTTAAAAACAAAAGGGATTTCACCTTAAACTTACTGCTCACCAAATTTGAGTAAAAGAGAAAAAAAAGTTTAATAATAAAGGAATAAATAACCAAAGCTAATTTATAAGCCAAATATCTAGTCATAGATCAAAGTCACAAGAATGTTGAAATTTACAAAACCCAAACGGGTTTATTAAAACTTCCACAAAGCTTAAGTTTTTAAAAAATGGCATTTTCTTTTAAAATTGAAACATTTCATTTTGACACATTAATTACTCCCCAGTAAACAATCTCAACTCACTTATACCTTCCCATAAAAAATTAAGCAAAGAAGCCTAATACATTAATTATGATAGATAGTTCATGTAATTTTCCAACATTACAGTTTTCCATCTCTTTTTGTTTCTTTTAGAATTAGTTTTTTAATTTTAAAATCAAATCTAATTAATTAATTTGCCTTTTCTTAATAGAAAGGAAGTTTATTTTAGCCTCAGACAGCCTCAGACCAACTTTGGTCATCATATTTGGTCTGAATTCTGTTTATTTTTATATTGTCTTGTTTCACATTATTGTAGTCAGTTGCATAAGTATTTTGGGGAAGCAACCAGCCTGAGAGAGGAAGGTAGAGCCACAAACCTTTCATCATTGCTTAGGCAAAGGAAAAGGGCTGATTACCTATTGATTTCAGCAAGCATTTACTGTGTGCCAGGCACTAGGCTAAATTCTGTGGATATAGAAACAAATAGAAAAGTGTCTCTGTCCTTAAGGAGCCTATAGTATATTGGAGAAAAATTACATGTGTAAACAAAAAGTCTATATAAACTAAATATAATTTTCAGAATTTGAGGGGGAAAGGGAGGACACTAACAATTAGAGGGATCAGGAAAGGCCTCTGGTAAGAAGTAGCCATTAGGGCAGCTAAATTGTGCCATAGTGCACATTGTGCCAGACTTGTCAGGAAGATGAGTCTTCCTGAGTTCAAATTCAATCTTAGACACTTATTAACTATGGGACCCTGAACAAGTCACTTTATCCTGTTTACCTCAGTTTCCTCATCTGTAGAATGTGCTGGAGAAGGAAATGGAAACTATTTTAGTGTCTTTGCCAAGAAAACCCCAAATGGGTCATAAAGAGGAGAACACAACTGAACAATAACAACAGGAAGTTGAACTTGAGCCAGGGAATGGAACTAGGGAGTGCAGGAACTGGAAGTACAGAGATTTCCAGGTATGAGTAGAACCGGGTGGAAAGGCAGGGAGAGAGGAGGTAGGAGATAAAATAGCAAATAAACTGGAAATGGCTGCAACACAGTGTTTGAAAAGAATTGTGAA
This sequence comes from Myrmecobius fasciatus, assembly GCA_023553655.1. NCBI lineage: Eukaryota > Metazoa > Chordata > Mammalia > Dasyuromorphia > Myrmecobiidae > Myrmecobius > Myrmecobius fasciatus. The sequence continues at coordinate 173,658 of JAJPUD010001390.1, read as the reverse complement.
ATCAATTTAGCAAAATTAGTTGGGGGAACAAAAAAGAAAACTTACTTGAAGCTGGATTATGATGGTTTTCTGTGCCAAAGAAGTGATTTTTTTTCTGATCGGAAATAAGGAGCTACAAAAACATCTTAAGCAGGGGAGTGACGTTGGCCGGAGCTTGATTTTAGAAATGTGGATTTGACAGTTGTATGGAGGATGAAAGGAATTTGAAACTGGGAAATTAATTAAGAGACTTTCTTAAGAATCTAAGTAAGAGGTGATAAGGACCTAGACTAAGGTGGTGGCTATGTGAATGGAAGGAATGAATGTAAGAGATATTATGGAGGTAGAATCAATGAGACTTGACAACTAATTGATATGAGATTAAGAAAGAGGGGATAGTCAGGTATGACTCAAAGATTATGACTTTGTGTGACTGGACTCAAGAGAAAGAGAAAAGTTAGGAAGTGAGATCGATTTTTGGAGAAAAATAATAAATTGTTTAGGACATGTTAAATTGGGGATTCCTCTAGGATTTCCAAGTGGAAATATTAAATTGGCAGTGGTGATGTGGGACTAGGGTTCAAGAAAGAGGGGAGGGATACACACACACACATTTGGGAGTAATCTGTAGAAAGAAGATAATTGAAGCCTGATGAGAACATTGGGTATATATTTGTGTCTGAAAGGACTTTGTGCAGCTGTTAAATTATTAGAGTTTAAATGGATTGGAGTTGGATTGTGTTACCTTCTGGAAATATTCTGTATAGTAAGAAGAAAAGGGTAGAACTCTGGGGCACACCATCTAAAGAGTAGGAACATGATTGTTGTTCCAACAAGAGAATAAGGAGTGGTCAGACAAGTAGGAGACCTAGAAGAGGCAGGTAGGGGTTATCAAAAATTTCAGATGATTCAGAGAAAAGAATGAGATCGATGTTTAGCAATTAATTCATCATTGGTAACTTTGGAGAGAACAGTTTCATTTGAATAATAAAGTAAGACTGCAAGGGTTTAAGGAGTGGGATATTATGATATAAGGTGTATAGACACTTTTTTCAAGAAATTTAGAAGTGAAAGGGAAGTGGGGAAGGAGGACAGTTAGATGGCACTGACTCTGGAGTCAAGAGGACCTGAGTTCAATTGTGACCTCAGATACTTACTTAGCTATATTGCTCTGGGTAAATCACTTAAATCCAGTTGTTTTTTTGGGGAAAAAAAAAAAAAAAACCAAAAAACAAAACAGTGGGACATGAGGCCATAATTTGAATGGATAAAAAGGCCAGGTGAAACCTTTTTAAAGAGTGAGGGATATGTGAGGATGTTTGTTGGAAGGAGGAAAAGGAAACGTGGATAATGAGAAACTGAAGATTAGAAAAAGATCAAAGGGGTAATCTCCAGAAGAATGATGTGAAGGAATACTGTTAAGGGGACTAGTCAAGAGTTTGGCCTTGACAAGCAAGAGGCATTACTTCTTTCTATGAGACTGGAGCATAGGAGGAGATAATAGGTTGGTGAGATAATGAGAGGTATAGAATTGGGGAAATAATTGTCTTTGTTTTCTACGTTTAAAAAAGTCCTTTTTATTGAAATATGGCAGGGAAGAGTTGACATAGGTGGGTTGAAAAAAGGGCTTGAAGTAGATGCTGTGGAGGCTGATAGGGGTTGAAGTAAAATGATGAACACTAACAGTATACTTTGCAATTTAGGCACCAGTCTCCCAGAAAGTTTTATTTAATATTACATTAATATACATCTGAACCATGTCTAGCTTGAAAAGAGAGCTATTCAAACTAGAATAGCCCCTTTCCCCCAAGCCCTTCGACATAATTCTGCTTCAAGAAAATGTAAAATAATTTTTGCAGGAATTTTCAACAAGGAAAAGATAAAAATATGTCAAAAAATATGTCAAAAAATAGTTTGGGATTAACATTCCAGAACTATTCAGTTCTTCCTGGACCACTCCCCATAAGGATTGAAAAGAGTTCCTTCCTGTGATCAATATCTTAACCTCATATGAAAAAGAGGACTCTCCCTTTAGGTGAGTCTAGAGACCAATCATTTTAAGTGGGTGGGAAGGTACTGATCTTATCTAGAGACCAGTGTTAAATTTGGTTATCTTTCTCCTTCTTAATTTATCTTACTCATTATTTAATTTCAAAGGAGAACTTTAGCTTTTGTTCTTTCAACTAAAAGTCTCAAAAGAGCTTCCGGCTAAAAATATAGTATTTCTCAATATTTCTAGAGAAACTGAAAAAAATGTAATTTCACAGGCGATCAATTAGAGAGGGGTAAAAGGATTGTTTAGTTGTGAGGATTGCAATAAGATATGTCAGTGGTTCTACATAAAATGGTTGTGTGATTTCATTGGTATTTATCAGATGAGTGGAAGTAGAGTGAGCACTAGACTTGGATTCAGGAAGACTCATCTTCTGGGTTCAAATTTAGCCTCTGACACTTAGCTGTGTGACGCTGACCAAATCACTTAACTCTGACTCAGTTTTTTCATCTGTAAAATGACCTATAGAAGAAAATGGCAAGCCACTTCAGTATCTTTGCCAAGAAAACCCCTAAATGGGGGGTAAATTGATATAACACCTCAACAACAGTAATAAAGAAGTAGATAGAAAGAAATAGTAATAGAACCAACTGGTAAGGAATTCTAGGAGAACACTAAAATGATGAACTGGTTGACTATACATCCAGAATTCCTTCACTATGGCATACTAAAAGGAAGAAATGAGGAAGCAGAAGGGTAATGTCATTGGAGATTTTGATGAAGATGAAGAATAGGTTTAGAAGGAATGAAGCACCAGAACATATGGAAAGGCAGGGAATTATGGCCAGAGAGAATTTTAGAGGTCTGTCTTCCCCTTCTTAGATTGTCTGACTACTCTGTATTTATTTTATATCTTGTATGTACCTACTTCTTTACATGCTGTCCTCCTATATATTCTTTGAGGGCAGGGACTTTATCTGCTTTTTATTTATTTACTTTCTGTATCCTCAGTTCTTGGCACAGCACCTGGCACATAGAATAAATAGATAAATGCTTTTTGGCTGACTTACAGAATGACCTATCAGGAGAAACTTTACTCAGGAAAATAAAAGGTACTATTGGAGAGGTATAAGAACACAGCCAATTATGTATTAAGATAACCAATGGGCAATTTGCAAACTCCATTGATGTTTATCCAATATTTCCACACTGGATGGAGTTCAAGGATTTACAGGAGGATATAGATAAAAGTAACAGGATAAGATATTTCCTGGCACATAGTATTGCTTAATAAATATATATATTTTTTCTTTGAGAGGCAATTGGAGTTAAGTTACTTGTCCAGGGTCACATACCTGGTAAGTATCTGAGGTTGGATTTGAATTCAAATCCTCCTGATTTCAGGATTGGTGCTCTATCCTCTGGTATCTATTTGCCTCCTTAATAAATGTTTATTGACTGACAGAGGATTCTGGTCTTGGAGAAAGTATCCATGTTGATGAGATCATAGATTCAAAAGAGGATTCCGCTAACTGCTGAGATTCCTTCCAGATTTATATGTTGTGATTCTATAATTATGTGATCTTATGACTCTGTGCTGGCCATGTTTCATGATGACGAAGCAGTCATTGTGAATCCTATAGGGTTGATCTCATCAAACTGTGATTCTCCCAGACAGATCCTCAGATGACTGAACACAGGTGCAAGATATCTTGGTACTCTCAGCCTGTTCTTTCTCCCTTCTTCCCCACCCCCTATTCTGGTATGAACCTTTGCTGGGTGCAGAAAAGGAAAGAGAAGAAAGTGTTCCATCCTCTAAGGGTTTTGTTTTATTTTGTTTTTAGAGTGAATGTGCTAATGATCTTGTGGCACTATGTCCAATCTCCCAAGAAATTAATAATCCACATGAGGAGATAAGACTAAGGCATGAAAATTCTACACAGCACCAGACAATAGAGTATTCAGCATTAAACTGGGTGTTGAAGAGCTAGTCAAATCTAAAGAACTTTCTTTTCTTTAATCAGAATTTACAAATGCCTTGTGAAGTGGTCCACACTTTTGGTGATGGAAAACTCATTTCTTCTTCCTTTAAAGAGAAGTTAGTGAGAAACAACAAATGATTCTACTCCGAACTAATACATTCAGATAACTTAGGAAAGCTGAATTGGGAACAACTGGAATTTATCATGAAAGCTGAACTGGGAACAACTGGAATTTAGCATGAAAATCAGAGTTCCTAAAGAGAATATTTGGAGAGTAAGAAGTGTCTCCTTTCTTCAGTCACTAACTTGCATCCTCCATTTTTTGGTTTTGATGCCTCTATTTTCCTCTCTGGGCAAGGTAATTTATGTAAATTTGTTAATGGCAGACCTGGAGGATTTGATTGTGGAAGGATGTTGAACCATCTTATCTAAGTCCTTGACTGGTAAAATGTGGGATAGAATTGTGCAAATAAAACAGTTGCTATTGTCTTTTTTTTTTTTTTTTTCCCAAAGAGGACCAATGTCTTTACTGGATGATGTTTTGATTAGTTCATGAATTGGGTTTAAGGGAGGCAGAGTTGGAAAAAGTCATCATCCTCACTCTCTGGGCATTGAAGCCCAGTTGTAAGACAAAAGTCAGGATGATGACTAGGGATGGCTAGGGATGTAGTGGATAACATGGGCATCTTTGATGTTTGACCAAACTCTAAATGCTTCAGTTGTCTTCATGGCCATTGGAACAAATTGTTCACTGAGCCACTGGTGTAGACTCTCCACTAATTCACTAATGAGTTTGAAGTTGTTTGGTTACCCTCAACCCAATTTAGGCTGTTTGCTGAGATGCTATGCCTACTGGGCATGATACAGTTTCTTGGAGCCAAAGGTGAGAGCTGAATAATAGATATACACCAAAGGTGGATGAATAGCCCTGAATAGGGCTCAGCAAATCCTTACACTAGAAGTGTTTACCTCATACATATACCCCACTGATAACACTAGAGGTTTAAAGAAATGGAAATTTTTGTTTATGGTAGCCCTCAAAATAAATATAATTTATAGAGTCATGAAGAGTTGGACATGACTGAAAATGACTGAACAACAATAACAGATTATTTGCTTTACAAATTTATTTCATTTGCTCCTTACAATAAGCCTGGGAGAGGTAGGTACTATTTACAATTTCCATTTTACACTTGGGGAAATTGAGGAAAACAGAGGTTAGGTGACCTTCCCAGAGTCACACAGCTAGGAATTGTTTGAGATTGGATTTGAACTTGTCTTACTGACTCTCTTTTTAAATTTTAATTTCCGCTATTTGAAATGCAGGTTGTCACAGAATTGAATTGTGGTGCTGGAAAAGACTTCTTGGACAGCAGGGGGATCAAATCAGTTAATATTTAAAGAAATTAATTCAGACTACTCATTGGAAGGACAAATACTGAAGCTGAAGCTTGAATACTTTGACTACATAATGAGAAGGCTCATTGGAAAAGACCCTGATCTTAGGAAAGATTGAAAGCAAAAGGAGAGGGGGATGACAGAGAATGAAATGAACAGATAATATCATAGAAGCAACAAATAGAGGCTTGGACTGACTTTGTAAGATAGCAGAGAGTAGAAAGGACTGCTGACTTGCCATAGGGTCTTAACTGTACAACAACTTCTTGACTCAAGGCCCAGTGCTCTATCTGTTATACCACCTGGCTGTCTGAATCACCCGAAGGTCCTCTGTTTCCCCCTTCCTCAACCCCAGGTTGTTTAGAAATAAGTCTTTAGTTTTCAGAAAAAAATAAGTAGTATTAATTTGTTCATCAGAAATTGTCTGTTCATATTTATATTGCATTAGATAGTGGCATCTGCTGGTTAAGTGTGGTATTGTAGCCCAATGGTATCAAGCACACCCAAAACAAAGCTTGTGTCATAGTTAAGGTTTTGAGATTTAAGGCTGGAAGAAATCCAGAGACCTTCAATTCTGACTCCCTCATTTTAAAGAAGAGGCACTTGAGAGCTCAAGTCAATTCAGTGACTATTTATTAAGTGCCTACTCCATGGGAAGGCACTAAGCTAGGTACAGAATATGTAAAGATATAAAGCAAATTGTCCCAGCCCTCAGTAAACTTGTTTTCTCTAGGATAAGGAAATATAGGGCAAATTCAAATAAGTATTGTTTAGTTGTTTTCAGTTGTGTCCAATTTTTCATGACCTCTTTTTGGGTTTTTCTTGGCAAAGATACTGGAGTGGTTAGCCATATCCTTCCCCAGTTCATTTTATAAATAGGGAAACTGAGGCAAATAAGAGTTGAGTGACTTACCCAGGGTCACCCAGCTAATTAACATCTGAGGTCACATTTGAATTCCGTTCTTCCTGGCTCTAGGGCTGGCACTCTTATTTCACACTTAGCTGCCCACAAGTAAATACAGTATAATAGAAATAATGAAAAATTGAGGTTGGGAGATCTAATGAATGGGAGGAGATTGGGAATAGGGTGGGGTTATGGAGAAATTGAATCTTAAGGAAGATAAGGATTCTGAGAAGTGGAATTAGGGAGAGAGTGTATATTTTCTGACATTTGGAATGGCTGCTTTAAAAGCCCCTAGGTGAGAGAGAATGAGTTTCTAGGAGTAGGTGCAAAACTTCTTGCTGTTCTCATCTCCTCCCCTCACCAATGGGCTGGAACATAATGTCCGTGAAGGAGACCAATATGAAATATGTATGGAAAGATAGGTAGGAGCCTGACAAACTTAAATGTCAGTGAGCATTTATTAAGAACCTATTCTCTATGCAAGGTGATAAAATTCAGGAGAACCTACTCTATGCAAGGTGATAAGATTCAGTGTTGGAGACAAAGAGACTGTTGGAGACAAAGAGGTCTACCAAACCCCTGCCCCCCCAAAAGGAAGTGCATACCAGCAAGAGGTCTAATAAACATCACCAAACCCCTGCCCCCAAAAAAGTGCATACCAGGAAGCCAGATACGATCAATTATCTCAAGAAAGTTTCAAGTAGGCATCCTGCTTCAGGAAATCACACATACACCATATCCCTCCCCTTATTCAATTTCCTGACAAATGGTCAATGGATGTTACATCCTTTGTTATATGAAAGTTTACTTTGATGCACCATGTATAAAAACCCTGTACTGAGCCTCAATAAACGAGCTATTCTGCCCTTATACAGAATGGTCTCCATTCTTTCCTTTCACAGCCCATCCCCAGGTTGAAGCCTCCCCAGCCTTTTCGGCTCACAGGCCGATGCGAGATCTCAGGCACCCTTAGCTCGAGACCCGCGGGTCGGGTCAATTCAGGAGAATAATTGACCCCAAATGATGGAGTTTGGCCCTAAATAATGGGGTTAGGTAGCAATCCCTAGTCCAAATATGAAGCACAAGGGGCAAGGCATATGTGATGAACTCACAAGGGCTTTCTTCTTACCAAAAGTTATCTTTATTTACAAGAAGAAGTTATGGAATAAAATAAAGAGTTAAAATAGACTTTAGGAGTGCTAAATGTGAAATAGATTTGGGAGAGCATATAGTTAGCAAAGGGGTTTTTATAATTAACTATGGAAAACAGAAGTTCCCCAAGGGAACTCTCAAGTAAGCAGGAGAAAGGGAATAGGCCACGAGGTGGGAGTAAACCACTGACTGGAAGGCTAAATCCTAAAAGGGTTTAGCTCCCTAAAAGAATTAGTTAAACAAGGAAAAAGACACCATGAGGCTTGGGGGAGAGAGATGGGAAGAAAGACACCACTAAAGCAAGATGCTGTGTCAGGCTAACTCAACAGGGATTTAACAAAAATGGTGAAAACCATGAGCAGATTTAAAGGGGAAATTTAACCTGGTGGAGCCAGGTTTGACATCATAACTGAGCTTTCTGATTGGATACAATAAAGTGGGGTCACCCAAGACCTTCACAGAGGGTAGGATTGAAAGGTTGGACTGATCCCCATCAGTACCCTTCCTTGCTTGCCTTTGGGATTATTATAATCTTATTAGTACTTTAAGCTTTCTCTGACAACCTAGTTACTCATCCTAGGTACCAAGCTAAGGAAAGATGGGTGAATAAGACTCCAATAAAAAGACCCTAGGTCTGAGGTACCTGGGTAGGTCTTAGGGAGGAACATTAATAGGAGAGGCCCTGAATTACTATCCAAGCTACTCCCTGAGGCGAGAAGGGAGGAGCACTGACAGGACTATCTTCTTAAATGGATCTTTGGTTTTTAAGTGGATCTTTTGTTCTTTGTCAAATTCCTTGCATTGACAAAATTATCATAACCCCACAGTTACTGTATCCAATCGGTAGGCCAAGTTATACCAATCCCCTGAGGTAATTTTTTCTCCTATAACAACCTTTTGGTTCTTCTCAGATGACTCTAGTCAAAGGCAAAAATCCCCAGCTAACTCCTTTTAAGTTAACCTGTTTGCTAAGTATCACAATGATGAATTCATGTGGCATTTAGCCTGCATTAATGACATCTTTTTCCTTGTTAATGGTTAAAACTCCCTTTTGGAAAATAGCCTGCTGTGTAATAAAAGCTTTGCCTCTTGATTTGGAGATCTAAACTTGCAAATTCTTTGGAGACACCACCCAAGCCCCCCATGTATATTTTGGGGTTCAACCTTCCCTCTTTAGCAGGAATGCAAAGAAAGACTTTTGAGGAATTCAAAATCTGTTGGAGAAGACAATAAGCAAGCAAGTATTTACAAACAAGTTATAGACTGGATAAATTGGAAATAATCAACAGAAAGAAAGCCTTATAATTAAGAGATTGGGAAAGGCTTCTTATAGAAGGTGGGGTTTTAGGTGGGACTTCTTTTTTCTTATTTATATAAGACTAGAATCTGGCACATAATAGGCAATTCCTGGTAAGTCTGGTGTCCAACTTTTTGTGACTCCATTTGAGGTTTTTTGGCAAAGATATTGTATTTGTCATTTTCTTCTGCAGCTCATTCTACTGATGAGGAAACTGAGGATTAAATGATTTGCCCAGGTCACATAGCTAGTAAGTGTCTGGGTGCGTCAATATTAACCACAAAATATAATCAGAGATTCTAGAGGTAAGAAAAAGCAAAAAGGGATTTATTATGCTTTTGAGAGGAAGGGTAACTCCTAACAGACAAGTTGTCAGTAGAGGAGTGCAAAGTACAAACTGTAAAACACAAGAATAAATAGATCTTGAATGCAGAAGCCTCCTCTTCCCCCTTTTCACCCATTGTCTGGAGAAGTGCAGTCTATCCCAGAAACAAAAGAATATTAGCAAATAATAAATTCTTAATTTAAATTTCCCCAGAGATATTCTTAGATGAGGGATTTTTGTTACCAGAATTCCCAAAGCCCTCATCACCTTTAAAAGAAGTACTTAAATGCTAATTAAGAGGTGTGTGTTTGTTGGGGGGGATGGAACAGGAGGGGAAATGTTCATCTAAGACAACTGAACATCTGTAGCTTTTTAGCTATAGCTAAACTTATTATTGCAAAGTCTCAAAGACATATTCCCATGTGAGGTCTTTACTCAGTTTATCCCATACAGTGTCTGAGATCGAATTTGAACTCATGAAGATAATTTCTCCTTATTCCAAGTCCAGGGCTCTATCCAGCTGTATCACAAAGTAGGTCCTCAATAAAGTTTGTTGACAATTGACTTGAAGAAAATCAGGGAATCTAGCAAGTAGGATGAAGAAGGATTGCATTCTTAGCATTAGAGACAACCACTGAAAATGATTGGAGCCAAGAGATAGAATGTCTTGTTTAAGGAAAAGAAAAGAGATTGGTGTTATTGGATAAAAGAGTGTGCATGAGGAGGGAGGTTAGGGAAGGGTAAGGTACAAGAAGACTGGAAAGGGGATGATGATAGATTATGAATATTAAAGAGTTTGTATTTTATCCTATAAATAATGGGGAGCTATTGAAAGTTTATGAGGAGAGTAGTGACATTGTCAGATCTAAGCTTTAGGAAAATATTTTGAAACCTTGTGGAGAATAGATTAGTGAAGGCAGAGTTTAAAGAATAGGGAGACCTATTAGGGAAATAGTTATGATAGTCCAGGCCAGAGTTGCTAAGAGCCTGAACCAGGTTAGTGACTGAGAGGGAAGAGACAGAAATGATAAATGAAGTCAATGAGCCAATTAACAAATATTTGTTAAGTGTATAACTAGTTAGAAAATATTATGCTAGATGATGAAGATATAAATAAGATGTGTGACTGGTACGATATAGGGGAAAAATTTTGGATTTTGGAATTATTTTGCTTCCAATCTCCACTATTTTCTGTTCTATTGGGAGGTTAGAAATTGCCTGGGGCTGTTGAAGATTGATCAATCACACCTAACAATTAGCTTACTCTAGCCTAGAGGCAAACTGACCCTCAGGTCCATTAGTATTCCTTCTGCTTTTGGGAGGAATTTTGAAGATAATGAAAAATCTTAGCTGTTTTGTACAGAGTTGCAGCCCCAGAGTTTTGATTGAAATTCACACTAGTCATTGTTTACCTCTCCAACCCTTTTTACTTTTTCAATGTGTAATTAAAGAAAAAAAATTAGGATTGTGATTTTATTTATTTATTTATTATCAAGGGAGAGCCAAATCCCTTTGGTACTCATTAAAACAGAAAGTATAAACTTGACTTTATTGACTAGAAAACATTTTCAAAAGAAATCTACTTTAGAAGGAGGATAGAGAAAAAAGGGTGGGGAGAAATAAGTAGAGGGAAAGGATGGGGAAAGGTTACTACTGTCAATTTCTGCAGAATCAAGCAGCCATTTTGTCTCTGAAATTCATCCAAAATTTTGCTATTTAAAGCCTTGAACGACTGTCTAATCCTGCCAGTCTAGAAAGGTTGCACCTTTTAAAATTGTCAGAGAAAAGTGTTCACACCTCATAAAGGGATTGCTGGGTTTCACAGTTTTAACACGTTGTTACCACATTAAGCCTCCCATAAACTGTGATTAAATCTTGTGACTACTGATCTGGGCTAGGGGGAAGAGGAGGAGAAACCAAAATTTCCCCTTCCTTTCTTGCTTATATTTAATTTGGCAGAAAACACAAAGTATTCACTTATGCTCAAGTCCATAAACAATAAAAATGTTTCTTATCCAATAGTACCAAATCCTTCAAAGATTTTGATGATTCACATGACTCTACATCAACCAAGTGGAAAACCTTCCTCTAGTCTAGACTTTGATATCTTCTCTTTAGGGATGAATGCACATGATTCCTCCCTTCCCCTCCCCCCCATCCAATTTATATTGCAAAAATATAACTTGCTTTTTTTGCATCTAAGCAAACAGAAAACACACCCTCAGTCAATCAACAACACCCAATGAGTGTTTTATTAAGTTGCTGTTAGTCCTTTGTTTTTCAAGAGGTCCCATGCACCAGGAAGGTGATGTGTAATATGCAGAATTGGTTTTAAGTGAGGGAAGGCTGACAAAGTCACCAGCCTCATTTTCTCCTCTGGAGGGAGACATCTGGGTTCAATGGTAAGATATAGATCAGGATGATTGGAGCTAGCTCTGGATGCTGTGACAGATTAAATATTTACTATGGACTAGATACTGGAGACTTAATTACAAAAAGTGACCCAGTCCCTTTTCTCAAGGAGTATACCTTCTTCTAGGACTTAATTTAGTTGGGACAGAACAATAAAGAACCTGTTGTTGGGGAGTCTCTGATGGACTGGGCCAGGAAAACAGAATGGGTCCAGGGCATGGAGAAGCTCTCTTGGAGAACCTCTCTTCCCTCACAGAGGCAGGAAGAGAGAGAGCACTGACCATTTGGTAATTTACTGTTTTAACTGTTGTTCAGCTATATCCAACTCTTGGTGACCCCTTTTGAGGTTTTCTTGGCAAAGACAGTGGAGCAATTTGCATTTCCTTCTCCAGCTCATCTTACAGATGAGGAAACTGAGGCAAACCGGGCTAAGTAACTTGCTTAAGTCACACAGCTAGTAAGTATCTGAGACCATATTTGAACTCAGGAAAATGAGTCTTCCTGATTCCAGACCTGGTTGTTCTCTGTCTACTGTGTCATCTGGCCAACTATACTTGTTAATTAATAAGTTCACTTGTTTTTTCCTATGTTCAAATACTGTTAGTACTCATCAATTTTGACTACCTAGGGGAAAATCTCTAGTTGTGCTACCCTAGTTATAGCTCTGCTTTCCTTGATCAGTGCCTTAATAGCTCCCCTGTGCCTTTGCTGCTGGTGCTTATTCTGTCTGTGACTTCATTCTGCTCTCTCTTCTACTGGTTGGAATGGGGAAAGGTATTGTACTCTTTTTTTTTTTTTTTTTTTTTTTGCTTTTTTTTGCTGAAGCAATTGGGGTTAAGTGTGACCAGGGTCACACAGCTAGGAAGTGTTAAGTGTCTGAAACCAGATTTGAACTCAAAAGAAGAATTTCAATATAAAAAAGATGAAAATACTTCATCCACATTCAGTCTCTATCATCCTCCTGACTTCAGGGCTGGTGCTCTATCCACTGTACCACCCAGCTGCCCTGGGTATTGTACTCTTTGGCTTATATTGCTGCTTGAAGTGAATACTACTGGTCTCCAAGTTTATATATATATATATATATTTTATTAAAGCTTTTTATTTGAAAAATATATGTATGGGTAGTTCTTCAACACTGACCCTTACAAAGCTTTCTGTACACATTTTCCCCCCCTAGTCTCCTCCCCTCCCCTAGATGGCAGGAAGTCCACTGCATGTTAATTATATTAAAATGTCCAGATTAATTTGGTAACCCTCAAAGCTGCCTGTCATTGTCCAGAAAAATTATTTTTCTTGGTCTAGATATTTCTTGTAATAAGTTGTCTCTTCTCTTGAGACAATCTCCTTTAGTTTCATGTCTCTGCCTTGCCCTTTCCTTGAAACCTTCAATAACTGGAATCTTTGTTACTGGAAACTTCCAGCTAATTGGTACCACTTCGATATCAGAAGTGGGAAACGAATCAGATGCACCTGAGTAATACCCCACCTGGCCCTTTTCAGTATCAAGAAGTTCTGGGTCAGGATGTTTATGGAACTTGGAGGTATGAATTAACACTCCCCACTTCAACAACATCAGTAGGCAAGCAAGGAAGTTGTGGTACTTTCTTGTTTAACTTTGCTAGGAGATTAATTTGAAACCTAGCAAGGTAATCCTTTTATTCCTCCCTAATTGATTACTCATCCAACTTCCCACACAAGTTATTCCTTTAAAAATTTTTTTCAATCATATTTTATTTTTCCAAATACATGTAAAGATACTTTTCAACATTTGTTTTTTGTAAGACTGTGTTCCAAATTTTTCCTCCTTCTCTCCTTTACCTCTCACCTCTCTAAGACAGCAGGCAATCTGATACAGGTACAATTCTTTTAAACGTAATTCTATATTTGCCATGTTGTGCAAGAAAAAAAAAGATCAAAAGGGAAAAAATCATGAGAAAGAAAGAACAAACAAACAACAATATAAAAAAGATAAAAATACTTCATCCACATTCTCTCTCAGGATGCAATTGGTATTTTCCATCCCAAATCTATTGGAAATACCTTAAATCACCTCATTGTTGAAGAGTCAAATCCATCATACTTGGTCATCACATAATCTTGTTGTTATTGTGTACAATGTTCTTTTGATTCTGCTCATTTCATTCAGCATAAATTCATGAAAGTCTTTCTAGGTTTTTCTAAAATCTATCTGCTCATCATTTCTTATAGAACAATAATATTCCATTACATTCATATGCCATAATTTATTCAGCTATTCCCCAATTGATGGGCATCTATTCAATTTCCAGTTTCTTGCCACTTCCAAAAGGGCTGCTACAAACATTTTTGCACACACCATACAAGTTATTACAATTTTCTCTACCCTCCTTAAACCTTCCCTCTCTGCCCCTCTCTACTGACCAAATAAAGATCTTGCCTCTTAGAGTGTATAAAAAAATTGAGGCCATTCACACATGAATTTCCTCTGATCCTTTTCTTTCTCTTTATCTCAAAAACTTTTTGAGACCATCTCTCTTATTCCTTCTTCCATCTTTCCAGTCTCTGACAAAAAGGTGACTCTTTGCCTTGCCAAGGCCAACCCTCTCTACATGTTCACTTGATAAAATCTCCTCAATTTCTCCTCATTTCTTTCTCAAGTCTTTAATTTCTCCTTATGTACTGGTTTCTTCTCTATTGCCTTTAAATGTGCCCAAGTCTGCCCTATTCTTAAAAAATAGAACATTCACTAGACTTTTCCATCCCTTCATATTTCATTCTCTATCCCTTCCCCATTTCATAGTCAAATTACTTGAAAACATTCTCTACGATTGCTTGCTCTATTTTCTACCCACTCCTTAGTCCCTTGCAACCCTTTTTTCCCTCACCACTACTGAAACTACTCTTTCCAAAATTATCAGTGACTTCTTAATTGCCAAATCTGATGATCTTTTCTCTGTCTCTTGCTGCCTTTGACAGCTGGCATTTTCTCCTGGGTATTCTCTCTATTGGGTTTTTGTGATGCTACTCTCTCTCCTGGTTCTCCATTTACCTGCTTGATCACTTCTCCATCTCTTTTGCTGCTTCATTATACATGTCACACCCTTGAAGTATGAGTGGATTTCAAGGATCTATCTCAAGTCCTCCTTTTTTTCCTCTGGTAGTAATCTGATTACATCCCATAGATTTAATTATCCTATGCAGATGTCTCAGATCTAGATCTCTATCTTTAGTTGGGATTGCTAGGGCTAACCCTACCTTTGGGCTAGCTCTAACACTTCAGAGTTTCTGATCCTCTTCACTGTTACGCCTTAGTATTACAGAACACAATCAATTCTGAACTCTGATAAACTCTAATCACTTTTCTCTTCCATTCATTTTTGATTCTTGCTTCCATATTTTATCCTGAAGCCTCTTCTTCTTCTTTGCTTGATCCAAGAGTCTTCTTGTAAATTCCTTTTCCAAAGATGGCAGTGGATAGAGTAAGTTTGGAAGTCAAATTCTAACTCCTCTCAAAGAAATGATGTACTCATGAATGTTTTACAACTGACCCTCTGAAACAAATGTCCAACACACTTTTAAATTTAATTTCTATTATTAACATTTTCTCAATCACTTCTTTAGGTCAAGACAATCAACCATATAATAAACTGAGTCCTATTTTGTAGCAACTGAAATTGTAATTAAAAAATTCTCTTAAACCAATACAAGTAGGCTCTAACATACCCTTGCTTCCAAATTTCTCTGTTCCAAAGGCCTGTTACTGTCATTTAATCTCCACAACTAAATAATTCATCACGAATCACCATCCTCTGCAAGCAATCTTTTGAGAACACAGGGTCACTTCTATTCAGTGATAAGGTATGAAAGACAAATTTTGTGAATGTAAAAACAAAGAGAGAAAAAAATCCTTTGTTAGGTAATGCATTCTTATTCTTGGTTTCAAAAACCTTGGGTCAAGGTAACTCAAATACCTTGCTAAAGTCCCAGAACTTTCTACTGTCTTAGCCTCTTCATTGATTTCATAGATTTTCTAAGATGTAGGACTAAAAAGGTTTTCAGGGATTTGTCTAATTAGTAGATAACTAAACTGATGCTTAGAGATGTTTTTATTTACCCTTAGTCACATAGATTCCAAAGTATAGAGCCAGGATTGAATATAGGGCTGGTCTTTTGATTTCAAATTCAATGCTTTTTTTTCTGCACATTCATTAAAACTCATTCTAAATCTTTTCCCCCCTATGTAAAAATAAATCCACAATTTTATAATTGAAGTTTATTGGTGAAGGAACCAAACCTTCATTTTATAACTACATTTTTTTTTGAACAAATCTATTTTATATGTAAGAATCCCATTCTTTCTAGACAGCCCTGTGCCCAAATTCATTCTCCTTCCCACACGCCTTCCAATTCAATTTTGCTGAGACAACATTGCCATCTCATGGACAATCCCTGGTATTCCACCTGCAGATTACCCACTGCTTGCTCTTCAGCTGTTTCAGTCCTGTCCCTCTCTTTGGGATCCCATTTGAGGTTTTCTTAGCAAAGATGCTGTAGTGATTTGCCATTTCCTTCTCCAGCTCATTTTATAGATGAAGAACTGAGTCACTCGAGAGTCATAAAATCACAAAAGTGGAGCTGGAAAAATCTTTAAAGAATTCTATTTAAAAAATTGTTCCCTGCTGATAGGTAAAACCCATCTACCACAGTACCAGCATTGACTGCTTCCTTTCCTCGAGATTTTCAACATGTTTTGAAAATAGCAATTATGATTCCCTAGATGCATTTGATTTGTTTAATAAAATTGGGTAACTAGATTTCATCATTTGGACTTTCCAGGTTAACTTAAGTGTTCAAAGACATGTATATTTATAGCTGTAAAAGACTTAAAAGACCTCACATATACCCCATAATATACCCCAGATGTTATGTCATTTGATAAGGATGATAATTATGTTAGCTAACATTTATACAATGCTTATTAGGTGCCAGACTTTGTTGCTAAGTGCTTTGAGATTATTTTATTTGATCCATATAGCAATCCTGGGAGGTAAGTGGTGTTATTAAATCCATTTTATAGATAAAGAAACTGAGGTGGCCAGAGGAGAAGTGATTTTCTCTGGACCATAGAGCTAGTAAGTGTCAAAAGGTTTCATTTGAACTCAAGTCCTCCTTGTTAAAAAAAAAGAGACTATTGAATTTTTTTTTAATTTGTTTTTCTTTATATCCATCTGTACCTAGGAAATGATTGTTATGTAAAGATGATGAGCATTTCTAAAACATGCTAAATATATGTATAAATAATTTGAATTTTAGGGCTCAAAAATTGGAATTTAGAAAGTAAATTTTGAAATGTGACTTCTTGCCTTTTTTCCAATTCCTGTATTAAAAAAATTTACAAATTTACAAAAATATAAAAAATATTTTAAAAATCCTGTATAAAAAATTTAAAAAAAGTTTTGTTCCTTAGACTTTCTATAACACAAACATGAATAAAAATACTTTTTGGGAAAAATACATTGTATATGTAATGGAGGATTGGCCAGTGATATCCCAGGATTTATGAGTAGATGTGTTGTACTATCTGGTGCAATACCTCATCTGTATGTTTAGTAATCCTTTTGGTTGCTTGGTGTAGAAAAGGTTCCAGAGAGAAATTCTTTTTCCCTTTCCCCTTTTTTTTTTTTATTAATCATGAGGTATAGGGATAGATTATCTGAGCTCTGGAGGAAGGGAAGAGATGTTATGTACACAAATTCTTCCTGTTTGTATCTTTTTTTATTTGGTGCAGGTCTTTGTGAGATCTTGAAAATCTGGGAATGGGAATGCATGCCATAATTTGCCAGCAGCACTAGGAATGATTCAGTCCTATAATGTATTGATCTGGTAGCAGTGTCCTGTAGTAGGGAGATAATTCAGGATATGGTGGAGTGAATGCTTTGTAGCAAAGTTTGAATCCACTCTCTCCATGACCAAGGTTGTGGTGAGGGATGATGGACCCAGTGTTGGAGAACATACTCCACAATTTCTATTCTTGTTTTGTTAAAAATTTAGTTGACATTAATTAGGTTAGATGGTACAGATCCAGCTGCAATACTAGCTGCAGATCTAGTTACTCTTTCTAAGGCTCAGTTTTCTTATCTATAAAATAGAGGAAAATGACAATTTCCTCTTAAAGTTGTGGTGAAGATCAAATGAGATAATATTTGTAAGGCTTTGCAAGGCTCAAAGTGCCATATAAATGTTAACTATTGTCATTAATAAATGATGTTGTTTGGCTGTTTGTGACTCCATTTGTAGTTTTCTTGGCAAAGATACTGAAAAAGTTTTCCATTTTCTTCTCCAGCTCATTTTACAAATGAGGAAATTGAGGCAAACAGGGTTAATGTGACTTGCCCAGGGTCATACAGTTAGTAAGCATATGACTGAATTTGAACTCAGGTCCTCTTGACTTCAGGATCAGCACTGTATCTACTGTGCCATCTAGCTGCCTCTTAACAAATTATATTAGAGTACTAATTACAGGGCCAATCAACAACATAGAAGAGATATTAACTGGATACTGATTATATGATATTGAAGACATAACTGGCAATTGCTATTGGAGAGAATATAATGGCATGGGATTTAGAGCCCATCACCATGGAGTTACCTCTAAAAGGGAGATGTAGCTAGGAGTTCTTTACTACATTTCCTTCCTATCTACACTTCAGTGAATTTTAACAGAGCAGAGACCTCCTCCACTGGTGAAAACTTCTCATCCTTTGTGTATTGACCTTAATCAATAGACAACTTAATTTTTTTTTGTGGCACATCTGCAATGCAATGTGAGAGCATTAATTCATTATTCCAAGAATATGGCAAGCAACTATCACCTAGTAGAATTTCATGCTGTAATTAAATTCACAGATCACAGCCAGAAAGTATGCACATATATACATATCTATATATATGTAACACATCTCCATATATGTATACATATTAGTAATATGGTATTAGCATATTAACATCCACACCAAAAAAAAATACAGCAAGAATGAAAATATAACATGGTATGTTGGATGTTAACAAAACCTGTATTCCAATTTGTGCTGGCTAAGTTGTATTAGCTAATCAAATTGATAAGAAAATTCATTCAGTAGTTGAACCTGCATTTTCTGAGCTCCCCTGAAGAACTTGGATATCAGTATGTACTTGAGGGGAGTAAGAATGTCAATGGAGCTTTGTCAATATATATTCTAGGTGATATGTTTCTATCAGCTTTCATACACAAATTATAGGTGATAATATAGGGATCCGTTATAACTAAAAAAATGCTGCAAGATTTGAAGCCAGACATTGAACTTATATCCCACTCCTAACATTACTAGCTAGGTGACCTTGGCAGGCTCATAAGCTCACACCCTTGACAGGCTTGATTTCTCTCAGATGGTTTCTTCATCTTTAGAATAGGAATAATAAATAGCATTAACCTCACAGGGTTGTTGTGAGGTTCAATATTTGTAAAGCAAGTGCTACATAAATATTAACTTTTATTAGCATTCTACTAAGCCCTATCATGTATATATTCATACATTCAAGGAGCATTTATTTTTTAAATAACATTTTATTTCTTTCCTAGTTATATGTAAAGATAATTTTTAGAATTCGGTTTCAGAAAATTTTGAGTTCTATATTTTTCTCTTTCCTTCACCTTTTCTTTCCCCCTCACTGAGACAGTAAGAGATTTGATGTAGTTTATATATGTGCAATCATGCAAAATATATTGACATATTAGTCATATTGTGAAAGATAACATAGACCCAAAGGGGGAAAAGCAACAACCATGAAACAAATTATAGAAGGTGAAAAAACAGAATTCTTCAATCTGCATTCAGACTTCATCAGTTCTAGAGAAAAAAAAAAAAAGTGAACATAGCATGGGTTGATTTACATTCAGTCTCCACAGTTCTCTCTCTGGATGCAGATGGTGTTTTTCATCCAAAATTTATTAGGATTGCCTTGGATCACTCAACAATAGAGAAGAACCAAGTCTTTCATAGTTGATCAAGGCACAATCATGCTGTTACTGTGTACAATGTATTCCTGATTCTGCTTGTTTTGCTCAGCATTAGTTTGTGTAAATCCTTCCAAGCCTTAGAAAAATCAGTTTGTTCATAATTTTTTATAGAACAATAATCTTTCATTCTATTTCATATACCATAACTTATTCAGCCATTCCCTAATTGATGGGCATCTATTCATTTTCCAATTTTTTTTTGCCACCACGAAAAGAGCTGCCACAATTTTTTTTTTCACATGTGAGTTCCTTTCTTCATTTATTAGCACAATTGTTTTCTTACTTTTGATTTTTATTAATCTCATTTTTGGTTTTCAGGATGTCCACTTTGGTGCTTAATTGGGGATTTTTAATTTATTCTATTTCTAGATTTTTTTAGTTGCATGTCCAATTTATTGATCTGCTCTTCATAAACTTTATAAACTCTTGCCATAAGAGTTTTGAGAAATAAAATTTCCCCTCACTACTGCTTTGGGTGTCTTCCATAAATTTTGTTATGTTGTCTCATTGTTGTCATGCTCTTTAATGAAATTATTGATTCTTTCTATTTGTTCTTTGACACACTTATTCTTTAGGATTAAGTTATTTAGTTTCCAATTTATTTTTAATCTATATTTTCCATGGCTCTTTATTAAATGTAGTTTTTATTTCATCATGCTCTGAAAAGAATGCATTTGATATTTCTGCCGTTCTTCATTTGATTGAGTGTTTTGGGCCCTAATACATGGTTATTTTTTTGTGCCATGTATCACTGAGAAACAGGTGTATTACTTTCTATCCCCATTCAATTTTCTCCAGAGGTCTATCATATCTAACTTCTCTAAAATTTTATTCACCTCTTAACTTCTTTCTTGTTTATTTTGTGGTTAGCTTTTATATAGCTCTGGGAGGGGAAAGTTGAGGTTCTCCACTAATATAGTTTTACTATTTCCTTCTGTAACTCATTTAAGTTCTCCTTTAGAAATCTGGATGCTATACAATGTGGAACATATATATTTAATACTGACAATACTTCATTGTCTTAGCAAAATGTATCAATTAGATTTATTTTTGTTTTTGCTTTATCTGAGATCAGGATTGCTACCCCTGTTTGCTTGTTTTTACAGCTGAAAGATGATAGATTCTGCCCCACCCTTTTACTTTTACTGTATTTATATCCTTCTACTTCAAATGTGTTTCTTAAAAACAACATACTGTAGGATTCTGGTTTTTAATCTACTTTACTATCTACTTTCTTATGGATGAGTTTATCTGATTCATACACACAGTTTTGATGAGATTGTCCCTCCATCCTATTTTTCCCTTTTTTATGCTTCTCTCTCTCTCTCTTTCTC
Organism: Myrmecobius fasciatus; assembly: GCA_023553655.1. Classification (NCBI taxonomy): domain Eukaryota; kingdom Metazoa; phylum Chordata; class Mammalia; order Dasyuromorphia; family Myrmecobiidae; genus Myrmecobius; species Myrmecobius fasciatus. Next base: position 152,844 of record JAJPUD010001390.1, on the reverse strand, counting down.
TGTTTCTCTCTCTCCCTTCCTCCTTCCTCCTCTCTCTTTTCATCCTGTCTTTCTTCACAATGTTTTGCTTCTAAGATCACCACCTCCTCAATCTTCCCTCCCTTTTATCAGCTTTTTCCTTATCTTGTCCCCCTCCCTTCCTACTTCTCTATAAGATAAAATGGATTCCTATACCTGAGTATGTATTTTTTTTTCTCTTTGAGTAAAATCCATTGAGAATAAGGTTCAAACAATGCTCGCTCCCCTATCTTTTTTTTCTCAACTTTCATGCCTCTTAATGTAATGTAGGTTTTCCTATTCTATTTCTCCCTTCTCTTTTGCATTCCTCTTTATTACCTTTTAATTTTTTTATATTATTTCATCAAAGTCAACTTATACCCACACACTCTGCATTCCTTCTAACTGCCCTAATAGAGATAAAGTTGTTAAGAGTTATAAGTATCATCTTCCTGTATAGGGATGTGAACAGTTTAACCTTATTGAATAATTGAATAACTTATGTTTTCTCTTTCCTGTTTACTTTTTTATGCTTCTCCAGTGTTATATTTGAAAATCAATTTTTTTTTTAGTTCTGTTTTTTTTTTTTCCATCAGGAATATTTGAAACTCTTCTATTTTTTTTTTTGAATATCTATTTCCCGCCCTGGAGGATTATGCTTAGTTTCACTGAGTAAGTGATTTTTAGTGGTAATCCAAGATTCTTTGGATTATCATTTTCCAAGCCCTCCAATCTTTTATTGTGAAAGCTGCTAAATCCTATATAATCCTGACTGTGACTCTTCAATATTTGAATAGTTTCTTTTTTTAACTACTTGCATTACTTTTTTCCTGGACTTAAATGTTTTGGAATTTGACTTTAACATTCATGGGAGTTTTAATTTTGAGATCACTTTCAAGAGGTTATTAGTGGATTCTTTCAATGACTGGTTCTAATATATCAGGACAATTAATTTCTTGAAAGATGCTATCCAGGGGTAGGTAAGGGGCACAGTGGATAGAGTTCCAGCCCTGAAATCAGGAAGACCTGAGTTCAAATATGGCCTTAGACTCTTAATATTTCCTAGCTGTGTGACCCTGGGTAAGTCACTTAACCCCAATTGCCCCAGGGGGGAAAAAAAAAGAAAGATACTATCCAGTCTCTCTTTCTCTCTTTTTTCAGATAGCCCAATAATTCTTAAATTATCTCTCTTAGATTTATTTTCTAGGTCAGTTGATTTCCCAATGAGATATTTAACATTTTCTTCTACTTTTCTTTCTTTTCATTTTATTTGATGCTTGATGTCTTATGAAGTCATTAGCTTCCACTTGTCCAGCTCCAATTTTTAAGGAATTATTTTCTTTAGTTGGCTTTTGCATCTCCTTTCCTCTTGGCCAATTCTATTTTTTTCAAGGAGTTGCCTTCTTCAGTGAATTTATATATATATATATATATCTTTCCTCAGTTTTGCACTTTCTTTACTTGACTAATTCTATAATGGTTTAATCAATTCACTGCTTCACCAACAATTCACTAATGTGTCTAACTTCTCATTGTCACTTCCAATACTGACTATTCCTATCTTTTTTTCATCTCAGCCAATTAGATGGATAGGTGATAGAACCTCAGAGATGCTTTAATTTTTACTTCTCTTATTACCAGTTATTTATACACTCATTTTTTATAGTTTTACTCCTTTAAAAATAGATTTTATTGATTTAAAAATTTTTTATATTGCCTAAATTTTTCCCATATTTCTTCCTGACTCGCTCCCAGAGAGCTTTCAAATATAATAATTTTTTTAAAGAAAGAAAAAGAAGAAAAAACAATCAGTAAAATTGATCAATACATTGAAAAATCTGAAAATATATGCATCATTTCATACCTGTGCACCTCTCTTATGAAAAAGAACTAGAAAAGATGTCTTTTCATTTCTCCTCTTTCAGGCCATGTTTGTTCTTTGTAATTTTGCAATATTTATTTTTTGATAGTTTTGTGGCAATTGTACTTTCAATTTACATTATGTGTTTTGTTTTCTTGGTTCCATTTACTTCACTTTATATCAGTTCATGTAAGCCTTTCTATGTTTCTCTGTATTCATCATATTCACCTTTTCTTACAGCATAATAATAGTCTATTACATTCATGTACCACAATATTTTTGGCCATTTTCTCAATGGGTGGACAGATCCTTTCCAGGTTTTTGTTACTACAAAAAAGTTAGTGGAAGTAGAGATGGTGATGCATGTCTTGATAGTAGAACAGTGATATAGAAGACAAATAAAAGGGAATATAAATTGTTCAGGGGTGGAGAATTCAATTCAGCATTTATTAAGTGCTTACTTTTGAATGGGGCATGATTGACAGGTCTTAACTCTTCTTTTTTTTTTGTTTTTTTTTGTTTTTGTTTTTTCTTATTCTAGTGTCACCCATCAGCTAGGGTTCCCCAAAGACTAAAGGCTTACACAAAGTAGACTCAGGATGTCTGACTTGAAAGAAGTTAATTTCTCTCTCTCTTTCTCTTTCCCTCTCTGTGCCCTCACCATAGATAAAACTTCATGAAAATATGATATTTTATAATATAATATAATAATTTTATAGTATAATAATAAATTATGATAATGGCTCATGAAAAATCTCTAAAACAAAGCTTAGTTATGTCTTGTGTCTAGAATCTCCTAATATGTATGTAACAGGATCCTCCTTTTTCAAGGAACCCAGTAAACAATGTTGGTATCAGGTTGGGAAAATTTTTATTTCTTCCTCTACAAAAATAAAATTGGATGAAAAAGCCTTACAGACTTGCATGACCAAAGAAACACCAAACACATAGTAGCTTACTATGCTGCTTTAAAAGACAGATATTTCAAATGAATTTTGAATACAGATTAGAATATATTATTTTTACTTTCTTTTTTTGGTCTGTTTTCTTTTGCACTGCAGCTAATAGGAAAATTTTTTTTGTATGACTCCAACATGTAACTGTTATCATAATTGATATCATGTTACTTTCCTTCTCAAGGGGAGGGAGAGAATTTGGAACTCAATTTTTTTTTTTTTTTGAGGCAATCAGGGTTAAGTGTTGCCTAGGGTCCCATAGCTAGGAGGAACTTAAATTTTTTTTTTTTAATTTGCAAAACATATGTATGGGTAATTCTTCAACATTAACCCTTACAAAGCTTTCTGTTACAAATTTTTCCCCCCTACTCCCCACCCCTCCCCTAGATGGCAGGATATCCACTACATGTTAATTATGATAAAATACTTGACAAATTGAATATATGTATACATATAGGAAATTAAATTTTAAAAAAATGAATGTTAAAATTTTTACATGTAAATGTGGAATATTTAATGAAATAAATAAAACTGTATTAGAAGATAAAGATATTTTACACTGAACAAATACTCCTCCTTCACCTTAGACCTGAACCATTCCATAGATATCCTGGTCTATTATGATACTGTTTTAGTCTTATAGTTTCAGGCTCTTACCATATATGGTCCTGTTCTCTTCTGATTATTTAAGGAAATCTTCCTTTTAAAGGATAATGCCCAACTTCTGAGTTCAGTAACTCTCAAACACAGTATCCTCTTAAGTAACTTCCACAGTTAGAAATATTAATCTTCAGGATCATTAGTATCCAACTTCTTATCAGATATGAAAATGGAAAGCAAAAGAAGGAAACTATGACTTTGAGTTCCAGATCTCCCTTCTCAGAGTACATATTATAAGTACCTGCCTTCTATGTCCATATCCTTCTGCTTTAAACCACCTCTGCTATTCCTTTGGTGATGGTAGGAGAATATAAAAGGAGGAGAAAGAATATATCCTTTTCTTTCCATTTGCCATACTCCAGGCTGAAAATTCAAAGGAGAGCAAGGAGAAAAATGTCCAAGTGATGGTCTGGTCCACAGTTCAATTTTGAAGTTCACAGAGAATGTAGTTCCTCTGTACTCCTGAGTCTTTATCAACCAGTTATCAGGAGGCAGCCCAAATAACTTAAGATCAATCATAATAGTTCCTTGTGTTTTCTTAGCAAGAAGATATGGTATATGTCTAGCTCCATGGGATATTTCTGACAAATACCTGTGGTCTATAATTTTAATTAGGTTGTCTACAAGGCAGGGAATTCATCAGATTGATTGGAAATTCTACTGATCAATTTTATTACATTAATCATAGCTGTTGCAGGGTGTAAAGGGTATCTTTTTGAGAGTATCTTAACTTGGAGTCCACAGACTCTCAAAAGGTCCAAAGATAAAATTCAGGGGATTTGAATTTGGGAAAATGACATCTTTATTTCAATATAATTAGTTTCTCTGTGATTCTATTTTTTAATAATTAATTTACATTTTAATTGAATTTATTTCCACAAATCTTATTAAGTACCTTCTTTGTACAAGACATAAGATTACAATATAGGATTACAAAGGCAAAGTACTAAGAAATTAATATCCTCAATAATCACTAGAATTCTATTGGGTTTAGTATGCAATGAAGTTGTTTACATCCTCAGAATTTTTGTTCTTTTTTGTTGCTCTTTAAAAAAATTTTCAAAACATATGCATGGAAAATTTTTCAACATTAACCCTTGCAAAATATTGTATTCCAATTTCCCTCCCCTAGAGGGCACATAATCCAATATATGTTAAACATGGTAGAAATATATGTTAAATCCAATATATGCATACATATTTGTACAATTATCTTGCTGCACAAGAAAAATCAAAGCAAACAGGAAAAAATGAAAAAGAAAATAAAATGCAAGCAAACAACAACAAGAAGAGTGAAAATGCTATGTTGTGAACCATACTCAGTTTCCATAGTCCTCTCTCTGGGTGTAGATGGCTCTCTTTCATCACAAGACCATAGGAAGTGGTCTGTGTGATTCTATTTGTTTTAGTTTATGCATATAAAATATAATTCTAAGAAGGATCCATACCATAGGCTTCACCAGACTGCCAAGAAGATTTATCACAAAAAAGTTTTATAATGGGGGCAGCTAGGTGGCGCAGTGGATAGGGCACCAGCACTGAAGTCAAGAGGACCTGAGTTCAAATCTGATCTCAGACAACATTCCCTAGCTGTGTGACCCTGGGCAAGTAGCTTAACCTCAATTGCCTCAGCAAAAAGCAAAAATAAAATAAAAAACAAATAAAAGTTTTATAATGCTTGATCTAGTGGAAAGAAGATTGAATTGGAGCTCAGACTCTACAATTTGCTAGTTGTATAATCTTGAGAAAATAACTCAGTGTCCTCTGGCTTTCCTCAGTTTTTTCATTTAAAAAAATTGGAACAATAATATTTGTATCTAATTCATAGAGGTTGTTTGATAAACCAAAAGAAATAATGCATGTAAAACACTTGGTATATTTATAAATGTGAGGTATTATCATAAGCATTTTGTGGAAATTTTGTGCTGTTATTGTTTTGCCTGACTTGAAGAGCAAATAACTTCATTTTCCTGCTCCTTAGTTGCCTTATATCAAAAGTTTAGACTAGAGAAATTGTAGGGTTCCTTTCCTTTCTTCTAGTCATCTTTAACAATTCCAATTTCAAAAAGTCACACTAAAACATAACGCGTGTATTTGGCAGACTCTGCTTCAATGTTAGCAACGGCAAAGCAATGAATCACAGAGGGATTGTGCTCCAGATCTTAGTCTGTGGTTATTGTTCTGGCTGGGTTGGGCTTTGTTCTGTTCCAAGCAGAACAGTATTAGGCTAAGATACTTGGAAAATATGTACACGTTTGCACATATGGTGGGGGAGTGACACACAGCTTTTCAATATTAACCACTCTGTAAAGTTTCTCTCTGACTCATTTATGTCCCAGTGCCAATTTACCAAGACTAGTGGACTTTTATTGTTTTTATTGCCAGTTTTCAAATTATTTTACTAATGGTTTTTCAGATCATATAACATTTTAAAGTCCACTAAGAGCTAAAATAAACTGGGCAGCTAGGTGGAACAATGAGTAAAGCACAGAACCTGGAGTCAAAACTGGAGCCTGGAGTCAAAAGTCAAAAGCAAACTACTCCAGTATCTTTGCCAAGAATACCCCAATGGAGTCTCGAAGAGTAAGACATGATTGAAAACAATAAAAACTAAACTAAAACTTCTGGGTATATGATAGAAATGGAGAGGGTGAGGAGAGTGGGAGAGGTACTTTTGCATTTATTACATTTCAAATGGATTGATACCTAAAGGTTCTCTACTCAAAGCAATTTTCAATAAGAAAATTAAAGGAATATTTGAACAACTTCCCACATTAACTGTTTAATTATTAAATGTTTGACACAAACAATGGTTAAATTTTATTTTCTTGCTCTAATGTGCAACTGTCTTCAGATTTGTAAGAAAACTTAGAACTCATCTAGTCTGATCTCCTTCTAATATAGAAGAAGAAACTATCGTCCCGAAAAGTTAAATGATCTTCCCCAGGTCATGCAATAAGGTCCTCGATTCCAAATCCAATATTAACATCATCATAAAGTATTTTTCTACATGTCTAAGGGGTTTACTTAAAGCAAAGGAAGAATAACAAGACAGGCTTGAAATATCTTAAAAACACATAGCTAGTAAATGTTACATTCGAACTCAGAACATCAGGAAGATGGTTCTAGGTCCAGGATTCTATCCACTGCACCACCTAGCTTCCAGGCTTAGAAATACATAACTGCTTTTAAGGAATGATGGCACTTTAACTACTGAAAGCAATATTCCAGGAAATAAGAGATTGAAATAAATATGCAAATTACTGGTTGGTTTGGGCCAATATGGCAATTTACCTCCCCTTACCCTTGCTTCCATGACACTCTCTATTCATCTCATCCCCTGTGGGCCATTTTCTCCTTTTGTCTTCAGTCTTTCTCAACATCAAAGTCTTCCCAATGAGTCCGATTTTCTCATTATATGGCTAGAGCAATCAGGTTTCAGCTTCAGTATTTATCCTTCCACTGAATAGTCTGAATTAATTTCTTTAACTATTCTCTGGCATTTGTCAAGGCATTTGATCAGCACTAGCCTCAAAGATATAAGCCTCTCTATAAACTCAATATAAAAATAATGGGGTTGACTGGCACAAATTGTTTGAAACCCTTCACTATTCAGATGAACAACACAGAATGTACATTTTAGATATATCTCTAGTGTGAACTCTTTAACCTAACTTTATAAGCCTTTTATATTCTGTTCCCACCAATGGTTTTAATTCCTTGATGCCTTGGCCTAAATTAATGTTACCTATCTTACTTATCCTCATTTTATACCCTGTTGTAAACTAGAATCTGTCTCTGTTGACTCCCCTTGTTAACTACTTTCTTTAGTTCCTGGTCTACATTTCAGATGTCTCTTTGGGAAACCCAGATTGTTTACCTGATTTTATAGCCATCTTGTTCTGATAGGATAATTACTTGTACTTATCTATTCCAATTTGGGATCACAGAGCCATATCCTATCTAAGAATAATAGAGATCTATTAGGTCTAATACACACACACACACACACACACACACACACACACACACACACACACAGAAACAAGCTATATACAGAAAAAAATATACATTTAAAAAACAGGATGCACTGAAACTAAGAGGAGATGCTGTAGAACATAGGATTTTAACAAGGACTTAAAGAAAGTTAGAAAGATCAGTAGTTAGATCAGAGGAGGGAAAGTGTTCTAGGCAGAAAGACAGCCAGAGCTGAGAGATGGAGTGTCTTGTTTTTGGGACCCAGTGTACAAAATCGGTATCAAAAGAAGTTGCAAAACATGTGAAATGTGGAAATGTTTTGCATAACTACACTTGTAATGATCTCTATCAAAATGCTTGCTTTCTTAGAAAGGGGGGGTAAGGAAACAGGGAAGGAGAGAATTTGGAACTCAAAATTAAAAAAATAATGAATGTTAAAAGCTTTTTGTTTACATGTAATTGAAAAAAAATCATAAACATAAAACAAAGATACTGCAAAGATGAAATTGAGAGGTCCTAGCCTTATCTGGACAGAGTTGTCAGGCTTCCATTACTCTCAAAAGTATTTTTCTCTTCATCTAAATTTTGATGTCATCCTCCCTTTGTGAGCTCTCATCTAAAAATGACTCTTCAGCTGCAGTTTGTTGGTGGGTCCTTCTTGGAGCTCTTCCCTGACTCTCCACTATTCTTGTCCTCCTGGTTGCCAAGTAGTTTGACTTAACAGCCTTACGTGGCAAGTGATGCATTTTTTCTCTCTTTCCTCTGAAACTTTGTAGACTGGCACTTTGCCCAGCCTTTCATTTATTTAGTAAGAGATGGCTCTCCATCAATTTGCTAAACTGTGTTTTCTCTAGACACCAAGATTTCAGAGCTGGACTCTTTTCCTTGACTGATATTACAGATAAATAATGTAGATGTTATACTGTTGCTTGTTCCTCTTTTTTTGAGCGGAGGAAATTGCAAGACAGGAGACCTCTTTCAACTGATCTCTAAGGGAGTGCTGTACTGGCCATGAGTCACCACATCTCTATCTAGCTCTATTTGTGTTTCAGAGATGCTAAAGAATGGAACAATAGTCAAATGTGTCTTTTCCCCAAATGTTAGCAGGTATTGGTATGATATAAGGTCTATGACATTGTTCTCAGAGGCTCTATATGCATGTTACAAGAAAGACCTAGTAATGACTCCAATGAGCCTTTTTTTTTCTTTATTAAAGCTTTTTATTTGCAAAACATATGTATGGGTAATTTTTCAGCATTGACCTTTACAAAGCTTTCCATTACAAATTTTCCCCCCTAGTCCCCGCCCCTCCCCTAGATGGCAGGAAGTCCACTACATGCTAATTATGTTAAAATACTTGACAAATCGAATATATGTATACATATTTTTATCCAATGAGCCTTTTGCATTGATTTCAGGATCCCCAGCATATTCAGGGAAACATGATTAACATGTCCTACTTGTAGATTTTAAGTATATTAAGGTGTAGTTCTTGACTTCTTAATTCCTACCAAGACAAGGATTTCAGATCTATATATATTAATCTAATAACTTTGAGAAAAGCTTGTTCTAAAATTGGAAACAAAGTCAGCATCCATTGATCAATCGAAGCCTAGTGGAACAATTTGTGACATATCATTGTAATGCAGAGATGAGGAATCTTTTTTCTGCCACAGGCCATTTGGATATTTATAATATTCATGGGCTATACAAAATTATCAACTTAAAAAATTAGCCTGCTATATTTGGTCAAACAACTAATTAACTTATCTCTAATGTGATGTGACCTAAGGATAATAGAGATCTATTAGGTTTTTATCTGTCTATAGATAAGAAAAAATAGGTGATTCAGTGAATAACTATTTATTAATTACTTGCTATGTCCCAGGCACTAATCATTGGGGATATAAAAAGAAGCAAAACACGGTCCCTGCTTTCAAGGAGCTCACAATCTAATTGGGGAGATGATGGTGGCCTTGGCAGGGTCAGACCAAATCATTTTGTCAGCCTAATATGGCCGATTGGACATTCTCCATACTGTTGTAATGCAAAGCTTTTTAAGCTGTGGATCAGGATCACATATAGGGTCTGAATGTGGGGGTTATGAAGTTATGAATTATTATCAGTAAATATTTGATTTGTATATCTATTTAATATGCCTATATACCCATATACCCGGGGTTTAAAAATTTCTTGGGTGAAAAGAGATTGCAGGTGGAAAAAGTTTAAGAAGACCTGTTGTAATGGCACATTATTACAACATAAATAATGAATATGGGAAACTCAGAAACATGGAAAGACATTTAAACTGATGCAGAACAAAGAAAACAGAAACAGGGAAGGAATGTATGTGATAACTACCATAAAGGAAATGAAAACATCATCAAAAGTCAGTCTTGCTTGGGACAGCTATGTAGTACAGTGGAGAGATCATTGGCCCCAGTCAGGAAGACTTGAGTTCGAATTCTGCCTCAGACACTTATTAGCTCTGTGACCCTGTCACTTAATCCTGATTGCCTCTTCCACCCTAGTTAAAAAAAAAAAATCAGTTTTAATGAACTGACGTGATCAGTCTTGGTCCTGGAGAATAGATAATTAAATATACCATCTTCCTTTCAGGAAAGAAGTAGAGGGAAGCTCTTAGGAATGGAATGTTTCATAGATTTTCAGGGTTGTCATTTTGTCATTCAAATTTGCTTAACTGGTTTTCTTAATAAAAGTGTGTGTGTGTGTGTGTGTGTGTGTGTGTGTGTGTGTGTGTGTGTATGTTGGGAGTTCAATACATGTGGGAAGTATATCAGGAAGTTATCGTAATATATAAAAAAAGAAATCATCAAAGTAAATGAAATTGAATAGCTTACTTTTCATGTCTTAGATGCTGGCTAGAGTACATCATTTGATAATATGTCCATATTTAGAATTGGTGTATACACAGTGTTAAAAGAGAGCTTCTCTATGCCTAAAAGCTATAAAACTGTACATATCTAGCACAGTTTGATCCAGCAATATAGATATTGGCTTTGTATCTCAAAGAGATCATAAAAGAGAGAAAGGGACCCACATGTGCAAAAATTTTTGTAGTATCTCTTTTTGTAGTGGTAAGGAACTGGAAATTGAGTGGATGTCCATCAATTGGGGAATGGCTGAATAAGTTATGGTGTATAAATGGAATGGAATATTATTGTCCTATAGGAAATGATGAGCAAGCTAAAGAAAAAAAGCTTTTAGAAAAAACAGGAAAGACCTATATGAACTGATGCTGAGTGAAGTGAGCAGAAGTAGGAAGACATTGTACATAGTAATTAACAGCAAGATTGTGTGATAATCAATTACTGGGGACTTAGCTCTTTTCAGCAATGTGATGATCCAAGACAATTCCAATAGATTTAAAAAAAATAACTTTCATTTATTTATTTATTTGCTGAGGCAACTGGGGTTAAGTGATTTGCCTAGGATCACACAGCTAGAAAGTGTTAAGTGTCTGAGACTAGATTTGAATTCAGGTCGTCCTGATTTCAGGGCTGGTGCTCTATCCACTGCGCCACTTAGCTGCCCCTATTCCAGTAGATTTTGAATGGAAAATGCCATCTGCATCCAGAGAGAGAACTATGGAGATTGAATGTGGATTGAAGCATAGTATTTTTGCTTTTTCTTTCTTATGTTTTTTTTCTCTTTTGGTCTGATTTTTTCTTGCACAACATGACAAATATGGAAAATATGTTTAAAAGTATTGTACATGTATAACTTATATCAACTGCTTCCTGTCTTGGGGAAGATAGAGGTAAGGGAGGGATGGAGAAAAATTTTGGAATGTAAAATTTTACAAAGATTTTTGTTGAAAACTATCTTTATATGTGTTTGGAAAAATAAAATTCTATTGAGGAAAAAGAGTTTCTGAAAGTGGGTTTTTTTCAGTTCAAGATAAGGCAACAACTAGGGAAGTTATAGAATTCCTGCAGAAGCCTATGGCAGAAACAAGCATGTGAAATTCTCCTCAGCCCCAAGAGAGTTACTAGACAATATTCATGAATTCCACCCTCTTGTGGGGAAGAGAAGAGCTTTTGATTTCAAGCCTGAGGAAGGAGATTTTTTGGGTGACAGCAACTTTGGTTTGGATACCAAATCTCAGAATTGAAGCTTTAGATCTAGAGAGAGGAAGAGATTTCCTAATCAGTTTGAATCCCGGAGAAAGAAGAGAATTACTCATTTGACTCCTAGAGTTGGAGGAATAAAGGATTATAAGCCATCCTATCTATGGCATAGGGAGTGGTACAAGAGATTGGGATCTTGCCACCCCCTTCTATTAGAATGAATTATTTAGACAGTGCAGATCTGCCAAGGAAGTTGGTTACCTGGAAACTCTAGAGAATATTCATTATAAGCTGGGGAGGGACTTTGTAGAACTATGTAAAAAACCTAGGGATTCCTTGGAATGTTGAGGTATTCTCACCAATAATGTCAAGTTCATTTCCTTCTGAGGTTAACAACCCAAATAATTTATGTGACTTTCTGCATCTATAGCCTTCTATGACTAGTAGGATCATTGGAGTCTTTTGAATTTTCTGCATTGTATTGCAGAATCTTTGTATTGCAGTATCATTGAGCGTGACTGCAGAATGATAACATTGCCTTGGAGACAGCTGGTCTTTTTTCACACCTCCAACCTGTTTCAACACACAACTCCTTGCCTAAACTTTCCATTGCTATATTTTGGTACTTCAGGAATGACTGGGTTGAGTAAATATTTGTTGCCCAGGCTAGTGCCTAATTAGATAGAGTACCCAGGATTCTGAGTCTGATGAACTTTTGGCATTGTCCCAGGATGTAGCAAGCCATTAAGTGCATATGTCTTCCATTACTGCAAGAACCAGCCTGTTATTCTATCGATTCCTCCATATCCTGAACTCCAACATTTTACATCGATACCTTCTCCACAATAAGATCATTAGAACCATATGAGATATTAGAATTCATCAGCCACCTTCATTTTCTGATATAAACTAATGTATTCCATAGAGATAAAATGATTTACCCAATCACATAGTGAATGAATGGCAGAGAAATCACTTCTCAACTCCCAGAATTTATTTCGCTATCCTTCTCTATTTCCTTTCTCCTCCCCTGTTTGTTACATTTTGCATACTTTTTCCATGGTCATCTTATTAAAATATATTTTTGATCATGCAATTTCTTTGTTCAGATTATCTTCCCATTGCCTATTGACTGATATTCAAGGTATTCTACAAACCAAATTAAACTTAGATTTTTCAGTCTTCCTTCTCTCTACTATCCTAAATAAATCTCAAGATACTGCCAAATGAGACATGTTGTTCAGTCATTTCAATTTGTCTGAATTTTTGTGGCCCCAGTTAGTGTTTTCTTGGCAAAGGTACTGTAGTGATTTGTCATTTCCTTCTCCAGCTCATTTTACAGATGAGGAAATTAAGGCAAACAGGATAAAGTGAGGTGCCCAGCCAGGGTCAAACAGATAGTGTCTGAGGCCAGATTTGAACTCATGAAGAGGAGCCTTCCTAACTCCAGGCCCAATACTCTATCCATTGCATTGCCTAGCTGTCCCTGCCTCTCTGTTCTAAATAAATTTCAAGATCTAGACTATGTGCTATTCCTCAAGTAAACACTGGACTTTTCTGTCTGTTTGTCCTATTCATGCCAGTCTCAGGTTAGCCTGGAATGTCTTCTTCTTGCTCATCACTCTTTATCTAGACAACTAGCAACAATATCATCTCATGAAGGAAAAGGAAGCTAAGGGACATAACAGCTTATTTCCTCAAGTACTTATTGAGTCCACTATTCAATCAACTAGCATTTTTGTTGATCAAATAATATTTTTTAAGGGCCAGATGTGTCAAGCAGTGTGCTAAATGAGGGAAATGAAAAGTGAAAGACAATTCTCTGGTCTTTAAGTGTATATAATCTAAGAGGAAAATGCTTCAATTCTTACAATTCTGTGAGTTAGGGATTATTATCTTCATTTTACAGATGAGGAAACTGAGGTTGAGGGGGTTAAATAATTTTTCCAGGATCTCATGCCTGGTAAGTGTCTGAGGTAGATTTTGAATTCACTTTTTTTCCTGAATCCCACTCTAACCATGCACCATCTAGTTGCTGAAATGTGGAGATAATTGCACTAAATAGAACAAAGAAGAGAAGGACTAAGTTGGACCAGGTATACGAAGAAGAAATCCATGCTAGAGGTGATACAACTGTGAAGGCATTAAGGAACTAATAAACAACATATCTGAAAAAGGGGATGATAACATAGATGTTAAAAACACAAACCTCAGATTTTATTAATAATTAGTAGCCCCTATATGGCATTGAAAGGCAATGGGTAGTTCAGTGGATAGAGCATTGGGCCTGGAGTCATTTTGATTGTCTAACAAAATGGATCCACTGGAAAAAAAAATGCCAAACCAATCACATAGTGAATTAATGGTATTTTTGCCATTTCTTTTTGCCATTTGCCAGTATCTTTGGCAAGAAAACCACAAATGGGCACCTGAAGTGTTGGACATGACTGCTAAAACTAAACTACCACTATTACCACAACAACAATATGGCATGGGGTAGAATCCTGGATCTGGAGTCAGGAATACCTGATTTCAAAACTGGCTTCTGAAGCTTCCTACCTATAACCTAAGCAAGTTACTTAACCTCTGCCTCAATTTCCTAATCTGCAAATTGGGGATAATAATAGTACCTCCTTTCCAAGGTTGTTCTGAGGATTAGTTAAGATATTTGTCAAATGCTTAACATGCTATCTGGCACATAGTGGATGTTTAATAAATGCGTATTTTCTTCCTTCTTTAATACAAAAAAATACTGAAAGAACAGAAAATCTTTTTTTGAGTCATTTATACACGATTCATGGGAATCCTTGATGAGACTATCAGTACAGAACAATAGCAAAAGCTATTTAACAGTGGACCACATCTTTACCATCTTACAACCCACCAAAGATGTAGAGATCTGAAAGATATATATGATCCCATTGAACTTGCTGTGTTTGTGATTATGAAAAAACATTTGATTCAGTAGAACAGAATTCTGACATAGATTCCTTTACAATCATATTTTTCATCCATACAACAAGATCTTTGTGAGTTCACTGGAAGAAACAAACCTTTTTCAGGAGCCTCTGATTATAAATGGTGGGCAAGGTCCAAAATAGGAAGATGCCAAAAGTATTCATTCTACTGTGATGGAGGTAATTCATTGTAGGGGTACAGGTGGAAAAAGCATGTTGTAGATGATGAGATCCTCCAGAATCTCCCATTTGCAAATGATGGAAGAGAAGTATAACTGCATTCATCCACACAGAAAAGACAATCTATTGTCCTCATTTGAATATACATTTGGGAGGATATCCTATAGATCTTGCCCAACAATTTTCATATCTGGGATAGACAGTATTGAGGACAATGAATTCAATCCAGAATTGAAAAAAATTAGGAAATTATTGTTGTTTTTCAGTCCCGTCTGACTCTTTGTGGTCCCATTTGGGAATTTCTTGGCAAAGATACTGGAATGGTTTGCTTTTTACTTCTCCAACTCATTGCCCAGGATCACACAACTAGTCTGAGGCCATATTTGAATTGAGAAAGATGAGTCTTCCTGACTCCAGGGCCAGTGCTTTATTTCATTTCCTCGCTGTCCCTAATTTAGGAAATTACAAAGTTCTTTATTTTTCCCTGGTTTCCCATAAAAGCAAAGGTCTATTTTTAAAAAAAATACGGACATTTTATTAGTATTGCTTTATGGCAGCAAAACATTAGACACCACTGCCTTTGAGGATCTAAGGTTGAGTGCCATATAGAAGAAGAGGCACATGGAAGCAGACAGCTGGTTTTAACGTAACCAATAATGAACTTCAAAGACAAACAGAAGTAAAGCATGTCATCAAAGAATGATATGACAAGAAGAGAAAATGGGCTCACCACATTTCAAGAATGAGGAATGACAGCCAGTGGATACCCAGGATGCTCCAGTAATAATCTTGAAGTGTCAGGAGAAATTGAGCAAGCCTTTAAGCACATTGAGTAATTTGTTTGTGGCAAACTTTAAAAAAAAATTAATTAAAGCTTTTTATTTACAAAGCATATGCATGAGTAATTTTTTTTAACATTGACTCTTGCAAAACCTTCTGTTCCAAATTTTCCCTCCTTCCTTCCACCCTCTCCCCTAGATGGCAGATAATCCAATACATGTTAAATATGTTAAAATATATGTAAAATCCAATATATGTATACATATTTATACAGTTATCTTGCTGTATGAAAAAAATCATATCTAGAAAGAAAAAAAAACCTGAGAAGGAAAACAGAATGCAAGCAAACATCAACAGAAAGTATGAAAACGCTATGTTGTGGTCCACACTTAGATCCCACAGGTCCCTCCCTGGGTATAGATGGTTTTCTTCATCACTGAACAATTGGAACTGGTTTGAATCATTTCATTGTTGCGGAGAGCCATGTCCATAAGAGTTGATCATCATATAGAATTGTTGTTGCCGTATAATGATCTCTTGGTTCTGCTCATTTCACTCAGCATCAGTGGGTGCAAGTCTCTCCAGGCCTCTCTGAAATCTTCCTGCTGGTCATTTTTTAAGAACAATAATATTCCATAACATTCATATACCATAATTTGTTCAGCCACTCTCCAATTGATGGGCATCCATTCAGTTTCCAGTTTCTAGGCACTACAAAAAGGGCTGCCACAAACATTCTTGCACATGTAGGTCCCTTTCCCTCCTTTAAGATCTCTTTGGGATATAAGCCCAGTAGAAACGCTTCCTGCCTATTCTCAATCCATTTTTCCTTCCAATGCCAGATCAATCTTCTTTCTTCATAAAATTAGCCATGGTATTCCTTTACTCAATAATTTGCAGTGATTCCTTATTATCCTTGGCATTCAAGTTCCCCTATAACCTGGTATCATTCTACTTTCCCAGAATCATCTTACACCATTCCTCTCCATGTACTCTGTGTCTATCCAAACTAGACAGATGTCTGTACTTTGAAATCTCCCACTATTTTACTGTGTTAAGTGTTTGCTTGTGATGCTCCTTATCCTTGGTTCCCTTATTGTAGGTCATCAGACAGAGATGGATGACCATTTGGCAGACCATTTGTTGCCATGAAGTTTCCTCTTTGGGTACAAAGAATAGTAGAAGGCTGCTGAGGTTTCTTTCAACTTTAAAGTCCAGTGATTCTGTGAATGTTCTCTTTTTCTCTCTTGCCTCTAGATTGCCTATTTTGTCTCAAAGCCCAACACAGATGTCCCCTTCTTCACAAAATCTTCTCTGAATCTCTACCAGTAACAATCTTCTGTTCCTTTAATCATACTTGCAATTGTACCTTTAATGCAATTGTTATGTATTTTTTTTACTTATGCAATTACCATATCCTTTTTAACTAGGTTATCATCTCCATGAAGCTAAGGACCTGTCTTATAAAAATTTTGTATCGTCTCTAGTACTTAAGTACATTGCTTGGCACACAGTTGGCCCTTACTGAATTGGATTAAATTTGAGATTTAACACAACAATTGAGGCATTTGTGTCAGCCCCATTATTGGCAGCTATGGTACCTTTACCCTTGTATCTCCCTACCTATTCTTTCTAGTGGAGAAAAGCAAATCTCATTAGAACCAGGCATTTATTCTCTTTAAAGATAGAGCCAAACTCCCAGGGACCTACTTCATTCATTCATTTGCTGAATAAGCAGGTATTAATGCTATGCACTGGAAATAAGAATAAATTCCTGCCTTCAAGGAGTTTATTCTGTTGAGACCCTGTCTGAAGATAAAATATTCCATTGTCTTAGGAGCTTTCTTAACAGAGATAGAAAAGGGATAAAAGGAACGTTCTTATTGAAATTTTGCTGTAGCTAGTATTGAATATAGTTGTGTATGTATGTCTCCATATATATACACATGTATGCTCATAATCTTATGAAATATTTTTGTTTACATAATGTATGTTTATATTCCTATATATTCAAACATAGTTATATTTATTTTTATATATACACAAATTGTTTACATATGCATATATATGGATATAAACAATAAATGTATTTCATAGGATTTAAAGCTGGAAGGGTTTTTAGAGACCATTTGTTTGACTCCCCATTTTACAGATGAGAAAAATGAGATCCATGGAAGATAAATGATTTGCTCAAAGTCACATGGTGAATAACTAAGCCAGTACTCAACAATGAGCTCTTGATCTCCATATCTACTGCTCTTTCTGTTACTCTTGGTTGCCCTATCAAATAAACAAACAATTAAGCAAACAAACAATATTGATGAATGCACACATAAAACAGCATTTATTAAATCTTTACTTGAGAATTAGGTACTATGTTAGAGTCTGGAGATATAATGCAAAAGTGAGTGTTCCCGACCTCAAGGAGCTTATATTCTAACAAAAGAGAAACAGCATATATTTGGAGATTAGGGAAAGTAGCTTTGGTCTGGGAACTCCCAGTGCTGATAAGCAAGTTGTCAGATTGCATCTCTGCAAAGCTTGCTTTCCTGGACTATGGCTTTGGAAGCCAGCCTCGAAACAAGGCTAGTGGTTTGGGGGTACCATTGTTTGCAGTGCCCTGGGACTTACCTGCTCATCTCTGAACAGTTGGCAGACAATTAGTGTTGATAGTGTCAGAGATTGTGGGTTCCTTTTCTACAATGGTTGCTCCCCTTGATAATAGATGCAAAGGTTGAGTTGGAAGTAAGACCAGAGGTCTGAGGGCAAATGTATTTTAGGCTATCTTTGCTGGGATCTGAGGGGATGGGTGGTCAAGCTGATTTGACCTATCTGGGATCCGCTGTTTTTTAGTTCTCCTTCAGGATATCTCACTGCTTCAGCTAGGCTGGTTTCCCTGACAATTCAATTTTGGATAGGGAAATCAATGTACATGCTCTTTTCAGAAGCAGTGGTAATTTTGATTTGATTTCTATTTTCAATGCCTTGTACATAATAGGTGTTTAAGAAATGTTTGTTTCCCTCCCTCCCTCTCTTCTCCTTTCCTTCTTTCCTTCCTTCCTTCCTTCTTTCCTTCTCTTCCTTCCTTCCTTCTCTTCCTTCCTTCCTTCCTTCCTTCCTTCCTTCCTTCCTTCCTTCCTTCCTTCCTTCCTTCCTTCCTTCCTTCCTTTCTTCCTTTCTTCCCTTCCTTCCTTTCTTCCCTTCCTTCCTTCCTTCCCTTCCTTCCTTCCTTCCTTCCTTCCTTCCTTCCTTCCTTCCTTCCTTCCTTTCTTCCTTTCTTCCCTTCCTTCCTTTTTTCCCTTCCTTCCTTCCTTCCTTCC
>JAJPUD010001390.1:104446-133964 GCA_023553655.1 Myrmecobius fasciatus | reverse complement strand
CTTCTTTCCTTCCTTCCTTGCTTGCTTGCTTTCTTCTTTCCTTCCTTCCTTTCCTTCTTCCCTTCTTTGATTACAGATCAGCAAGGCAATTGGGATGAAGCATGAATGGTGAGTGGGACCTGCTAAATCAGATGAACCTTTGCTCCCTCTTTCCCCTCAACCCCTTAGGGTGAGAGTTCCAAAGCTGTCTTGGTTCTGGAGCTTGTCAAAGTCTCTGGAGTTTTGGTTCGGAGGATTTAATAGTGGCAGGGTAGCATGGTAAGAATATGGCTAGAGTGAGATATGATGAAGATGAAAATGATGATGATAAAGAGGGAGTGTAGAAGAGTACAAAACACCTTGGTACAACTGTCACATCTAATACTGGCTATATGACCATGATCTAATTGTTTAGCTTCTTTGAGCCTCAGTTTCCCTATCTGTAAAATGGGATTTGTATCACATATTTCATAAGGTGATTGTGAAAACAATATTTTGTAAAAATGTGTTTTTATTGTAACAATTGTCTCTAAAGCTGGAAAGCTAGCTGATTAGAACTGAACCTCCCTGAAATTTTGGCCTTTGGAGAAAGGAGGGTCAGATTTCTCTTGGGGTCCACCTTGAGACAGTAATTCCCAGTAACAAACTTGTGATTGCTATGGTATCCATAAAGCATCTTTGAAGCTTTCCTTCAAGGGCTCCCGGATATGATCAACCCCAAGGCTTGGCAAAGTGCAGGGTCATAAATCTGAAAACTGACGACAGAGCTGTTCAGGGATTCCAGATTCTCACAAAGATTCAAGTGCTATCCTGAAAAATAGCATAATTATAACGTCAGGCAACAAGCAAACAGATGTTGTACCTATTAATGCAATATATAAACATACACACAAAAATATGATTTTGACCCAGCATAAACAAGCTCTATTGGTTTGGGCTCCAAGTAATCTAAAGAATCATTTCATAAACATGCCCACAAATATTTACATCCTTCTAATTTTATAGATGAGGAAACTATAAAATCTAATTTTATAGATGCCAGTCACATAAAGGGGAAAAAGCTTGTATAAGGTCACACAACCAGCTAGTAAGTCAAGATTTGAATCAGGTTTCATGAATATCAGACAAGAACTCTCTCTATCATACTATTCTGCCTTTCTAGGCTTGTTGGAGCTGAATTTTTTGAAAGTCCAAGAAGAAAGCCAGCATATGGGCTAACTTGGCACAAATTTGACATATTAGGTATTGCTCCTCCTCCCTCTCTCTCCCCACAAAACGCCTGCTAGCTGATGAATCAGAGCTTGCTATCTCTTTAGTGACAAGTTTCTCACAAAGTCCACCCTGATCTATATATAGTGATATTCATACATTCCCACGGTTTCACCCCAGATGAGTCAGGTAGTGGGACCATCTGAAATAGGAGCCTGAGAACACTATACACAAGCTAATAGCTTGTAGGGATTTAAACAAGGAGCTGGTAATTACCAGTTTAGAAATGAAATAGGGCAGTAGGGAGGCACACTGGCTAGAATCTAGGTCCTGGAGCCAGGAAGATGTGAGTTCAAATCCCACCACATATACTTAGAAATGTGTGACTCTGGTCCACTTAACCCTATTTGCTTCAGTTCCTCATGTATAAAATTAGCTGGAGAAGGAAATGGCCAACCCCTCCAGTGTCTTTGTCAAGAAAACCCCAAATAGGGTCATAAAAAGTCAGACATGATTGAACAACTGCAAAAATAGAAATGAAAAAATAATTAGAGTATTGTGAAATAATAAATGAAATGTAGTAGATTTCCTGCCATCTAGGGGAGGGGTGGAGGTTAGGGGGGAAAATTTGTAACAGAAAGCTTTGCAAGGGTCAGTGTTGAAAAATTTCCCATACATGTATTTTGCAAATAAAAAAATAATAAATGAAAGCAAAAGGCATTTATTAAGTACTTGTCAAACTACTTGTCAAACACTGTGAAGTGGAATAATAAGTCAGTTCTCAAGGAATTCACATTGTAATCAGGGGAGATGACATATAAAAAGGGGTTTTACTTGGAAGTCAAATGGAAAGACCCAGTGGGATTTAGGATTCTAGGGGCAAAACAGGTTAAAAGGCATCTTCTTAGGGTCATTTCTATTAACAAGACAATAGTATTTTCTGATGTTGAACCATTTGACAATGCCAAAAACTTTGGTGAGGAGAACTTTCTTTCTGGGGTTTTCAGAAGCTGTAATTGTTGAGGAAGTAGAGGCTGTACCAACTGCAAAGTAAACAGACTGGATTTCCATAACGGTTGCTTCTCTAGACTATGGCTTTAGGGGCCTGGCTAGAAATAAGGCTAGTTGTGGACACTGCTCTTCCCAGTGCTCTGGGGTTTATTTAGTCACTTGTGACAGCTGATTGGCAGTTGGTGTGGTTATCAGGGATTATCTCTACAAAGGTTGCTCCCTTTGATGATGGTTGCAAGGACTGAGTTGGAAGCAGGGTCAGTGGTCTGGGAGCAGGGGAGAGCAGTGCTATTGCCAAGGTTTTTGGGCCCAGGGTTCTGGGCTATATCTGCTTGTATCTGAGGGGAGGGGGTGGTCAGGAAAGTTTGACACACTTGGTTTAAGCTGTTTTCTGTCTCTCCCTCAGGATACCTTTGTCTAGATTGGCTTACCTCAAAAATCAGTTCTCCCAAATTTCAGAAGGATCCCTTAAGCTACTGGATTATATTGGATCAAAATAAGAATTCCTGCTACCTATTAAGTGGTCATCTAGCCTTTGTTTGAAGACTTCCAATGAGAGGGATCTCATCACTTGCTAAAGCAGCTCATTCTATTTTTGGACAGTTCTCAGAAAGTTTGCTCTGAGCATCAAGCCTAAATATGCCTCTCTGCAGCTTGGACTTATTTCTCCTAGTTCTATCTTGTGAGATCAAACAGTATAAGTCTAACTTGTTTAAAAAAAATTCTTAGCTAATAATAAAAGCTAAATTTTACATAGTGTTTTAAGGTTAACAAAATAATAAAACACAATAATAAAAGCTAAATTACATATGTTTTAAGGTTAATGAAGTGATGTACATCTATTGCCTCATTTGATCCTCATAACAATTCTGTGAAGTATGAATGATTTTTATACCCATTTTATAGATGGGGAAAATGAAGTTGAGCTACATTAAGTGACTTACTCATGGTTACGCTACTAGAAAGTATATGAGGTAACATTTGAATTCAGATCTTACTATCTTCAAGTCCAATACATTAACCATTTATCACTTAGCTAATCTTATAGGATCCTAGGATAATAGATTCCAAAAGACAACTTTTCATCTATATTTATCATTTCCACATCTCAGGGTTAGGTTTTAGTTGCCTCCATGATCTGTAAAATCCATGTAAAATTTTTTTTGTCTCTGTCTTCATACAAGAAAAGAAATAATATTATGGCACATAAACTTACTGCCTTTTTGATTCTGGTTCTGCTATTGTCCAATGCATTTGTGTTTTCTAATAACCTCTTGACAATGAAAGAGAAAGAAGCTCTTTGAACAGTCCTTCTCAGCATTTAGGCTCCCATTAAACTACAAGAATGAATACTAAGGGGGAGCTTGGTTTTTTAGCTTTTAATAGGATCTGTCATCCTATTTTTGTTCTGTAATGAGATAGCTCTTTTGCATTCAGAATTAAGGTACTTGTCTTATCACAGAGATTCCTTGAGAACAGAAAAAAGCAAAGCAGAATTCATTAAATTCAACAAGCATTTATTAAGTCAACAGGTATTTATTAAACACTTGCTAGGGGGGCAGCTAGGTGGCGCAGTGGATAGAGCACCAGCCCTGAAGTCAGGAGGACCTGGGTTCAAATCTGGTCTCAGACACTTAACATTCCCTAGCTGTGTGACCCTGGGCAAGTCACTTAACCTCAATTGCCTCAGCAAAAAGAAAAAAAAAAAAAAACACTTGCTAGGAGCCCTAAAGTGTAGGTGATACAAAACCAAAAGTGAAATAATCCCTTCCCTCAAGGAGTTTATATTCTCCTGCCTGAGAAAGTAGTATGGAGCTGTGCCATGCAGATTTCAGGGATCAAGCCTATTCTGACAAAACAATAATGGCACTTTTTTCTTGAATATTATTTTTATTTATTTTTTGAGAATGCCTTTCTTTTTTCTTTTTTAATTTTTAAATGCATTTTATTAAAGCTTTTTAATTGCAAAACATATGTATGGGTAATTCTTCAACAATGACCCTTACAAAGCTTTCTGTTACAAATTTTTCCCCCCTAATCCCCACTTCTCCCCTAGATGGCAGGAAGTCCACTACATGTTAATTATGTTAAAATACTTGACAAATCGAATATATGTATACTTATTTCCACACTTATCTTGCTGTGCAAGAAAAATCGTGTCTACAAGAAAAAAAAATCTGAAAAAGGAAACACAATGCAAGCAAACATCAATCGAGAGTATGAAAATGTTATGATGTGGTCCACATTTCACATCCCTCTCTCTGAGTGTATATGGCTTTCTTCACTGAACAATTGGAACTGGTTTGAGACATTTCATTGTTGAAGAGAGCCATGTCCATCAGAATTGATCATCATATAGTATTGTTATTGCTGTGTATAATGATCTTCTGGTTCTGCTCATTTCACTCAGCATCAGTTCATGCAAGTCTCCCCGGGCCTCTCTGAAAGAGTCCTGCTGGTCATTTCTTATAGAACAATAATTTGAATATTATTTTTAGAAGGACAATTAAATCTCTCCTTTATACAGCACTATTAGATTTTTTAAAAAAGATTTTTTTTTTTCAGGGCAGCTAGGTGGTGCAGTGGATAGAGCACCAGCCCAAGTCAGGAGAACCTGAGTTCAAATCTGGCCTCAGACACTTAACATTCCCTAGCTGTGTGACCCTGGGCAAGTCACTTAACCCCAATTGCCTCAAGAAAAAAAATAATTTTTCTCACCATATAAGGTAGGTAGTATAAATATAGAGTACCTTTGGCCCCATTCCTTACTCTCAACTTGGGATAGAATCAGCTGTCATTCCAGGCAAATGCAGGGAAGCTTTGGGTAGGTTTTTATCCAGGCATGTGTAGTGCAATGGATATTACAGTTGCAGTGAAACCTGAGGTTGAATCCTACCTCAGAAATTACTGTATAATCTTAGGAAAGTTACTTAATCTCATTGAGCCTCAGTTTCCTCATCTGTAAATTGGGAATAATAATAGTGACTACTTTATAGGGTGTAGTGAGGATCAAATGAGATGACATGTGTGTAGAGTTTACAAACCTTAAAGTGCCATGAATGATAGTTAATAATAATAATAGTAGTAGTAGTAGTAGTAGTAATAGACTTAATCTAAACCAGGTATTATGTTAAATATTTTACTATTATTATTATTGTTAATATCATTAATTCTTCTATACTTCTTGGTGTTTCTGTTTTTGAATAATATTTTATTTTTTCTCAATTGCATGTAAAACAATTTTTAACATTCATCTTTAAAAAATTGAGTTCCAAATCCTGTCCCTCTTTCCCTCCCCTCCCTTTCCCTCAGATGGTAAACAATTTGATATAGGTTATACATGTATAATCATGCAAAACATTTATATATTAGTCATGTTGTAAAAGAAAACACAGACCCCACCCTTCCAAATACACACACACACACATACACACAAAGTAGAAAATAGTATTTAGATCCATTCAGCTTTATAGGGTTTGGGGTACAGAAGTGCTGAACCCCCAAATATACTGGGTTCCAGGAGTCTTCCTATATAGTCCACCAAATATTAGAGCAGGGTTGAATCCCAAAGTATATCGGGGTTTTGGGTTGGTGCCATGAAGTGTCTCAAAAGAATTTGTAGGCTTAGACATAGCTAAATCAAGAGGCACAGATTTTATTACACTGCTGACAGTGGGGTAAATTCTCAAAAGGATGTTCGCTAGTGGGATGTGCCATTAACAAGAGGGAAGACATCATAAGTTCCTCGAGAACATATACAAAATTCCCTATCTGGGTTCACTTCAACACATGAAGATTTCATGCATCTTCTCTTGGCATGAGCAACTGAGGGATTAGCACTATGGAGTGTTCAAGGGTCTTTAAAGAGCTGGAAGGACTGATGTTAGGAAAGGTTCTAAGCAGGAACTGAGTAATGAATGCGCAGAGGGATGATCTCAATCACTTTTTCCTTTTGGATTGAGAAAGATGGCTGTGAACTAATAGTTTAGGACAAGGCAACAGCAATATGCACTTCCCCTGAGGTGGCTCTCTAGGCATCCTTGAACTCCTATCATTTCTGTATCTTTTGTAACACTTTCTTTCTCTTCTTAGGATAATGGGAATGAGAGACAAATACACCAGGTGGTTAATCCCCAGTTTGTGGTATTTTAAAGGTTGGAAAGGCCATCAGAGGTTTCCTCAGCAAGAAGAGGGGGTAGCAGAGACTATTGAAGGCACCAGGAGAAGCAGTTGAATCTATTGATTCGGTCACCTTGATGTAGTCCCCATAGTAGACCAGCTCATTAGTTAAATCAGAGCATGCTGGAAAATCAGTTCAGCTGAGCACAGGAACAACTCATGCATCAGGACACTGCCTTGAAGATAACTTGGTGATGAATTCTGAGAAGAGAGAAAAGGACTTCTAAGGG
This sequence comes from Myrmecobius fasciatus, assembly GCA_023553655.1. Classification (NCBI taxonomy): domain Eukaryota; kingdom Metazoa; phylum Chordata; class Mammalia; order Dasyuromorphia; family Myrmecobiidae; genus Myrmecobius; species Myrmecobius fasciatus. The sequence continues at coordinate 127,356 of JAJPUD010001390.1, read as the reverse complement.
CAGGAATTGTAGGGTCCTTGACCCTCCCATATGTTCCCTATATGTGTGTCTCATTGTTTTTATATTTTAAGTTTGAGTCCACTCTCCTCAAGAACCTTGTATATGGAAGGGTAGAATTTCCTGATTTTATGGACTACCAATATGAGTGGGAATAGAAACTTAGAGTGGAGTTCTACAAGAATAATTATCCTTATTTTATACTGAGGTTTATAAAAAATTAAGTGACTTATTAAAAATCACACAATATCAGAGATGATATTTGAATTCATATACTGTCTTCAAATTCAGTGCTTCTATTACTTTGTCATCATCATTGTTTTCATTGTCATTTTCATCATCATCTTTGTCTTCAATAATCTGTATAATTTATTTATCTTTCTTGACCTCTCTGCAGAATTTGGCCATCTTCTTCTCTGGAATATAATCTTTCTTTTGGGTTTTTATGACTACTCTTTCTTAGTTCCTCTCTTACCAGTCTGCTCCTATTTTAGTTTACTTTATTTATTTATTTTATTTTAGTGTGAGAATTTTTTTTATTAAAGCTTTTTATTTGCAAAACATATGTATGAGTAATTTTTCAACATTAACCCTCACAAAGCTTTCCGTTACAAATTTTTCCCCCCTAGTCCCCACCCTTCCCCTAGATGGCAGGAAGTCTACTATATATTAATTATGTTAAAATACTTGATAAATCTAATATGTGTATACATATTTTTACAGTTATCTTGCTGTGCAAGAAAAATCAGATCTACAAGAAAAAAAATCTGAGAAGGGAAACACAATGCAAGCAAACATCAATAGAGAGCATGAAAATGTTATGTTGTGGTCCACATTTCATATCCCTCTCTCTGGGTGTATATGGCTGTCTTCAGTGAACAATTGGAAGTGGTTTGAAACATTTCATTGTTGAAGAGAGCCATGTCCATCAGAATTGATCATCATATAGTCTTGTTGTTGCCGTGTATAATGATCTCTTTGTCCTGCTCATTTCACTTAGCATCAGTTCATGCAAGTCTCTCCAGGCCTCTCTGAAATCATCCTGCTGGTCATTTCTCACAGAGCAATAATATTCCATAACATTCATATGCCATAATTTATTCAGCCACTCTCCAATTGATGGGCATCCCTTCAGTTTCCAGTTTCTAGCCACTACAAAAAGGGCTGCCACAAACATTCTTGCACATATGGTACCCTTTCCTTCCTTTAAGATCTCTTTGGGATATAAGCCCAATAGACACACTGCTGGGTCAAAGGGTATGCACAGTTTGATCACTTTTTGAGCATAGTTCCAAATTGCTCTCCAGAATGGTTGGATCCTTTCACAGTTCCACCAACAATGTATCAGTGTTCCAGTGTTCCCACATCCCCTCCAACATTCGTCATTATCTTTTCCTGTCATTTTAGCCAATCTGACAGGTGTGTAGTGGTACCTCAGAGTTGTCTTAATTTGCATTTCTCTGATCAATAGTGATTTGGAGCACCTTTTCATATGACTAGAAATAGTTTTAATTTCATCATCTGAAAATTGTTCATATTCTTTGATCATTTATCAGTTGGAGAGTGGCTTGAATTCTTTTTTTTTTATTAAAGCTTTTTATTTGTATAACATATGTATGGGTAGTTCCCCAGCATTAATCTTTACAAAGCTTTCCATTACAAATTTTACCCCCAGTCCCCTCCCCTCCCCTAGATGGCAGGAAGTCCACTACATGTTAATAATGTTGAAATGCTTGACAAGTTATGCAAGAAAAATCCTATCTACAAGAAAAAAAAATGAAAGTCAGAGAAAGGCAACACAATGCAAACAAATGTCAATAGAGATCATGAAAATGTTACGTTGTGGTCTATATTTCATATCCCTCTCTCTGGGTGTATATGGTTTTCTTCAGTGAACAATTGGAACTGGTTTGAGACAATTCTTTGTTGCAGAGAGCCATGTCCATCAGAATTGATCATCATGTAATACTGTTGTTGCTGTGTATGATGATCTCCTGGTTCTGCTCGTTTCACTCAGCATCAGTTCATGCAAGTCCCTCCAGGCCTCTCTGAAATCGTCCTGCTGGTCATTTCTTACAGAACAATAATATTCCATAACATTCATATACCATAATTTGTTCAGCCACTCTCCAATTGATGGGCATCCATTCAGTTTCCAGTTTCTAGACACTACAAAAAGGGCTGCCACAAACATTCTTGCACATGTGGGTCCCTTTCCCTCCTCTAAGATCTCTTTGGGATATAAGCCCAATAGACACACTGCTGGGTCAAAGGGTATGCACAGTTTGATCACTTTTTGAGCATAGTTCCAAATTGCTCTCCAGAATGGTTGGATCCTTTCACAGTTCCACCAACAATGTATCAGTGTTCCAGTGTTCCCACATCCCCTCCAACATTCATTGTTATCTTTTCCTGTCATTTTAGCCAATCTGACAGGTGTGTAGTGGTACCTCAGAGTTGTCTTAATTTGCATTTCTCTGATCAATAGTGATTTGGAGCACCTTTTCATATGACTAGAAATAGTTTTAATTTCATCATCTGAAAATTGTTCATATTCTTTGATCATTTATCAATTGGAGAGTGGCTTGAATTCTTATAAATATGAGATGATTCTCTATATATTTTAGAAATGAGGCCTTTATCAGAATCCTTAAATGTAAAGATGATTTCCCAATTTATTGCTTCCCTCCTAATCTTGTTTGCATTAGTTTTGTTTGTACAAAAACTTTTTAATTTAATATAGTCAGAAATATCTATTTGGTGTTCAATTAAGAGTTCCAGTTCTTCTTTGGACACAAATTTATTCCTGCTCCACAGGTCTGAGAGGTAAACTATCCTATGTTCCTCTAATTTGCTTATAATATCACTCTATATCTAAATCATGAACCCATTTAGATCTTATCTTGGTATGTAGTATTAGGTGTGGTTAAGCCCTAATTTCTTCCATACTAGTTTCCAATTTTCCCAGCAGTTTTTGTTAAATAGTGAGTTCTTATCCCAAAAGCTGGGGTCTTTGGGTTTATTAAATACTAGATTGCTATAGTTATTGCCTAATTTGTCTTGTGATCCTATCCTATTCCACTGATCGACTACTCTATTTCTTAGCTAGTACCAAATGGTTTTGATGACTGCTGCTTTATAATATAGTTTTAGATCTGGTACAGCAAGGCCACCTTCATCAGCCTTTTTTTTTTCCATTAATTCCCTTGAAATTCTTGACCTTTTTTTCTTCCAAATGAACTTTGCTACTATCAGTCTGCTCTTATTTTAGTCTCCTTTGCTGGATCATTATACATATCACATCCTCTAATTTTGGATGCCTTCTGTGGACACCTAGTCCTTCTTCTCTTTTCTTTCTACACTCTCCTTTTTTTGATTTCATCGACTCTTCTATAGATCCAATTACCTCTATGCTAATGCCTATATATCCAAACCTTCTCCTCTTTCTCTCCCTTTTAAAACATAGTATTTTATTATTTTCAATTACATGTAAAGATAATTTAAAAAATTCATTCAAAATTTTTTTGAGTTCCAAATTCCCTCCCCTTTTCTCCTGCTCCCTAAGATGATAAGCAATTTGATGCAATCATATAAAACATATTTCCTTAGTCATGTTGTAAAAAAAAAATCCTCACAAAAATACAAAACCGTAGCTCTTTCTTGAATTCTAGTCCTATATCACTAATTGCCTATTGGACATTTCCAACTAAAAGTCCAATAGCACTTCAAACTTATCATATCTATATCTATATATATATATATATATATCTAGATATAGAATTTCTAAAGTCTATGATATTAGAAACCAGTAGTTCTCAGTTTTTTAGTGTGAGGATCCATTTACACTCTTAAAAATTATTGAGTACCCCCAAAAGGTTTTGTTTATGTGGTTTATCTTTCTTGATATTTATTGTATTAGAAATTTAAACTGAAACATTAAAAAAATTTATTTCAAATACCAAACCTATTACATGTTAACATAAATAAAATCTTTTTATGAAAATAACTATTTTCCAAAGCAAAAAACATAACTGAGAAAATTGGCATTGTTTTGCATATTTTTGCAAAGCTCTTTAATTTCTGGCTTAGTAGAATTTAGCTGGATTCTCCTCTCTGCTTCTGCCTTCAATCTCTTGCAATCTGTTGTTTTGGTTGAAGTATGTGAAGAAAATCTGGCCTCACACAGAATAGTTGGAAAAGAGAGAAATATTTTAATAGTCAAATAATGTCTCAAAATTATTATAAAAATAGCTTTGATTTCAAAGTCCTACTGAAATGGTCTCAAGAGTCTCCAGGGAACTGAGGACCACATTTTGAGAATTGCCGTTATAAGCTAACAGTTCAAAGATGACTAAAGTCTCCATATGTCTATTTGTTGTATTCTAAAATTTTCTATCTTATATTTTTCTCTTTTGATTATTTTTGTATTGTCTTAAATACACTAGTTCACAAGGTACTGCATATTCCAACCTTCCATAATAAGCATATATCAAGGCTAGAAAGAATTTTACAAATGATTTCTTCAAGAAAAGTTCTCCTCTTTCCCCATTACCAAAGAACTTTTGGAGAAATGTATTAGATAGCACTGAAAGATGAGGTCAGATTCTAGTTCCGAAGGTGAGGAAACAATGCAAAATACAGTGGAGACAAGGAGAGAAATGACAGACTGCACTAATGACTTTTTCAGATGTCCATGTAGGACTTATGTAGTTAAGTAAATGAGTAGCTATTAGTTTCCTCTCTTTGATATACTAGCCCATGGAGGATTTCCAAGGTTCTTCTCTCAGCAGAAGAAACAGTGAATCTTTAAAAGTCATTGGTTACCCAGGTCAGACTTCAAGGAATACATTATTTTGTATTTCTTTTAGACCACACCCACACCCATACCCACACTCCCCTCCCCAATCTATATATAGATATTATGCATCTTTTGTGTGTGTGTATACATATATATTTATATATATATTACAGATATTTGCAATATACCTATACTATTGTGTAGGTATACAACACTTTATATCTGTCTCTCTATATAATTGTGGATTCAATGATAATTGAAACCTCTGCTGATGTCACCAAATAATTATTTGCATAGATATTTTACCCTTTTAGTACACTGAAAGCTCCTTGAGGACAAGGACTATCTTATCTAAATTTTGTATCTAAGCTCTGACTACTGGAAAGCAAGAGTCATTTAGATATGTATTGGATTGGAGTGGATTGATAGCAAAACCAACCAACCAACCAACCAATCAACCCACCCCTAAGCATATCTGACTTGAATCTTATAATTTTCATTTGATTTGAGTAGTTGTTGGGTTAAATCTAAATGCGATCTGTGAATCTCTTCTAGGACAGTTTCTTTTCAAATGTAGAACAACATCATTTTCTGAATTTTTACATTATCATCCTTTTCCTTTCTTATCTTCTCTAATTATGTTTCTTTTATAATCATGACTTCTTTTCTCCTGGTTCTTGGTACAAGTAGACTCATGTAATACAGAGAATCCTATATCAGAAAGAGTGAAGAGAAAGGATGCTGAGGATGCCTTTTGGCCATGACTTTTCTAAAAAAAAATTTTTTTTTTTTTTAGCATTACATCTCAGCTTCTTTTTGTATACATAAAATTGCAAAGTTTTTTTTAAAGTTGGAATTGATGATCTTTTAAAAAACGTATTTTGATTGTAATGAGCCATGAGAATTCCAAAGAATTCATGATGAATGATGCTCTTCATCTCTAGAGAGAGAGATTATGAATTCTGAAAGTAGACTGAAATGTATTGGCTTTCATTTTCTCTATTTTTTCTTGCCTTTTTTTCTTTTAGCATGACTAATATGGAAATATATTTTGTATGATTTCACATAAATAATGTGTATCATGTTGCTGCCTTCCCAGTGGGTTGGGAAGGGCTGGTAGAAGGGAGAGAATTTAGAATTCAAAATTTAAAAAATAAATGTTAATGCTCAAACTGGAAGGGAACCGTCTCTGGTCTGTCCACTCAGAACTGTCCATACAGGTTGGCTGAGGGAGGATCCAGCCCTCCACCCTTAACCAAAAGTAGGGGTTTTAATTATTTTGGAGTAGGATGGAGCATAAGCTATGAAAACTTGCTTGGATTTCTGTGCCTCATACTCAATTTTTATTTATTTTTTATTTTTTTATCATTTGAAAATTTTTAATTGGGCATTATTTTATTTCAAGGTGTCAGATGAAGTCATGAGTTGAATTTAAGATCTACTTTGAAATAGATACCTTTATTTATGTGATGTGTCTTATTAAATGAGCTGGCTCCTTCAAGGACTACCATAGGATCTTTGGGGAAGATCAAATGGAGCAGAATTCTTATCTATTAAGTGTCAGTCTCGAAGTAGCCACTCAACAAGTCTAACCAAAGAGTTATTTAACTCAATCTCTTGGCTCTTCCTTGGAAGCTAAACTGGACTCAGCATAAGGAGTGAATGCCTAATCTCATTAAAATATATGACTTTATCTGTGTGGATTTGCTCTGTACTACCTAAAGCTTTGATTTAATTCAGTTGAGCAAGTATTAATTAAAGTACCTACTATGTGCTCAACATTATGGGAGATGCAAGGTGATATTTAAGCTCAATGATCTGTTAAGTAGATTAAAGTATAGTATTCTCAAAGGTTCTAAAAGTCTAAGACAAAACAGAATGCAAATATAGATTCTGGGTTGATCTTAGATCAAGAGTTCTTAACTTTTTTTGGTGTCCTAGATCCTTTTGGAAGTCTGGTGAAGCCTATGGACTCCTCAGAATAATGCCCTTAAATATACGAAGTAAGATATGTAGGATAAAAAAAGGAAACCAATTGTATTGTGATATAGGCTGTAGATAGAAAAACTGTCATCACATGAAATTTAGAAATGGGTATAATAACTCTAGTAACTTCAAAACAGGGGTAAAAAGGAGATTTTGACTTGTATGCGACAATGACAATGTGATATAAAAAATATCTGATTTCTACTTGTGACAAAGTCACAGGTACTACTAATGTACTACTATGGTTTGTTGCATTTCTTTCACAGAAGGAAATACTAAATTTCCTTTCTAATCCAAGTATATGAATCCCTGAAAATTCTTCACAGTACTGTTTTAGAAAAAAATTCCAAGAACAAAGCATGCTAGAGATTAATTTCACAGTTGTAAATGTTGAAAAAAAAAAGCAGCAGCAGCTTTAGTCAAATAAATCTCTTATCTTCAACTGTTTACTTAAATCATCTTCCATTGGTCCTAGATGGGATTTCCTCCAAACAGCTTTCATTGAAGCTACTTTTTCCTTAGATACAGGCCTTTTTATGCATCTCTTGAGTTCTGTGTTTGGATGTCGAATTTCTTGTTCAGATCTGGTCTTTTCATTAGAAATAGGTGAAATTCACCTATATCATTGAATGACCATCTTCTTCCCTGGAGGATAATGCTCATTCTAGCTGGATAGGATATTCTTGGCTGTAATCCAAGTTCCTTTGCCCTTTGGAATATCTGGTTCCAGGCCCTTCGATCCTTCAATGTGGAAGCTGACAGATCCTGTGTGATTCTAATTATTGATCCTCGGTATTTGAATTGTTTCTTTCTAGCTGCTAACAGAATCTTTTCCTTGGTGCTATAGTCCTGAAATTTAGCCACGATATTCCTTGGGGTTTTAATTTTGGGGTCTATTTCAGGAGGTGATTGGTGAATTCTTTCAATGGTGATTTTGCCCTTTGATTCTACGATCTCAGGGCAGTTTTCTTTCAGGATTTCCTGGAAGATAGTGTTTAGATTCTTTTTTTCATCATGGCTTTCAGGAAGTCCAATAATCCTTAGATTGTCTGTCCTAGATCTATTTTCCAAGTCAGTTGTTTTTCCTAGGAGATATTTCATATTTTCTTCTAATTTTTCATTTTTTTGTTTTTGTTTGACTGATTCTTGAAGTCTTATTGAGTCATTCACTTGCATATGTTCAATTCTTATTTTTAAAGTGTTGTTTTCTTCAGTTACCTTTTTAAGCTCCATTTGTAACTGGCCAATTGAATTTTTTTGTTCATTGCACTCTTTTTCCACTTCACTAATTTTATTTTTCAATAGATTGGTGTCTTTTTCATATCTCTTTTGCAGGGCATCATATCCTTCTTGCAAGATATTGTATCCTTCTTGCACTAATTTCAATTTATTTTCCCATTTATCCTCCAGCTCTTTTATTAGGTTCTTTAAGCAATCTTCCAGAAAGGCCTTTTGAAACGGGGACCAGTGATGGTCCTTGCTGATTTCCTCTGGAGTTATGTCTAAAGGAACCTCTGGATCTGGGGTCTTCTCCTCTTTCTCTTTATAAAAGCTGTCTATGGTGAGAGCTCTCTTTTGCCTCTTCATTTTTTTTTTTTTTTTTTTTAGGCAGCATGAATATCTCTTTAAGGTAGGGGAAAAAAAAAACGGCGGCTGAAACGGCCGGCTGAAGATTTTGCCCTGAGGCGCTTCGGCAAATTACTTTAAGGTGCTGGGCCGGTGGGGGCTAGGACTAAGTCCGAATTACTCCTTAAACAAGGCAAGTTTGCCAGAACACCTGCCCCCAATCAGGGCAGAGTATCCCGAATGCCTCAGATAAACTCCAGGTGTTTGGAATTTGGAGTTTGGAGTTTTTTGCCAGTCTGAGCTGAGCTGAGTCCCACCCTCACTTCCGGCCTCCACCAGAGTTCTCTGACACCGGAGTCCTCTGTTTATCCCTCTGTCTGAGCTAGACAAACCTGATGTGAAGTTTTTCAGAGATATCTACAAGCAGTATCCAAATATTTCCTGATTCGTTGACTTGAAGAGGCTTATTTTATTGTTTATTTGAGAGAAGTTCGGAGGAGGACGCAGAGTCACCTTTTCACTCCGCCATCTTGGCTCCGCCCCCCCATACATATCTCAATTTTTATTTTTTTAAATTAAAGCAAATTTTTCATTTTCTTCAAAACTGTAAGATGAGGATGAATTTGGCAATTTTTGGTCTTCTCTTTCACTAGTTCCTCTACTCCCTACAATTGTTTAGATTCCCTACCCTACACAATTTTTTTTATTAAAGCTTTTTATTTGCAAAACATATGCATGGGTAATTCTTCAACATTGACCCTTACAAAGCTTTCTGTTACAAATTTTTCCCCCCTAGTCCCCACTCCTCCCCTAGATGGCAGGAAAACCACTACATATTAATTATGTTAAAATACTTGACAAATCGAATATATGTATACATATTTCCACACATCATTGTTGTGCAAGAAAAATCGTATCTACAAGAAAAAAAAATCAGAGAAAGGAAATCCAATGCAAGCAAACATCAATAGAGAGCATGAAAATGTTATGTTGTGGCCCATATTTCATATCCCTCTGTCAGGGTGTATACGGCTTTCTTCACTGAACAACTGGAACTGATTTGAAACATTTCTTTGTTGAAGAGAGCCATGTCCATCAAAATTGATCATCATATAGTATTGTTGTTGCCGTATATAATAATATCTTGGTTCTGCCCATTTCACTTAGCATCAGTTCATGCAAGTCTCTCCAGGCCTCTCTGAAATCATCCTGCTGGTCGTTTCTTACAGAACAATAATATTCCATGACATTCATATACCATAGTTTATTCAGCCATTCTCCACCTGATGGCCATCCATTCAGTTTCCAGTTTTTACAACTACAAAAAGGGCTGCCACAAACATTCTTGCACATGTGGGACCCTTTCCTTCCTTTAAGATCTTTTTGAGATATAGGTCCAATAGAAACACTGCAGGGTCAAAGGGTATGTATAGTTTGATAACTTTTTGAGCATAGTTCCAAATTGCTCTCCAGAATGGTTGGATCCATTCACAGTTCTACCAACAATGTATCAGTGTCCCAGTTTTCCCACATCCCGTCCAACATTCGTCATTATCTTTTCCTGTCATTTTAGCCAATCTGACAGGTGTCCTACACATTTTTAATAACACTAATTGTCCAGGTTTAATTTAGAAAAATGATTCTCAAGAACAAAATATTAGCATGTCAACTTCAATTATGGATCAAGCAGCATTGAAAAATTTATTTTTTAGAATGGTTTTTGTGTATGATAAGTTTAGGTATTTTCAAACTACCATGCTTTTTATAAGCCTTCTCTACCAAGTTCTCTGTGAAAGGATTTTGGTGCCTATATACACACATTCATACCCTCTAACCTTTCTCATTTCTTTTTTTATTTGAAAAATAATGTAAATTTTTATTTATTAATGATATAAAATTCTGAAACTATCATTATGAATTTTTTAGTGAGAATAATGTGATTTCATATTTCATTATTTTAGAAAATATTTTTATTTTTTATAATAGCTTTTTGTTTTTCCAAATATATGCAAAGATAGTTTTCAACATTCACCTTTGCAAATACTTGTGTCCCAGATTTTTCTCTCTTCTTTCTCTCTTCCCTTATTCCCTAGACAACAAACAATCCAATATAAGTTAAACATGTGCAATTCTAAAAATATTTCTATTTTTGTCATGCAATACAAGAAAAATCAGATCAAAAGGGAAAAAAGAAAACATGAGAAAGAAAAAAAAACAAGCAAATAAATAAAAACAACAACAACAAAAGGTGAAAACAGTATATTTTGATCCACACTCAGTCCCCATAGTTCTCTCTCTGGATGCAAATGGCTCTTTCCATCACAAGTCTGTTAGAATTGCCTTGAATTACCCCATTGTTGAAAAGAGCCAGGTCCATCATAGTTGGTTATCATATAAGCTTGTTTCTGTGTACAACATTCTCTTGGTTCTACTTACTTCACTTAACATCAGTCAAGTAAGCCTTTCCAGGCTTTTCTGAAATCAGCCTGCTCATCACTTCTTATAGAACAATTGTATTCCATTAAATTCATGTATCACAACTTAGCCATTCCCCAACTGATGGGTATCCATTCAGTTTCCAGTTCCTTGCCACCACAAAAAGGGCTGTTATGAACATTTTTACATATGTCGGTCCTTTCCCCTTTTTAATGATCTCTTTGGGATACAGACTCTACAGATGCTGCTAGATCAAAGGGTATACATAGTTTTATAGCCCTTTGGCCATAGTTCCAAATTGCTTTCTAGAATTAACCTTTCTCTTTTCTTGGAGGCTTTCCTCTTTCATGGGATTAGACCTCAAGTTGTTTCTCAATTTACTTATCATCTCAGCAGTGGAGGGCCATTTCTGGTGTGTTTTCTAAAAAAAAATCTGGATTCTAGCTTTAAAAAAATTATAAAATGAGAATAATTGTTTCAATATTTTTATTAATCTTTTTGTAAAATGAAAAGTGTGATGACAGAAGGTTGTTGTGGTTATGTGGTCGCGCATCTCTCCTCTTTCTGTGTCTCTGTCTCTGTCTCTCTTTCTTTCTCTCTCCTTCCCTCCTTCCCTCTGGTTCTCCTTCTTTCCCCTCTCCCTCTCTCTGTCCTTCTCCCTCTTATTTTCTCTTTCCTTCTCTCCCTCAATTGCAACTTGTCACATTTCAGAAGTCTCCTCTTTCCATAGCTGTAACTGAATGATAAGAGTAGATTGAAGGGATTATTAATATTCTCAGTTATGTGTATTTATACTTCAGAAATCAGTAATTACTAAAATTAGTACTTGATTTAAGGTTTTTTATTTTTGTGTTTAAGAAAGTATTAGTAATATAGATTAAACTCGTGTGTATGCATATCCCTTCACCCCAGCCTGGTTGTTGAATATTTTCCAGGACACTTCTGTTGCTGTTTAGTCATTTCAGTCATGTCCAATTTGTAATCCAATTTGGAGTTTTCTTGGCAGAAATACTGTATTAGTTTGCTGTTTCCTTCTTCAGCTCATTTTACAGATGAAGAAACTGAGGCAAACAAGGTTAAGCAACTTGCCCAGGATTACACAGCTAGTAAGTGTCTAAGGTGGGATTTTAAACTCAGGAGGGTGAGTCACTTTGATTCCTGGCCTGGCTTTCTGGGCATTTTCTCCCTAGCTGCCCATGCTGTAGTTAGGATTACAATAGAGTTTTACCTTCTTGATGTTGGATCTAGCTATACATTTGTCTGCATGCCATGTTACCTTTAAGCAGACCTTCTCTTTTGATTCTTGGCTAGCAGGTCAAAACTGAAGCCTTACAAAGGTGACTTGTCATTGATCAATGCACCACTTCTGAAGGACAAACTTTCAATGATTTTTTCCATTTATTCAATCTTCATTTTCCAAAGAAATTTCTCTTTGTGACCAATTAAGACTCAGGAATTTATATTCCAAGAAGTTACACAAATAGCATTAAACTAATGCTACATGTAATTTCTAAATAAAACACAGGAAGCACTGAAGTAATTGAATCTTCCACATGTTACCTTATAGCTATTTTGAATCCTCCAGTTGATATCAGTGCAGCTTTTATCACCAACAAGCATATTCTGTGATTATGATCAAGTCATTTAAACTTTGTATTCCTTTGTTTCCTCATGTGTACAATGAGATTGGCTTAGATGAATTTTAAACTCTTTTCTTGCTATAAATAAATATGTGCTCGTATGAGGATTTTTTTTTAGGATTGGAGAGATTTAGTTATAATAAAAATACTTTTATAAGAATAAATAGTAAAAAAACAGAATGCAGTTGCTACTTTTACATTTATAACTAATTTTACAATTGGCACTACTATTGAATAGAAGTTCTATCAATTATCAAAATAGAAACTGAAAATGAGTTGTGTTCTGAGTGATGCAGTGGATAGGCTGCTGGGCCTGGAAGCAGAAGACCTGAATTCAAATAATATCTGAGATACTAGCTCTGAGAACCTAGGAATGTCACTTAACCTCTCTCTGGTTCAGTATTTTCTTCTGTAAAATGGGGATAATAATACCTACCACCCAGGTTTGCTATGATGAAAAAATCATTAAAATTTTCAAATTATAAAACACTATATCTATGCTAGCTCTTATTGTTATCATCACTCTTGATAGGCATTACATCTATAAAGTTATTATTTAAAGAAGCATCATGGCATAGTAGAAATAATTTATGGCTTACTATACAGGCAGCTTAAATTCCAATCCTATGCCTGCTGCTAATTTAGCTGTGTGACTGCACAAATTGCTTAACTTCTCTAGCCTCAATTTACTTTTCTGTAAAATGAAAGGATTAATTAAGTGATCTTTAAGATTCCTCCCAGCTCCAAAATCCTATGATTTATATGTGAGGCTGAAAGCCAGAGGAAATTTTTTAGCAGCTATTTTTACAAATTTCTAATATTTATTCTGTAGTTTTATATCGTCAGATTATTCCATTTTTGTTATCAATTATCTATGAAAGGAATTACTAGCAGATCAGAAACAAAGAATCCTTTTGACTTAAGTCAAAAGAGTATATTTTGGTAGATAAAGGAAACAAAATTAGTTCCCTCTGTCCTTTGTAGAATTTAAGAATGAAAAAAAATTCTCTGAAGTATATAGCCAAAAAATGGTACCCTGGAATTTTATGTTTCATTTGGAATGAAATATTTGTATAAAATTCTCCCTCCCCCCATATTTAAATTTATAGGCAGCAAAACTGGACAGAGTATTTCACCTGGAATCAGAAGGACTTGAGTTTGAATCTTGTCTCAGACACTTACTAGTCATGTAATCCTAGACAAGTCATTCAATGTCTTTCAGCCTCAATTCTATTATCTATAAAATGAGGACATTACCTAAAAACAGGATCATTATGAGATAGCATATGTAAAATGCTTTGCAAACATTAAAGCTCAATATATGACTTAGACATAAGGGATGATATCTGTCTTAAGCAAATGTCTAGTGTGTGGAAGAAATTACCTGCCAGATCTGAGGACAGGAAAAGAGTTCATGACCAAACAAGAGAAATACAGGTTCATAGGAGGTAAATAGATAATTTTGATAATATAAAATTAAAAAGATTTATTGTAAATAAAGCCAATGCAGCCAAAATTAGAAGGAAGCAGGCAACTGGGAAGAAAATGTTTGCAGTAAGTTTTTTTCAAATATAAGTCTCTCTTCTCAAGTATATAGGAAACTGAACCAGATTTATAAAAATGAGAGCCATTCCTCAATTAATAAATTATTCAGGGATATGAACATGAGTTTGAAGAAGTTAAAGCTATCAATAGACATATAAAAATGCTTTAAATCACTAATAAAGAAATACATACTAAAACAACTCTGAGGTACTACTTCATACCTATCAGATTAGCTAAAATGACAGAAAAGGAAAATAAAAAATGCTAAAAGGGATATAGAAAATAGGAAAAGATAAGTTTGATGGACTAAGCTCTAGTAAACCATTCTGGAAAATAATTTGAAACTATGCTCCCAAAGCTATGAAACAATGCATATCTCTCTCTCTCTCTCTTTTTTTCTTTTTGCTGAGGCAATTGGGGTTAAGTGACTTGCCCAAGGTCACACAGCTAGGAAGTGTCTGAGACCAGATTTGAACTCAGGTCCTCCTGACTTCAGGGCTGGTGCTCTATCCACTGAACCACCTAGCTGCCCCAACAATGCATATCTCTTGACCCAGTAATGTTATTAATAGTTCTTTATCTCAAAGATGTCAAAGGAAAACGAAAAAGTACCCATATGTCAGTTCTTTTTTTAGGGACAAAGAATTGGAAGATGAGGGTAAGTCCACCAATTGGGGAATAGTTGAACAAATTATAGTCTTTAAATGTGATAAAATATTATTATCCTGTAAGAAATGATGAGGGGGATGGTTTCAGAAAAACTTGGCAAGACTTATATGAACTTATACAAACTGAAGTGAGCAGAATCAGGAGAGTAATTTATATGGTAACAGCAATATTGTAAAGATAATCTACTATGAAAGCCTTAGTAACTAAGTGATATAATGATCTACCACAACCCCAAAGAACTCATGATGTAAAATGTGTTTATTCATTTTCAAACAGAGAACTGCTGAACTCGGAGTGCACACTGAAGTAATTTTAAATTTCTTTTTCTTTTGAATGTGACTAATATGGACATTCATTTTACATGACTTCAAATTTGTAATTTTACATTTCATATTTTATATTTCTTATCTTTCAATGGTTGGGGGAATGAGTGGAAATAGAGAATTTATATAAAATGAAAATAAAATTCAACAAAAAGTTAAAAATAGAGAAATATCTAAAACAAGGAGAAAGAAGCAGCAAAAGCAACAGAAGCAGCAGTTCAATATAAATGCTAAGAGAGTTGAGAAATGTCTTACTACATTTTCTGGGTGTATTTTAGCTTTTTAATAATGATTAAAATCTGTAAAAAATAGCCATGCATATTAGCATATACTTCAATAGTCTAGGCCTGCAGTGTTAAGACACTATAAGCAGAAAAAAAATTACTTTTTTTTTTTTATGAGTATAGCTTTCCACTGCCTACTTACAAAGATTTTTTAAAAAATCTTTAGCTGGTTTCTTAAGGCCCTGAGCCACCTATTTCCATTTCTCTTCTTCCCTCCTATTAAAGTACACTGCTGGCTTTCTGAACATACTGTAAGCTATCTTACTTCTGTACCCATTGTCTGCAATTTCTTTTATCCTTATCTCTAATAGCCTAATTTCTACCTATACTTTAGGGCCCATTTCAAATATTACTTCCTTTATAAAGTCTTCTGGAATATACTTTTTCTTCCATCAACGCTGGAAATGAACCCTTCCCTTTCTGAATTCTCAACCACACTCAATACATTTTCCTTCTCTGTTATGTAGAAATCATTTTGGAAGGAAACCTCTGCCTACATCAAGACATTTATAGCAGTACTTTTTATATAACAAAGAATCAGAAACAATGCAGATGCCCATCAATAAGTCTGAAGGTCTTACCGCTGATTAAAGGGATGTAGCAGCAGAAGCACTAGCTAGAACTAGGGATGATGACTGAGCATAGTTAGTGGGAAGTGGGCAGAAGGGCCTCGGAAAAGGGACTTGGGTACATAAAATTCCTGGTTGACGTGAAATATCACTGATTTATATGAGTACAATATTTATAATTTGATTTAGGAAAAAAATATATAGTCTATAAGCATTTTGATTTATAATTGTTCTACATAACTATTGAATCTGTTACCTATATCTGAGCAAACCCAGAGAGGCACTATAGTATGGGACAGATTTAGCTGTTTCTCAGAATCTTTCTAAAAATAGCACTTAAAAAAGCTATCAATAGATTAAAATGGGTTTTGCAAAAAAAAATTAATGTTATGGCATTTTATGGATTGAAATAATTGGTTTAAATGCAAATAGTTTATAAGCATTTTTTGTTGTTGTTTAGTCATTTCAACTATGTCGAAGTCTTTATTAACCCCTTTTGGGGAGAGTTTTCTCAGCAAAGTTACTAGAGTAACTTGTCATTTCTTTCTCCAGATCATTTTATAGATGAGAAAATTGAGGCAAACAGGTGACTTGCCCAGGGTCACACAGCTAGTAAATGTCTGCGGCCAGATTTGAACTCAGGAACATGAATCTTCTTGACTCCAGGCCTGGTGCTCTATGTGCTTTCTCACTTTGCTACTCTCAAGTAAATTAGCTGGTTTTATTGATGTTTCTAATTTATTTATTTTCTTTTAAATTCTGAGGGACTTAAAGAACTATTAGAGGTCAATGAAGGTCTTTCTTTTTAAGTTTACATAGACAACTGATTTTATTATTGTTTATAATAGGCTCACTCACTGAGCACTAACAACTGAAGATATTGGATTGAGATGGGTTGGGCAGAAGAAGATTTTAACTCAGATAATTATATATAAAATTTAGAAACAAACAATCATGTAAATAAAATGTAAAAAATAGGCTGGAAAGCTTTAAGGAATATTAGAATTCATTTAATCCAACCCTTCATTTTAAAGAAACTACTTTGGCCTTTATATAGCACTTAGGGGTTTGCAGAGCACTTTGTACATGTCACCTTATTTGATGAGTTTTCTGTGTTGTACAATTGAACATTTTTGAGTTTAGCTTCATTTAACTATTGCATTGTACTAGAAGAGTTGCAACACAATTTTGTGAGTCAGAAATATAAGTATGGTGAAAGATGACTGGGGGCCTGACCCCCAGGCATTCAAAATGAAAGAGCACAAACATCTTTAAAAAGGATTTGCAAGTCTTTAAATTGATTACATTTACATGTTGGCAAAGCTTTCACTACTTCAGCAGCATGGAAACTTGCTGGCAAGAACAGGCTACCCAGAAGGCACATTTCTTTGGCTGCCTACAAACCAGGTCTATACCTTCTAGACTCTGATCTTATCAACACTGATCCCTTTATTTGCCTCTTGCCTGTAGAACAATGTTGCTGGGTTCTATGCCTATGGTTAATTTGAAGATGAACTTAGTGCTGCCCCACTATTTTTTTTTTTTTTGCTGAGGCAATTGGGGTTAAGTGACTTGCCCAGGGTCACACAGCTAGGAATTGTCTGAAATCAGATTTGAACTTAGGTCCTCCTGATTTCAGGCTAATGCTCTGTTCAGATTTGAACTCAGGTCCTCTTGGCTTCAGGGCTGATGCTCTATCCATTGCACCACCTAGCTGTCCTGTGAAGCCCCACTAATTAAGATCACTAAGTAAGCCTTTGTTCTGAAGTAGATGTTGTCTATGAGTTTGTTTGACTCTTTATGACATCATTTGGTGCTCTTGGCAAAGATAATGAAGTAGATTGCCATTTCCTTCTCCAGCTCAATTACAGATGAGGAACTAAGACAAACAGGGTTAAGTGACTTGCCCAGAGTCACACATTTAGTAAGTATTGGGGGCTGGATTTGAATTCGGGATGATGAATCTTTCTGATTCCAAGCTCTGATTCTGACTCTATCTACTGCACCATCCAACTGTCCCTTTAGAAGTTGAAAGTGAGAATATTATTCTCCCCAGTTTAAAACTAGAGAAACACACTTATGGATGATTTGTCCACAGTCACAGAGTTAATAGGTTTTGAAGCCGGATATTCAGATAAGGGGGTACGGATGCCAGGCCCAATACTTTTCACCATATCTGGCTGTCCTCTCAAGAATAAATGAGACCAATCATTCAATTCATGTTTATGAAAAATATACAAAGAGCTAAGTACTTCACTTGGTACTGTAGAGTGTACTTCAACCTCTTGAAGACATGTTCAGTTGTCAAAAAAGGTAGGTGTCAAATAGACGAAATAATTCAATAGAACATGAGACAAAGCCCTGAGATAAATATTAGATATATAATTTGCTGTACTTAGTACTTTTAAAATCTAAAACAAACAGCTGTTTTAAAGCAACATATGTTCCAGTTTTTTATTTTGCCCATGTAGCTTATCATGTTTCATTGTAACTTAATCCTTGTGAACTCTAACTTGTTGATACGTGAGATTCATTTAAGCACCCCTAGCAGCCAAGACCAACACCCTCTCCTCTATTTTTCCCCACATGTGTCAAAAATACGATATTAGGTATTTTTACCTGTTTTTCTTTGACACAAGCAAGGAATCCATTTTGAGGAGGGAAGAGGCTCCCTCCTCAATGGCAGGTGAGGTTGTTTCACAATATTATTGTGGTGTAAAAAACATAAGGCATCAATTAAACTTATTTATTTAAAAAAGCCCACAAGATTAACTAAATCATCTAATAAAGTATAATTATTGGTTTTCCACAAGCCACCAAGAAGAAAATATTCTATAAAGCTGATATATCAGGAAATCAGTACTAATACTTAAAAAAAAAATCTCTTCATGATTGGATGATGTTAACTTTGCTCTGCCTTTTTTTTTTAAACAAAAAATTCAATTTGTTATATTTTGATTTACATACAACTTTTCTGGAATATGGGCATTGCACAGAATGAGACACATTTGTAAAAGTTTAAATTTTGTCCTATATGGAATTTATACTTGGGAAACAAAAGATTGCATTCAGGAATCTATTAAGTAGCTATAAAATTACCAAATCTGACATTCCTTTTAAAGTTCTGAATGAAAACTTGCCTTCTTGAAGTGCTAAAACATGCCTTGACATTTATAAATGACTGGAAAAGAGCAAAACTTGAAGTGGCAAAATGAAAGAAATTATATGTAATTCACAATAGCATAGAAATATAACAATAAAAGTTGTGATTTAAATAATGACATATTATATATTATCATGTTAAGCACTGTGCTAATCATTTTACAATTATCCTATTTGATACTCACAACAACGTTGGGGAATTGGTACTATTATTACTCCCATTTTACAGTTAAGGAAACTGAGACAAATAGTGCTTACGTGACTTGCCTAGGATAACTCTGCTAATAAGTGGCTGAGGCTAGATTTGAGTTCAGGTCTTTTTGACTCCAGACCTGGCATTTTATCCATTGTGCTACAGCCCAGGATTTAAGAGAATATTTTGATCAGGTCCACCAGCAAAATCCCAAGGAATTATCTTGCACTATGAGATATGATAAAAGAAGCTATTGAAAGGGAAGCTTTTCTGTTGCAGAAATGAAATTGTTGGATTCTAATGCCTTTATGAAGATTTTTTTAAATTTTTTTTTATAAAGCTTTTTATTTACAAAACATATGAGTGACCTTTCAACATTGACCTCTGCAAAAAAACTTTTTTTCCCCAAGCTTTTCCTTTCTTTCCCCCCACCCCCACCCCTAGATGACAGGTAATCTAATACATGCTAGATAGGATAAATCATATAACAAATACAATACATGTATACATATCTATACAGTTATTTTACTGCACAGATTTTTTTTTTTTAGAAAAAATAGTTGTTATATGAGATAGAGCAGTTAAGTGGCATAGTAGATAGGGCACTGATTCTGGAGTCAGGAGGTCTTGAGTTTAAATCCAGCTTCAGACACTTACTAGCTGGACCACCCTAAGTAAGCCACTTAACCTTGTTTGTCTCATTTTATCTTAGCTGTAAAATGAGCTAGAGAAGGAAACAGCAATCCACTCTAGTATCTTTGCCAAGAAAACTTCAAATGTGATCATAGTTAGACACTACTGAAAAGTGACTGAATAACAATAACGACAATTATTATCTGAGACATTTAATTCTTCAAAAGACAGGAGTGATCTGCTAAGGACCTTTCCTGCTCTGAAATTTTAGTATATTATGCAGTAATTTCCCTCTAATCTTAATTTATGATCTTAGAGTCATGAAAAAACTTTTCACTATGCTTCTAGATAAAACAATTCTCTATCAATGAAGTACAATTATTGTTAATAGTATTTTATTTTCCCAATACATTTAAAGATAGTTTTCAACATTCATTTTTGTAAATCTCTTGTGTTCTAGATTTTTCTCCTTCCCTCTCTTAGCTCCCCTCTCCTTAAGACAACAAGCAATCTGATATAGGTCAAATGTGCACTATTCTTTAAAACATATTTCCAAAAAAACCCATGTTTCTATATTTGTTGTACAAGAAAAATCAGACCAAAAGGAGAAAAAAAAACCACAAGAAAGAAAAAAGCAAACAAAAAGATGAGAATAATCTGCTTTAATCCACATTCAATTTCTATAGTTTTCTCTCTCTGGATGCCAATAGCATTTTCCACCCCAAATCTATTGGAATTGCCTTGAATAACCACATTGATGAGAAGAACCAAGTCCTTCCTAGTTGATTATTACATAATCTTGTTTGTTACTGTGTACACTGTTCTCCTGGTTCTGCTCATGAAGTATAATCATTGTTTCAAAGCTGGCTAAAAATATGCCAGATTGGATACCTCAACAAGCATTTATTAAGTACCTACTATATGCAATGTACTAAGTTAGACTTAGACTAAAAATAAATACTCCAAGGAGCTTAAATTCTAATTGATTGGGGTAGAGAGAGACAACTGTATAATGTACAGGTAACTCAATAAAAATATAGATTAGGTCAATATAGACTAATTTTAGGAAAGAGACACTAATAACTTGGTGACAGGAGGCATCAGGAAAGGTGGAACAGCAAATAGGCCAGTTTAACTGGAATACAAAGAGTTCCTGAAGAGGAGTGCTGTGAAATCAGCCAGGTTGAAGAGAGCTTTAAATGCCAAATATAGGCATTTGTATTTTATCTCAGAGGCAATAGACTACATCTTGATATTAAGACATGGATTTAAGAGAGGGTAAAGGGAATTGTGTGTGTGTGTCCATTTTATGTATCTCTTATTAATGTCTCCTGTCATCACTGAGGAGACTAATTAGAACTAAGAAGAAAAACTCATCTCTTTTAAAATTAATAGTTCACAAATTTTTTGGGTCAAAAATTCCTCTTGGTTCATGGAAGACATTTAGGGCCTTCCACCTGAATATCTATGCCCATTTTCTTTTTCATAGTGAACCCTTGAAGAAAGTGTCAAGTAAAGGAAACTTTACTTACTCAGGTTAATGAAATTTTGATTGTAGTTACCTTACACCTGGGCTTCTTATCTTAAAATCAAAAGCCCACTCTTTTCCTTCTAGCAAACCCTTGTACTTGATTGACTGGTTCCCTCTTCTAGTTTCTTACCATTACCACCTCTTCACCACACAGCCTGTGGAAAAGTTTGGAGTATTCTCACTCTGCTTTTATTTAGCTTTGCATATAATTATTTTTAGGTCATTTCTTTATTAAAGGGATTTACAACTAGATACTAAGCATTAATTTCTTTCATTAGGAATGCTTTACTCAATTTAATGAGGGATTTTATGGACAGCTTAAAAAATACATTGAGAAGATTTGTGATGGAGGGTGCTGTCCACATCCGGAGAGAGAACTATGGAGATTGTATGTGGATCAAAGCATAGTATTTTCATCTTCGTTGTCACTATTGTTGTTGCCTGTTTTTTTCTTTCTCATGCTTTTTTTTCTTTTGATCTGATTTTTCTTGTGCAGCATGACCAAAATGGAAATGTTTAGAAGAATTGCACATGTTTAATCTATATTGGATTGCTTGTCTTGAGGAGGGAGGGGAAGAAAAATTTGGAACACGAAGTCATGCAAAGGTGAGTGTTGAAAACCATCTTTGCATGTATTTGGAAAAATAAAATACTATTAAAAATAAAAATGCATTGAGAGAGGATTCTGGAAAGATGGCAGCGTAGGCCAAAAAATTACAGGCTCTCCAAATGCCTCCCCCCCAAAAAAGTCAGAATATCATCTCAAAGTGAAGGTAGAATAGCAGAAATAAATAAAAGTTGGGGTAAAACAGTTGTTTTAAGAGGACATGAGAAGACCTCTGAAAAGGGACTTCCCAGAGTGGATTGGCTATATGCAAACATTTCCAGGCAGACTCCTGTTTTATTCCCATAAAACAGAAAAGAAACTTCAAAAAACAATAAACCCTGAGAACAGCTAGGTCAGGAAGGCGTTCTCACTTCCCAGACTGTGTGGAGATGACAGCTGAGGCAGTAAGGATTAAAAGAATGTTTTTTGTTATTTTTTTGGTCTCATATCTTCACTAACTTCCCCTTTCCCAATTCTAATTTTCAAGGAGTTATTTTCATCTTTAAAACTCTGTATCTCCTTTTCTAGTTGGTTAACTTTTTTCCCATAATCTTCTTGTTTTTCTTGGATGGTTATTATTTATTTATTTTTTAGTTTTTTATCTCAATCTCTTTCATCTGATTTTTGAAGTCTTTTTTTGGGTTCTATAAATTCTTACTGGGCAGGTAGCCATTTAACACTTCACTGTCCTCCTCTGAAGACACACCCCTGGCTTTCCTATTTCTATAATAAATTTGGAGTTGGGTTCTTTCTTCTTTGCCTGCTCTTTTTTTTTTTTTTTTTAATGAGAACTGTTATTGTAAGCATCTTTAATCCTGGAGGGCTGGGCATGGTACTTCTAGCTTCACATCAGTTCTCTCCTCTGGCCTAAAACCCCAAACCAAAAGTGCCTGCAGCTAGGCATATCCTTACTCCACTGCTTCTGCACTCACCAGATGTAAGAGTTTTTTTTTTTTTTTTTTTTTTTTTTT
>JAJPUD010001390.1:90837-104346 GCA_023553655.1 Myrmecobius fasciatus | reverse complement strand
TTTTTTTTTTTTTTTTTTTTTTTTTTTTTTTTTTTTTTACTTTTTTTACTTTTCCTTTTTACCCAGGGTCCCATTTCTATGGCATAGCTGGGCCTGGCATTTCTCATCAGAAGAGGTTCCCTCAGTCTTCCTGCATTCAAACCTCTGTCTCCTCACTTGGAAGACTGGGCTGAGGCTCACTCCAACCTAGTTAGCCCAGAGCTCTCTGTTTGTTTTTTCTGTGGAGTGTTACACTTCAAACCAACTAAACCCTGGTCCTGGAGTCTTTCTTCCAGTCTTCTTAGGTTATCTCAGGAGAACCTCTGTTCTGCTTTGTCTTCTTTCTTTTTCTTTTTTTTTTCTTAAAACTTTTTATTTGCAAAACATACGTATGGGTAATTCTTCAACATTAACCCTTACAAAGCTTTCTGTTACAAATTCCCCCCCCCATTCCCCACCCCTCCCCTAGATGGCAGGATATCCACTACATGTTAATTATGTTAAAATACTTGACAAATCGAATATATGTATACATATTTCCACACATTTTTGTGCAAGAAAAATCATATCTACAAGAAAGAAAAATCAGAGAAAGGAAACACAATGCAAGCAAACATCAATAGAGAGCATGAAAATGTTATGTTGTGGTCCATATTTCACATCCCTCTCTTTGGGTGTATATGGCTTTCTTCACTGAACAATTGGAAGTGGTTTGAAACATTTCATTGTTGAAGAGAGCCATGTCCATCAGAATTGATCATCATATAGTAGTGTTGTTGCTGTGTATAATGATCTCCTGGTTCTGCTCATTTCACTCAGCATCAGTTCGTGCAAGTCTCTCCAGGCCTATCTGAAATCATCCTGCTGATCATTTCTCACAGAGCAATAATATTCCATAACATTCATATACCATAACTTATTCAGCCATTCTCCAATTGCTGGGCATACATTCAGTTTCCAGTTTCTAGCCACTACAAAAAGGGCTGCCACAAACATGTCTTCTTTCTTTTTCAAGCAATCTTTTCCCGCACTGAGGTGCATGCAATTTTGCTCTATTTGTGGGGGAAATCAATATAGCTTGAAATTTTCTGACTTACTCTGCCATCTCCCCCAAATCCTGGAAATACAACTGGCTTATTAACAAATTATACTGATGGAAAAGCTGAGCCTTTTGCCTCCTTAGTTGTACCCTGACTTAGCTCCTTCTTCCAGATCTCATCCTTTTTTTAAAAAAAATAGCCTTTTATCTCTAGGTTGTATCCTTCATAAGGGACTAGAACTAATATCCCTTCCTTGTTCATTCCCCAGCCCTCAAACCCATAAGGTTTCAGGATGAAACAATAGAACTTTGACTTGATCTCTTTCTAGAAGATTTGTGACAATCCCACTCTGTTTCAGGGAGGAACTTGAGAAGGCCTTTTTTATTTCTCCATATAGTGCTTGCCTTTCTTCACTTTCAGAGATATCCTCAAGAAATTCAGAATCCCTGTACTTCTCCAAAGCTCTCCACTGTATGGAGGAAGCCACCAATAAACTATTTCACACTACCATGTTTAGTTAAGTTACTCTTTGAATACCTATATTTTAAAATATGATGTCTTTTGAGAAGACAGTGAAATAAATCTTTTGAGGATAGAATTTCAGAGACATGACTTGGTAGGTATCTAAGGATATGAAGGAGAACAGTGTCTTTTTTCATAGTTATCATATGAAAAAAACTCAGATCTTCAAGTGGGAAAAGATTTTGAGATCCAATCCTACCTATTCATTTTACATGTAGGAAAACCTAGTTTCAGTGGGTTTAAAAGATCATAGAGAAGCAAGGAGAGTGAGAATTTAAACCCAGACCCTCTGACTCTAAATACAGTGCTTTTTTCCACGTTACATCTCCTGTTGGAGACCACAAATTTGTTTAACAAGTTGAAGTACTTCTGTCTTCATCCTTTTAAGAGGCATGGAATCAGAAGATTGGTATCAAAGCCCTAACTATGGCCCTGGAGCTTTGGATAATTCACTTGCCTTCTATAAATTTCATTTTTTCCCCATCTCTAAAATGGAAGGATGGTATAAATTATCTCTGAAGTCCCTTCCAGTTCTAAAATTCCATAATTTACTTCACTTCTCTATCTTATTAAAGTTCGGGTTATTAGCCAAGAAATCTGGATGCTTAGTGTTCTGAAACAAGTTAGGTCTGATCTTAAATAACTTATCTGGCCTCACTATTCTCATCTATAAAATAATAATATTGGTAGTCACTCACATTTGATAGCCACTTACAGATGCCAACACTCTTTATTCACAACACCCTCTGAAATTAGTAGAACAAATATTATGCTCATGTTATAGATGACAAAACAGAACCAACAAACTTGAACTTTCCAAGGTTAGAACCAGGTCTCCTAACTCCAAATTTTGGTTTAGAAAGTTTGGACTAGGCAGATCTTTCAGCTCTACTTTTTTTGAGATTTCATAATCTACCTAGATGGCACAATGGATAGAGTTCTAGTCTTGAAGTCAGGGAGACATGAGTTCAAACTCAACCTCAGATTCTGGGAAGGTGACCCTGAGGAAGTCATTTAATCTCTGTCTGCCTCTCTTTATTCACTTGTAAATTGAGTATAATGATGGTATCTAGTTCCTAAGGTGGTAGTAGGCACTTAATGAATGTTTATTTCCTTCCTTCACTAACTTTATATTGAAATTCATTACATTTATATTGAAATTTTCTCTTATATTTTTACTTCTAGGTGTTTACCTAGAATTGTAATGTTTATTTCTTTCCCTTTTTCTCTTTCCACCAAGGAGCTGACTGTACTTTGCCTTTGTGAAAAGCCAATTGAACAAATATACTATATAGTTGCCACTATGCTGGCATTAGGATACAAAAATGAAACAAAAATACATCTTGTTTTTAAACAATTGAAAATTTAGTAGGTATAATAAAACTTGTATTTTGCTATTATCATAATACAAATATATATTATAAACTGACAGTGGGTATGTACAGGGTGCTGTGAGATTATATTAACAATACTTCTGGCAAGGAGTTAAAAAAAAAGGTCATTTATCTCTCTCTACCCTTTCTCTTCCAGTGAACTCCTCTTTCATATTGGATTTAGTTATCATCACTATGCACACTCCTAAATCTACATATCTACCCCTAATTTTCCTCCTGAACTCCACTTCAACATTACCAATTATTTATTGAATCTCTCCATTTGGATGTCAGTAGGCTTCTCAAATTCAACATGTTCAAAAAAGAATAATATATTTTTTCCAAACACGTTTTTTCCTTCCCAATTTCCTTATTTCTATTTATAGCACCATCATCTTTTCTTCTGCTCTCCCAGGTTTATAACCTTAAAGTTGTTTTCTTCCTCATTCTTCAAGCCCAATTTGTTTCCATCTCCTGTCAATCTTACCTCCATATTTTTTTCTGGAAACTGTTTCCTCCTTTCTTTTCAAATAGCATCTACTCTTATACACGGCAACAACAGGACTATATGATGATCAATTCTGATGGACATGGCTCTCTTCAACAATGAGATGTTTCAAACCAGTTCCAATTGTTCAGTGAAGAAAGCCATATACACCCAGAGAGAGAGATATGAAATGTGGACCACAATATAGCATTTTCATGCTCTCTGCTGATGTTTGCTTGCATTGTGTTTCCTTTCTCTGATTTTTTTTCTTGTAGATACGACTTTTCTTGCACATCAAGATAAATGGAATTATGTATACATACATATATTTGATTTGTCAAGTATTTTGACATGGTTAACATGTGGTGGATTTCCTGCCATCTAGGGAGACTAGGGGGGAAAATTTGTAGGGGAGAGCTTTGTAAGGGTCAATGCTGAGGAATTGCCCATGCATGTGTTTTTTGGATGAAAAGCTTTAATAAAGAAACAAAACAAAACAAAACAAAAAACAAATAGCATCTACTCTAGTTCAAGTTATTATCATCTCTCTCTTGGATCACTGCAATGGTCTCAAAATTAACTTTTCATTTCTAAAATATATAGAGAATTGACATAAATTTATAAGGAATTAGCAATTAGCAAATGGTCAAAGGATATGAACATACAATTTTCAGATGAAGAAATTAAAATCATATGTCATAGTCATATGAAAAAATGCTTCAAATCACTATTGATTAGAGAAATGCTAATTAAAACAACTCTTAGTTACCACTTCATACTTCAAAGATTGGCTAGGATGACGGGAAAATATAATGATAAATGTTGGAGGGAATGAGGGAAAATTGGGACATTAATGCATTGTTGGTAGAGTTGTGAAATGATCCAACCATTCTGGAGAGAACTTTGGAACTATTCACAAAGGGTTATCTCAAAGTGTGTATACTCTTTGATCCAGCAGTCTCATTACTGGGTCTTTATCCCAAAGAAATCATAAAAGAGGGAAGTGAATTCACGTTTGCATAAATGTGGCAAGGAACTAAAAACTGAATGGATGCTACTCTTTAGGGAAATAGCTGATTTAAGTTTTGGTATATGAATGTAATGGGATATTGTTGTTCACTAAGAAATGACGAGTAGGATGATTTCAGAAAAACCTGGAACTTTGTGAACTGATGCTGAATGAAGTGAACAGAAACAAGAGAATATTGTACACAACAACAACAACAAAATTATGTGATAATCAACTGTGATGGACTTGGCTCTTTTCAACAATAAGGTGATTCAAGGCATCCAGTAGACTTGAGATGGAAAGTGCCATCTACATCCAGATAGAAAACTATGAAGACTGAATGTGCATCAAAGATTCATATTTTCACCTTTTTGGGGGAAGATTGTTATTTGTTTGCTTGTTTTTTCTTTCTTGTGTTTTTTTCCCTTTTGATCTGATTTTCTTGTGTGGCATAATGAATATACAAATATGTTTACAAGAATTGCACATATTTAACCTATGTTGAATTGCTTATTGTCTTGGGGAAGGCGGTGGTAGGGAAAAGGGAGAAAAATGTGGAATACAAGGTGAATGTTGCAAAGGTGAATGCTGAAAACTATCTTTTCATGTATTTGGAAAAATCAAATACTATAATAATAAAAAAGTAAATTAGGCTATGTGCATATATGATGTGCTCTGAGTTTTGGAGAAAAATTCCCACCATAACAAATTGGTCTTGCAGTCTCCAGGCTCTCCCATCTTCAATCTTTCCTCTACATGGCTGTTAGATCCATATTCCTAAACACAGCTACCCAACCATATTGCACGCTTCTTACATACACATATTCAATAATTTTCAACCTTTCTCTATTACTTCTAGAATGAAGCACAAATTCCTTACTCCAGCATTTAAAGTACTTCACAATCTGGAGTCCATCTACTTTTCATTATTATTTCATATTATTCACCTTTAAAGATTGCCTGCTCCAGGTGAAGTGCTTGCTACTAGTTTCTCTTAGGAAACACAATCTCTGGCTTCAATACTTCCTACAAGCTCCAACTACCCCATCCCCATATCTGAAATATGTATTCTCTTTACCTCTATTTCCTAGAATGTCTAATTTCCTTTAATTCTCTGGTATCAGCTTCTATATCAGGGCTATTCTTATCCCCTAGTAGTTAGCAAACTCTCACTCTTAAAATTATTTTGTATGTTTGTTGCCCTGTGGTAATTTGGAGTCACAGAATCACAGAATTTGAAAGATGGAAGGGACCATAGTGGCCATCTAGTGTGACCCATACCTGAAAGGAATCACCACCATAACATATCTAACTAGTGGTTGTTCAGTCTACTTGAAGACCTCCAAGGAGGAGACCAACACCTCTTAGAGCAAGTCATCTCATTTTTGGACAGTTTTGATTGTTGAGACTTTTTTTTTTTTTGATATCAAGCTCGAATTTACCTGCAACTTCCCTCCATTACTCCTGATTCTGTCTTAAGTTGCAGGTAAATTCAAGCTTGATTCACTTTTTAAGATTCAGGCTAACACTCTAGTCTGTCAAATCCTTTTGGATCCTTACTACCATTCATTGTGTAGTATCCTTTCCAACTTTGTGTCATCTGCAAATATGACATACCATTTATGCTTCTCCAAGTTATTAATAAAAGCATTAGCACAATGCCAAATATGTATCACTGTTATATTCTATTGGAGACCTCTTGCCATGTTGACAACGAACCATTAACATTAATTTGAGTTTGGTCATCTAACAGTTCATGTGATTGTATTATTGCCTAATTTATGTCTTTCTATAATCTTCACAAGAGTAATATGAGGTTTAAATGAAAAGCTTTGCTAAAATCTAAGTAAATTAATTAATTTAGCATATAAATAATATACTTAGCATAAATTTTCTTCTACTCACTTAATAATCTTGTAACTGAGGTTATCCTGACATGATCTTTTATTGATATCAATAATATGATATTGGCTTTTTGTAATCACTGATTTTCTTTCTATGTATTTGCCAATCATCTCTTTAGTGATCCAGACTAGATTTTTTCCCAAGAATCCAAGAGAAATTATGGGATTACAGAAACTCCATTCTTTTCCATTTTTGGGAACATCAGGACATTTCCCCTTCTCCAATCTTGTGGTACCTCCTTCATTTTCTGTAGTGCGGTTATCCTGACTGAGTGGTTCAGCTATCACATCTGCCAATTCTTTTCAGATCTGGGATGCAGTTCATCTTGGCCAGGTGACTTAAATTCATCAAGAATAGCCAGGTGCTCCTTGTTAGTCATTTTTGTTCTATCATTTTCAGTGTAAAGGACATTCGCCTTTGAACAAAATAAATATTGAGCTGCTCTACTTTCTCTCTCCTGTACTGATCTTTGCATCACTCATCCTAAGTGGATGTCTTGGTTAATCCTCCATTTCCTCCCAATATAAGTAAAAAGATATCTTTTTGATGGTTATCTTTAGGTTCTTTCATCAGTATCAGCACATTTTTAACTTTATTATTCCTCATATTCTTTTCATAGGACGATATCACAGTCTCATTCACTTTCTACTATCTGGCCTTGCTTCCAACTTCCTTATATTTCTTTCTTAAATCTGAATTGATTGGTAAGTATCCTGTGCATCCATATTTATCTCTTCAGATGAATCCCATTTTTCCTCTTTCTTGGAATTGGTTACCTTTGTTACTTCTGAATTTTATTCTTAAACATCTCCCATCCTTTCTGAACTGGCTCCTCCTAAAACATAACAGTCTTTGTCATCATATCTATCTTTCCTCCCAATCTCCCTCCTCTAGATCTAGATTACATATCAAATTGCACCCATTTTTCCTGTCAGGATATCTGGGCTAATTTTTCACAAGGTCCCCTTCATTTCAGTGCCAGCTCTGTTTGTGACAATAAGATGCAGAATAGAATTTCGCCTTGTTGATTTCTTCACCTTTTGAAGAATAGAATTATCAATAAGACCAATAAAGAAATCATTAACTGCTTTGCTTTTGGCAGAGGAGAAAGAGCTTCAGCAAATACGAAGTCCTCCATAACTGCCACATCATGCTTCTGTTCCAGATATATGATATTTCCCAAATTCTTCATCTATTTCTTCTTTCTATCTAGGGACTCTGGGACAGACTCCAATTATAAAATTCCTTTTATTTCTCCTACTTTAACCAGATACCATCCATTCATGCTTCCCTCCTCTGACTCCTGAATTTCCTCATATGAGTATATTTTCTTAATAACAATCATCTACTCTGTCTCCCCTCCTTTCCCCCTGAATCTAATCTTTCTTTTAAATAAGGCAAATCCCTTGAGAGATGTGATCAAGTTATGGGATTCACCTTAGCAAGTCTCAGCAATACCTATGAGATCAAATTTGCCTTGCATGAGAACATTTGTTCCTCTTGGTTGTTGCCTAAACTTTGGTAAAAACTCTTGATGCTATGAATTGTATGTAATATTGATTCTCCTCTTAGGTTTTACCTCCTGTGGGCAGTCTATTTGCTAATTTTCTTTCTTTGACACTATAGTATCTGTCAAAATATTTTAGAGATGCACTATTTCCCAGAAGTAATGCCCAGCAAGCAGGCTGTCCTAAGCTTGGTATAACAATATCCTTAGT
The DNA here is from genome assembly GCA_023553655.1 of Myrmecobius fasciatus. NCBI lineage: Eukaryota > Metazoa > Chordata > Mammalia > Dasyuromorphia > Myrmecobiidae > Myrmecobius > Myrmecobius fasciatus. The sequence goes on along the minus strand of JAJPUD010001390.1, from coordinate 96,313 downwards.
GCTCAGGATTTTACCTTCTGGCAGAGTATTGCTTGGACTAGCAATACCAGGATCAGATAGTCACTGAGGGATTTAGCTCCCCTTATTTCCCAGGGCCATCCATCACATGTTTACAATCCCTGTTTCTTGTCACTGACAGGTACTACTCCACCGTTCCCATCACAGACCTCCACAGGGTGGCCACAAGCCTGCAAACAAGAGAATGGCTGTTCCCACGGAAGCTAAGAACACCTGTATTGTTCCAAGAAATGCTAACCATGAGAACTATCTCAAGATACATGAATGATTATATTGTGGACAGGGCCTTTTTAAACATATAAGTGACCCCAGTATCAGCAGTTTTAAACCCTTCTTAAAAGGTCTGCTTACAGATGTCACTTTCCTTATGCTGAAATTAGTTAAACTTATGTTTGAGTCCTGTCTCTCCTGTCTCCAGTCTGTTCTGTTTTGGCTCCAGTTACCCACAGGTTAAAGGCTGGTTTCAGTCTGGTTGATGTATCTAACTTTAGGAATATAAATAAGCAGTCCTCTCCTTTAAGCACCCTTTTAAGTTCAAATCCATTTTAGTTAAACTTTCAAGACACCGTAAATACATTTTTAAAAACTTAAAAAATGTTATTAAGGACTTATTTTTTTAAATAGTTCTTTTATTTTTCCAAATGCATTCAAAGAAAGTTTTCAACATTTGCCTTTGCAAAACCTTGTGTTCCTTTTTTCCCCTCTCTTTCCCCGCCCCTCCTTCCCAAGACACCAAGCAAACCAATATAGGTTAAACATATGCATTTTAACCATATTTCCATATTCATCATGCTATGCAAGAAAAATCAGACCAAAACAGGGAAAAACACAAGAAAAAAAAACCCAAACAAACAAACAACAATAAAAAGGTGAAAATATTATGCTTTGATCCACATTCAGTTCCATAACTTTCCATCACATCTATTGGAATTGCCTTGAATCACCTCATTGCTGAAAAGAGCCACACCCATCACAGTTGATCATTACATAATCTTGTTACTGTGTACAATGTTCTCTTGGGTCTGCTCACTTTATTTAGCATCCGTTTGTGTAAGTTTTCTGAAATCAGCCTGCTCATTATTTTTTATAGAACAATATTTCATTACATTCATATGTCATAACTTATTCAGCTGTTCCCCAACTAATGAGCATCCACTCAGTTTCCAGTTCCTTGACATTGCAAAAAGGGCTGTAACAAACATTTTTTGCACGTGTAAGTACTTTTTCCTTTTTTATGATCTCTTTGGGAATCAGACCCAGCAGAGACACTGTTGGATCAAAGAGTAAGCACAGTTTTATAGTCCTTTGGTTATAGTTCCAAATTGTTCTTCAGAATGGTTGGATCATTTCACAACTCCACCAACAATGCATGGATATACCAGTTTCCCCCACATCTCCTCTGACATTAATCAGTATTTTTTCATTAAAGGCTTATTTTTTTCTCCCTCCCAACTGCTCTTCTCCTTCATTCAACCACTGGAAAAGAAAAAGCGAAATTAAAATTTTACAACAAATATACAAGGTCAAGTGAAACAATTCCCTACGCTGTTTGTCTTATTCTACATCTTAAGTCTATCATTTCACTGTTAGGAGGAAGGTAACATGCTTTATCATGAATATTAATTGGTTACTGCAGTGACCAAGAGTTCTTAAGTCTTTTAAAACTATTTTCATGTTTATGGTTATTGTATAAATTGTTTTCCTGGGTTTGCTTACTTCACCGTGCTTCAGTTCATACACATCTTCCTAAGTTTCTCTGAAACTGTCTTTCATCATTTCTTAAAACACAGTAATAACAGGGCAAGTAGGTATCGAAGTGGATAGAGCACCAGCCCTGAAGTCAGGAGGACCTGAGTTCAAATCTGACCTCAGACACTTAATACTTCCTAGCTATGTGACCCTGGGCAAGTCACTTAACCCCAATTGCCTCGGAAAAAAATAGAAAAAACCCAAAATAATATTACATTATATTAATATGCTATCATTTGTTCAGCAAGTCTCCCATCTCCATCTCCTTTTGGTGAGGTAGTTGGGGTTAAGTAACTTGCCCAGGGTCACACAGCTAGGAAGTGTTAAGTGTCTGAGGTTGTATGTGAACTCAGGTCTTCCTGATTTCAGGGTTGGTGATCACTGTGCCTCATTGATGGACATCTTTTCAGTTTCTATTTCTTTGTTACCACAAAAAGAACTGCTATAAATGTTTTTGTATATAAGGATCCTTTTGTTCTTTTTTTGATCTCTTTGGGGAATAAGCATAGTAGTGGTATTTTTAAAATTTAGGTTAATTTTTTCAGTTAATAAAATTTTATTTTCTCTATCTCTTACTTTCTTCACCTATTGGGAAAAGGAAAAGAATAATACCCCTTGTGACAGATATGAATAGTCAGACAAAATAGGTGGTCATGCCCATATAACAGATGCATTTATCTACACTTTAAATCCTTTCATCACCTCGTTTTCAGAAGTGTGTAACATATTTTAGCTGTGATCTTCTGGAATTGCAATTGGTTATTTTATTGATCTGAATTTTTAAGTGTTTCAAAGTTGTTATGTATTTACAATGTTGTTGTTATTCTCCATGTTGTTCCCTTGGTTCTGCTTATTTCACCCTTTATCAGTTCATACAAGTCTTTCTAGGTTTGTCTGAAAACATCCCTTCCATCATTTCTTATGCAAATAATATTTTATTATATTCTTAAGACCCTTTAATTTAATTAATTCTTAAGACCCATAGCACCACAAAAGGTGCTATGAATATATTTATATATATGAGTTGTATTCTTCCTTTCATCTTTTTAGGGATATAGACTTAATAGCAATATTTCTGGTTCAAAGGGAATGCACAGTTTAGTGCCTTTTGGGTCGTGGTTGCAAATTATTTTCTAGGATGGCTGGACCATTTTTCATACATCCAATAACAATCGTTAATGTATTTGTTTTCCCTTATTTCCTTCATCATTTGTCAGTTTCCTTTTTTGGGTCATCTTTGCCAAACTGATGAATAGCTTTAAAATGCATTTCTTTGATGATAATGATGATGATGATATGGCTGCAATTGTGGTTAAATGACTTCCCCAGGTCACATAGTTAGGTTATGTGTTGCAAAATCTTGTGTTTCAATTTTCCCCTTCCTTCTCCTTACCCCCTCCTCTAGATGGCAAGTAATCTATGTTAAACATAGTAAAATATATGTTAAATCCAGTATATGCATATATATTTATACAATTATCTTGTTGCCCAAGAAAAAATCAGATAAAAAAGAAAAAATTGAGAAAAAAAATAAAATGCAAGCAAACAACAACAAAAAGAGTGAAAATGCTATTTTGTGATCCACACTCAGTTCCTATAGCCCTCTCTCTGGGTGTAAATGGCTCTCTTCATCACAAGATCATTGGAGCTGGCCTGGATCATCTCATTGTTTGAAAAGAGCCACATCCATCAGAACTGATCATTGTATAATCTTCTTGTTGCCATGTACAATGATCTCCCGGTTCTGCTCATTTCACTCAGCATCTGTTCATACAAGTCTCTCCAGGCCTCTCTGAAATCATCCTCCTGATTGTTTCTTATAGAACAACAATATTCCCTAACATTCATATACCATAAATTATTCAGCCATTCTCCAACTGACAGGCATCCACTCAGCCTTCAGGTTCTTACCACTACAAAAAGGGCTGCCACAAACATTCCTGCAAATGTGGGTCCCTTTCCCTCCTTTAAGATCTCTTTGGGATATAAGCCCAGTAGAAACACTGCTGGATCAAAGGGTATACATATTTTGATAGAACTTTGGGCATCATTCCAAATTGCTCTCCAGAATGGTTGGATCACTTCATAACTCCATCAACAATGTATTAGTGTCCCAGTTTTCCCATATCCCCTTCAACATTCATCATTATCTTTTACTATCATCTTAGCCAATCTGAGAGGTGTGTAGTGGTATCTCAGAATTGTCTTAATTTGCATTTCTCTGATCAATAGTGATTTAGAGCACCTTTTCATATGACTAGAAATGACTTTAATTTCTTCATCTGAAAATTGTCTTCATATCTTTTGACCATTTATCAATTGGAGAATGCCTTGAATTCTTATAAATTTGAGCCATTTCTCTATATATTTTAGAAACGAAGCCCTTGTTAGATTTCTTTCTTTCTTGGAAGGCAATTAAGATTAAGTGACTTGCTCAGGTAATGTCTGAGGCTGAATTTGAGTCCAGGACTTTATAACTCCAGTGCCTATCCATCCCTCCTCTCTAGTGTTCTATCTACTTTACCATTTAGCTGCTCCTGCTTATATTACTTACTGGGGATTGGGTGTTATTCTTATAAATTTGAATCACTACCTTATATAACTTGGAATTAGAACATTTATCAAAGAAACTTGTTACAAAATTTTTTTCCAGTTAACTTTTTCCCTTCTGATTTTAACTTCATTGATTTTGTCTGTAATTTTTTTTTCTTCAGTTTATGTAATCAAAACCATCCAGCAAATACATTCCTAGGTGTCCTCCACCTCTGTCTAAGATTCTGTCAGCACTATATTGTAAGCCACAATCCAGAAATCTAAATATCATTCTTGGGTACCATTTTCTTAGCCAGCTGTTTACATCCCAAATAAATTTTTGTCTTTGGCATCCCTGGCCTTCAGTAATCAACAGAGAGGACACAACCTATTTCCCTGTGGTCTTCCTTGCTTTTTGCTGGATGCTTTTAAAATCATTGACAATATATTTTAGGTTTCCCATTTATATCCTCATGTATCATTTAAAATGGGTAGTTGCTCTCTGTTTTGCTAGGAATTGGGATGTTTTCTGCTATATCTTGGATTTGTACTTTGGGAAGAAAACAAATTTTCTTTTCTACAGAAGAAGAAATGTGGGTTTTATCAAATAGACAAATAGCTCCTTCAGTTTCCCAGAGAAGTAAATCATCATTATTCTCCTCTTCCTCTGCACCTTACTGGAAGTTTGCAAACACTTTATATAATTATCTCATTTGATCCTCCCAACAACCCATTTTATTGATGCGAATAACGGGAAGCTGGGAGAGGTTAAATGACTTGCCCTAGCGTCACTTAGCTAAGATATATCTGAAGTTAAATTTGAACTCAGGCCATGCTCTACCTCAATCAGTAAATTTATTGTACTACCTAGCAGCTAGTCAATGTGGTGGGATGCAGGAAGGTGCACGGGGGTGCAACTGAGGGAGACAGAGAGGCGCTGGACAGGACAGTAGGGAGACCACAGAAAATAGCCACCACAGAGCAAGAGGGAAACAAAGAATAGATGTATAGCTGGGGGTGGCAGCCAGAAATACTAGAGGGGAAAATCCTCGCCTTAAGCCAGCTTGCCCAACCCTAGTTTTCCAGGTGCAAAAGGATGATAAAGTCACTCCCTATGCTCCCCTCACAAAACACACACACACACACACACACACACACACACACACACACACACACA
>JAJPUD010001390.1:68227-83743 GCA_023553655.1 Myrmecobius fasciatus | reverse complement strand
CCATTTGCATCCAGAGAGAGAACTATGGATACTGAATGTGGATCAAAGCATAGTACTTTAACCTTTTTGTTTTATTTTGTTTGCTTTTTTTAAACTCATGGTTTTTTCTCTTTTGGTTTGACTTTTCTTGCACAATATGACAAATATGGGGAAAAAAACAGGGATTATGCTGGAAGTATCAACTTTACAGGATTGCTGTGAGGAAGGGATTTTATGAATCTTAAGAATGCTCTGGAAAGTGAAGAATCCTTAGTTGGTGTTTTCAGAAGTCATACAATCTTCTTCCTTGCTGATTTCCTTACTTTTCTCTCTGCCTTCTTACTCCCTCCACTTTTAAAATTTAATTACCCAGTCTACTTATCCTCTTCTCTCTCTTATCCCCATTTCTAATAGTGCAAACAGTTTTTGAAATGTGTAGTCAGCTGTATCTTGACTATATTTATTTTTGCATCATAATTAATGGTCAGAATAAAGATAAGGTTGGAGAAAAAGAAATTAATCTCAAAAGTTAGCTTTCTCTGTGCCTGTATAGTATATTCTTATTGTCCAATTCAAAGGGTTCTAAATTCTTGATGTAGGGAAAGAAGACTAGACCTGGGTTCACCAAACTCTATGCCATCATCTATGTACTGGAAAGATATGTGCCACCCACTTCACAAGATGGTTAGGAGGAACCTCCAGGTTGCTGATAAAATTATTTTCATAATTTTCTTATTCAAGTGTTCTTGTGAGATTAGCAGGAGACATGTCTTTTCTCAGTTTGGAGAATAGTATATGAGAGGAAAGTAAATTGACCATGACTCTGGGCAAGTCACTTAACCCCAATTGCCTCAGTAAAAAATAAACAAACAAACAAAAAAGAAAATAAATTGACCAAAGGCACATAATTTACAGAATCTGAAGTTTTAGGTGAAAATAGATTGAGATTCTCCAGTTTTTTCCTCTATGACAATGGAAACTTAATATTTCCTTCTCCTCCACAACCAGTTCCTTCCTCTGTAGTTGTTACCATAACTAAAATATAGGCAATATTCAATTCATTGTTTTAGATAATTACTGCAACTCATTTTGTCACATTATTCAAATACATTTTTGTTAATTGAAAAAACAAACAAATCATCCAATGATTTGAAAGCTGCATGGTATGAAAAAGCTTTGAAAAGGGAGGTAGATTGTGTGTGGGACAGCTGGGCCAGGTTATCCTAATTGAATGGGATTAATTTACAATAACAATGGAAAGGTGGATTGTAGAGGACTTTAAATGCCAAATAGAGAAATTTTATCTAATCTTAGAGGTAGTAGGAATTTACTGATCTGGAAAATGACCTAATTAGACTTGTACTTTAGGAATATTACTTTGGCTACTATGTAGAAGATGGTCTTTAATTAAGCTTGAATCTCACCTCTTTTTCCTCCTAGTTGGTTCCTCATTTTGGAACTGGAGATTGCTCTTTTTAGAAAAAAATATTTTTATTTTCCCCCACTTACATTTAAAACAATTTTTTATATTTGTTTTTAAAACTTTGAGTTCTGTATTCTCTTCCTTCTCCCTACCCCATTCCTCATTAAGGAAACACATGTGAAATTATACAAAATATTTCCACAAAAGTCATGTTATGAAAGAAAACATAGATTTCTCCCCCTCAAAAAAATCCTCAAGAAAATAAGAGAGTGAGAGAAAATATGTTTCAATTGTATTCAAACACAATTAGTTCTTTCTCTTGGTATGGGTAAGATTTTTCATCATAAGTCCTTCAGAGTAGTTGTAAATCATTGTATTGCTGAGAATAGTAAAGTCATTCACAACTGATCCCAAATTACTTTGTGCATTGTACATTTCACTTTGCTTGAATTTATGGAGGACTTTCCAGATTTTTCTAAGAATATCTTGCTTATTATTTCCCATAGAAAAATAATATTCCAATATAACCATATACTACAATTTATGTAGCTTTTTCCCAATTACTAGACATCCCCTCAGTTTCTAATTTTTGCCCTGAGAAGAGAGCTGCTATAGATATTTTTGTACATATAGGTTCTTTTCCTTTTTTTTTAAAATTTCTTTTGGAATTCATGCCTTAGAGTGGTATTGTTAGGTCAAAGGATATGCCTGTTATAGTCCTTTGGGCATAGTTTATATATTTTAATCATTTATCAATTGGGGCAAGGCCTTTATTTTTTTAAAATAAATTTGATATAGTTCCCTACAGTTGAGAAGTGAGGCCTTCATAAAAGAAACTTTCTTGAAAATTCTTTTTACAATTACTGTTGCTAACTGTATTTCTCCCCATTTATTCTATTCTCTCTTTCCTTTCATCCTGTTCCTCCTCAATAGTGTTTTGCTACTACCATACCTTTCCCCAATATGCCTTCTCTTCTTCACCCTCCCCCTTTCCCATATTCCCTTCCCCTCCTACTTTCCTTCAGGGTAAGATAGATTTCTATACCCATATGGAATTTGTATGTTATTTCTTCTTTGCACCAATTCTGAGGAGAATAAAGTTCACTCACTTCCCCTTTCCTCCCTCTCTTCTCCAGTATAAAAGGTTTTTCTTGCCTTTTTTATGGCAGATAATTTACACCATTCCACTTCTCCCTTTTCCTTTCTCTTAGTTCATTCCTTTTTCACCCCTTAATTTAATTTAATTTTTTTTTTTTAGTGATTACTTTAAATTACTAGGAGTGACCTCTACCTCTATTCTTCTCCCTATCCCTACATTCCCCTAACTCTGAATAATGGGAAGAAGTTACACAGAGGCAAATTTAGGCGTGACTTTTAAGAAATCTTCCCAGCAATGAGGGCTTTTCAAAGGTGGAATGGGATATCTAGAGAGATAATGGATTCTTGGAGGTCTTCTGTCAAAAACTATGTGTTAATTTTATTTATTTAGTATTTATTATCCTTTTGAATATGGGATAGACAAGAATGCTGCTGAGATTCCTTCTAGTTCTAACATTCTGTGTTCAGCTTTATCTATTTAATTCCTAGATATTAAATCATCTCTTTCCTTAGTTCTCAAATTTGTTCTTTCCAATTGATTGTGTGGCAATTGCTTCATTAGTAGTTATCATCACCTGAGAGTATGTAGTCTAATATTGTCTTAGTTTTGAAGCTTTCAGTTACAAATACCTTTTTATCATGAGGAAGTGGAGAATTAGAGAGGGTAAAGTCACTTCATCTTAGAGCCTTCATTTTGTTTTCTGTAAAATGATGGCGGGAAGGAGGATGGGGAGGGAGGCTGGATTAGATATATTCTGAAGTCTCCCAGGGCTAGTTATCTGTGATTCTCCATGATGTGATGAAGAACATTTGGCTTAGATATTTCAGTTGAAATATTTTTCTTTTCTTTCAGATTAATAGGTCAGAAAAAATCAGAGGAATAGAGCAAAATGCTAGTAATATTTCATTAGTAACTTCTCATCCAGTGTAACTCTTTCTCATGCCCTTCCATAAATTCTTTATAGAGTATCTATATCTGTTGGAGTATTAGAGGATTTTCACTGAGTCTTTTAATATTTCACGGATAACAGTGTAACACTCAGGTTGTCCATTTGTAATTTTTTGCTCTTGATAGGCGGATAAGTGTTGCAATGGATTGAACATGGAATCTGGAGTTAGGAAGACTTGAGTTCAACTCCAATCCAAGATATTTTATATATACATAAATATAAGAATCAGTATGTGTGTGTGTTTCTGGGCAATACGTGTTCCATCTCTATTCCTAATTAAAAATAATTCAAGTGATGAAACATTTACTTCATTGGATCTGGGATCTCCTCTATGTAAATTTCTTTCTCCATTAGTGTAGCCCTTCTTTGTTTTCTTATCCCTTGGGATTTTTTTTTCCTGTTCTCTCAGAGACTCATCACAGAACATCTACCCAAATGTATAATTGTTTTGATGTTGTGTGGCCAGAATGTCTCATTTGTTGAAGAACTGAAATCATAGTCAACCAAAGGAAAACAGACAAAGATCCTAGGGTGGGTGTGTGTGTGTGTGTGTGTGTGTGTGTGTGTGTGTGTGTGTACACACATGCGAGAGTGGTATGCACATACCATTTGACCCAGCAGTGTTTCTACTGGGCCTATATCCCAAAGAGATTTTAAAGGAGGGAAAGGGACCCACATATGCAAAAATGTTTGTGGCAGCCCTTTTTGTAGTGGCAAGAAACTGGAAATTGAAAGGATGCCCATCAATTGGAGAATGGCTGAATAAATTATGGTATATGAATGTTATGGAATATTATTGTTCTGTAAGAAACGACCAACAGGAGGATTTCAGAGAGGCCTGGAGAGACTTGCATGAACTGATGCTGAGTGAAATCAGCAGAACCAGGAGAACATTATACACAACAACAAGACTATACGATGATCAATTGTGATGGACGTGGTTCTCTTCAACAATGATGTGATTCAAACCAGTTGTTCAGCGATGAAGATAGTCATATACATCCAGAGAGAGGCCTGTGGGAACTGAGTGTGAACCTCAACACAGCATTTTAACACTTTCTGTGAATATTTCCATGCATTTTGTTTTCCTTCTTAGGTTGTTTTTTCTTCTTCTCTTTCTAGATCTGATGTTTCTTGTGCAGTAAGATAACTGTATAGATATGTATACGTGTATTGTATTTGTCATATAATTTATCCTATTTAGCATGTATTAGATTACCTGTCATCTAGGAGTGGGAGGTGGGGGGAAGGAGGGGAAAAGCTTGGGAAAAAAAAAGTTTTTGCAGAGGTCAATGTAGAAAAATCACTCATATGTTTTGTAAATAAAAAGCTTTATATAAAAAAAAAATAAAAATAAGAGTGGTATGCACAGTGTGGATTGTAATTTCCCCAGCACATGCTAATGTTTGAAAAATATTTATTTTACTACTGTGTCTCATTTTTAAAATGTGTATTTTAAGTAAAGTTAATTTTAAAAATTAAGTTTTGGTTTCTTTAATTTGATTAATAAAAATGCCCATTATAATTAAATAGTCAAATGTTCTCTTTAAAAAGCATAAATTCTTTAGGTACATGCTTTAATAAAACATGTTATGTAAACATGGTGGGCACAAGTAGACTACAACATATTTCTAAGGATGAACTATGCATTCTCGAGAAGTGCTGAAAAGAATACCATTGTGCTGCTTATGTAATAGAATGAGAGATCACAAATAGTAAATGTATGTGTTACACAGTTATCCATTAAGTCTAAAAAACTCTGGAAATCTAAACTGACAAAAGGAAGAAAGTCTCTTCTCGTGTATATCTGGCTTTGTTTTCTAGTTACCCTCTAAGGGGTACTTAATCAGGGTCATATTTTTTTTATATATCCCCTTGCATTGTTGGGAAGTGGTCACTCAGAAGATATTTGTGATCAACTTTTGAAAAGTCATTTAAAAAACATACATATATATATGTATTTTTTCCTATATCGAGTACTTTTTCTTCTTGTCCTGTTTCTCTCTCTCTCTCTCTCTCTCTCTCTCTCTCTCTCTCTCTCTCTCTCTCTCTCTCTCTCTTTCTCTCTCTCTCTCTCTCTTTCTCTCTCTCTCTGTCTGCAAATCTTTTCCTGTTTCTCTCCTCAGGTAAAATTCCAAAATGGTAGAACAGTTTAGGAAAGTGTTTGTCAAATTGAAATTAATAATCAGTATCCATTGCACAGGATTAGCTTTCTCAGAGTTACATAAATAGATTTTTTAAAAGTCCTGATGCTCATTTCATTTTACATATTAATAATTTTTTGGGGGGGTACAGTTACTTCCTAATAAATTACTTCTTTCCAAACTCCCTTTAAAAAACACACACACTTAAGCAACTTTTCCTGGGCTTGCCAGTATGGGGAAGGTGAGTTCATATAAATGGGGAAACTTCCATCATTGATATACATAAGCAATTCCTCTGTAATTTATAGTTTTGGATAGTTGACTGGGACACGGAGAAGTTATGTAACTTGCTAATAGTTATAGATTTTTTATGTGTCAGAGGCAGGACTTTAAGCCTTTTCTGTAGTTCATTATTCCTTAAGAAAAAAAGAAAACAATGTTTTTAACTTTAGTCAATAGGTACTCACATTGGTTATTGGAATTTTTATGTGTCAGAGGCAGGACTTTAAGCCTTTTCTGTAGTTTACTATTCCTTAAGAAAAAAGAAAACAATGTTTTAACTTTAGTCAATAGGTACTCACATTGGTTAGTGTATTTGACTTGAATTTTGAGTTATTTTTGTGTTTTTTGTTTATCTTATTATAGCCATTATATATCTTGTTGATCTGTACAAATTCATGCCTATCTTCCCACATTTCTCTGAATTCTTCATATCCATCCTTTATGCTGCAGTGGTGATCCATTACATTTATAGGCCACAGTCGTTTCATCCATTTCCCAAATACTGGGCATAAAATCTTGTTTCCTGCTTTTGTTATTATGCACAGTGCTTTTATGACTATTTTGTTATATAATGGGATGGGTTCTTTTTGTTATTGACTTTCTTGAGTATAAATGAATTGTTGCATAATGAAACGAGTCTCCATTCTTGTTTATATACCAATATAAGATAGTAATCATTTTAAAAATTAGCTGTGACTTACTCATCTATATTGTAACTTGACTAAGAAAATGGTGCCATACTGAATCAGATTGGAAGCATTATTCTTTGTTATTAGAATATACTTTCCAAATGGTTTAGACACTTGTACTTAGGGTGCCCTCTAAACTCCATACTGACCACTATCTTTCATCAATGTGTTTTTTAGCTGCAGGATTATAGAGGAGGTTTGTGTGATAATGATATTAGCTATAATTAAAAGGGCACTTTTCAATTTTGAAGCACTTTTAAAGCCATTATCCCATTTTCATGATAAATACCCTGTAAGGCTCTACCACTTTCCTTTGTGTATCACCATTTTTTTTTACTAAGCTGTCAGTTCAAGAGGAAAAAAAGTTTAAGGAATAAAAGTGAATTAATGGTCTCCTTGGCAGTTCAGAAGATGTCATTCTTTTCTTTTCTTTTTAAAAATTATTTTAAGCTTAAAAACAAAATAGGAAAAAAAATTACCAAGTGCACAGCAGAAAATAAGAGGATTCAAAATGTAAAGCAATAAATTTCCATTTCAAAAAAGCTTATATGATAAATACTACATATTATATTCAGAGCTGTCCATCTTTTCTTTCCTTCCTTGTAGTTTTCTTTTATTTTCTGCTGTGTACTTTTTACTTTATTCTTTTTTCCTTCCTTTCTTCTTCCCCTCCCCAAGAAAGTTATAATTAAGCCCACATATATATCTATATCCATTTATCTATTTTTCTACATATACATACATTTATACACAAATATATATGATACATATAGACATACACATACACATATATATATCTAAAATCATACACGCACATATATTTATATGCATCTATGTAAGACCATATTATGCTTATTTGTCTTCTGTTTCTCTGAAGGTAGATAACATCATCCTTCATAAGTCAAGTCTTTTAATATTTTTCTAATTCCACCAACTCATCATTTTCTATACCACAGCAATATTCCAACATTATAAAGTCTAGTTATTTTAAATAATCTAGTGTAGTTTAACTATTTTTCTCTTTTGATTAAATCTATTTTTGCTTTAACTTTGTCTGAGACCATAATTACTATCCCTGCTTTTTTACATAGTAAATTTTACTCCTGATTTTTATTTTATGTGTAGATATGGCTCTTATTTCCTATCCCTCCTAAGTCCTCTACTTTACTTCTACTCACTACCTTGCCCTCCTATTATGTAATGTACCCCCTATCAAGGATCCCTCCCTTATCCTCTTCCTTTACCCTTTACCATTGCCATCTCATTTCTATCTGAATTTAGAAAACTTTTATAGCCTTACACACACACACACACACACACACACATACTCAAACATGTATATCCCCTTTAATCTACACACCCTTCTTATTCCTTCACCTTCTTATTTCTTAATAAGTTTAGAAGATTTCCCCCCCACCCCAGGCAATTGGGGTTAAGTGACTTGCCCAGGGTCACATAGCTAGGAAGTGTTAAATGTCTAAGACCAGATTTGAACTCAAGTTCTCCTGACTTCAGGATGGTGGTCTACCCACTGTGCCACCTAGCTGCCCCCAGTTCAGAAGATTTTTATTCCCTTCTAAATGAATGTTGTTTTCTCTTTAATTGTGAACTGGTTTGAGCAAGATTCCTTCTAAAAATCCCTTTCTTATCCTTTCCCTTCTCTCTAATCTGTTAGCCTCATTTCTTTCTGAATTTAGAAGACTTTTATACCCTTACATATATTGTTATATATTATATATAATTGTTCATATTCCCAATGAGAGTACGATTCCAGAAAGCCCTTCCTCTTGTACCTCATTCATATAACATAATTACTATTTTTTACCTTTTCTTACATTGCTTTGCTTTTTAGAATCACATCATACTCAGCTTTACCAAAATCTTTTTTTAGAACTACCCAATTACTAATGATAATCTTAAACATACAATTTATATTTCCATGTATAAAAACAAAAAATTTGTCTTTGAGTCCCTTGTAGCTAGTCTTTGCTGTTCATCTTGTATGTCAAATTTTCCATTAACTTTAGGTCTTTTTGCAACAAAATCCTGCAGCTTGCCAATTCGTTGAATGTTATTTTTTTTTTCTGTTCAGTATTATGCTTAACTTTGTTGGCTATGATATGTTTGACTGCAAACTCAGTTCCTTCCTTCTCTCTCTCTCTCCCTTTCTCTTTCCTTCTTCCTCCTTCTTCTCTTTTTTTCCAATTATATGTAAAAACCTTTTTTTTTTGGTTAGACCTGTTCATTCATTTTTTTTACATATTTGCATATATATCATGCTAGGAGAGAAAAAATCAGAACAAAGGGGGAAAACTGTGAGAAAAAAACAAAGGTGAAAATAGTATGTATTGATCTACATTCAGACTCCATAGTTCTCTCTCTGGATGCAGATGGCATTTTCTATCCAGTTTATTGGAATTGCCTTGGACCATTGAACCACTGAGAAGAACCAAGGCTGTCATAGTTGTCATAGCACAATCCTGTGTACAATTACTGTGTACAATATTTTGGTTCTGCTTGATTCATTCAGCATCAGTTCATGATTATTTCCAGGCCTTTCTAAAATCAGCCTGTTCATAATTTTTTTATAGGACAATAATATTCCATTACTTTCATATACCATACCTTATCCAGTCATCCCCCAATTGATAATTATCTATTCATTCTCCAATTTCTTGCCACCACAAAAAGAGCTGCTACAAGCATTTTTGTACATGTAGGTCCTTTTCCTTCTTTTATGATTTCTTTGGGATATAAACCCAGTAGTAGCACTGCTGTACCAAAGGGTATGTACAATTTGATAGCCCTTTGTGCATAATTCCAAATTACTCTCCAGAATGGTTGTTTCATTTCACAACTTTATCAACAATGCATCACTGTCTCAATTTTTCCCACACCCCCTCCAACATTTATCATTATCTTTTCCTGTCATATTAGCCAATCTGAGAGTTATAAGGTAGTAGCTCTGAGAGGTCTTAATTTGCATTTCTGTAATCCATAGTGATTTAGAGTATTTTTTTCATATGACTATAAATAATTTTAATTTCTTCATCTGAAAATTATCTGTTCATATCTTTTGACCATTTGTCAATTGGGGAATGGCATGTATTCTTATAAATTTGAGTCAATTCTCTATATATTTTAAAAATGAGGCCTTTATCAGAAACATTGGCTGTAAAATTCCCCCCCCCGCACTCTCCCTGTCTCCCCCCCCAGTTTTCTGCTTTTTTTCTAATCTTGGCTGCATTGATTTTGTTTGTACAAAATCTTTTTAATTTAATGTAATCAAAATTATCATTTTATATTTCTTAATGTTCTCTAGTTCTTCTTTGGCCATGAATTCCTCCTTTCTCCAAAGGTCTGTTATGAAAACTATCCCTTGATCTCCTAATTTGTTTATAATATCACCCTTTATGCCTAAATCATATACCTATTTTGGCCTTATTTTGGTATGAAGTGTGAGATGTAGGTATATGTAGAGTTTTAGACATTATTTTCCAGTGTTCCAGCAATTTTTGTCAAATAGTGGTTCTTATCCCAGAAACTGGATTTATCTTTGGGTTTATCAAACAATAGGTTACTATAGTCACTTATTATCATGTCACATGTATCTAATCTATTCCACTGACCTACCACTCTATTTCTTAGCCAGTATTAGATGGTTTTTATAACTGCTGCTTTATAATAGAGTTTAGGTCTTATAATTCTAGGCCACCTTCCTTTGCATTTTTTTTCATTAATTCCCTTGATATTCTGGACCTTTTCTTTGTCCAGATTGATTTTATTACTTTTTCAAGCTTTATAAATTTTTTTTGATGATTTGATTGGTATGACATTGATATTTGATAAATAGGCTAATTTAGGTAATTGTCATTTTTGTTATATTAGCTTGGGCTAGTGAGCAATTAATATTTTTCCATTTGTTTAGATCTGACTTCATTTGTGCTTTTTAATTGAGTTTATATAGTTCCTGTGAACCTAGTTCTGTTGTGTCTAAGTATTCTAAGACCTGCAGTCTTTTAACATAGCTACTTATAGGTCTTGTGTAATTCTAATTGTGGCTCCGCTGTATTTGAATTATTTTTTTCTTGTTCAGAATATTTTCTCCTTGACCTCAGAGTTTTGGAATTTGGCTATAATAATCCCGTAAGTTTCCTTGTAAGATCTTTTTAGGTAGCAATCATTGATTTTTTTTTTCTCTATTTCTACTTTCCTCTATTGTTCTAACACTTCAGGACAATTTTCTTTAATTATTTCTTATATTGGATCAAGATTCTTGTTTTGATTGTAGCTTTCAGGTAGTCCAATTATTCTTGTGTTTTCTCTTCTTCTTTCTGATTCTCTAGGTCAGTTGTTTTGTCGTGTCACAGTTCCCATGTCTCAGTTTCCCTCAATTGTTTTGTCTCAGTTTTCCTTAATTGGCCTTGGTAGCAATCCCCCCCCCACCCCCTTCTGACCATCCAGATTGAGATAATTAGGCTGCAGAGTAATGGCCACTGGCATTCCAAAGAGTCATAAAACCTCCAGATGGCCTATCTCAAATACCTAGACATACCCCTTATCTTTTGGCTTCAGACTCAGTGGCTCCTAGCTTCTTCCCAAACTTATCAAAATTTATAATCCTTCCTCCATACCCCCAACCTGTCAGAACTGAATTTATAGTTCTTGTTTGGAACTCCAATCCCCCCATAGTCCTCTGCCTCTCTTTCTTTGTTTCCCTGAGCACTGGAGCCCTATAAGAATCATTGTAGTAAACTCTCAAGTGCTGGATCCACTGAGATTCAGATGGCTGGCTAATAACAGCCAGTCTAAATTCTCCATGGACTGGGTGCTTTGAGACCAGAGTCCCATTCAGTCCCATCCATAGCTATGGATTCTAAATTCTCCATTACCATAAATAAAATATTAACTAATCTCTAATCTGTAGTACTGCCTCAGTTTCTCCTGGAGCATTACAGTTTTTCTTATGAGATAACTCACATTCTCTTTTATTTTTTCATTTTTTGTATTTTGTTATATTGTTTCTTGGTCTCTTGTAACTTCACTGGCTTCCCCTTGCCCAATTCTAGTTTTCAAAGAGTCATTTTCTTTATAAGATATTACATCTCCTTTTCTAGTTGATTGATCTTTTTTTCTTAATTTTGTTTTTCTTGAATTGTTCTTTTTAAATTTTTTCTCTCTCAATATCTCTCACTTGATTTTTAAAGTCTTTTTGAATTCTTTCATGAATTCTTTTGGAGTAGGTGATTATTTGACATTACTCTTTGGGGTAAAAGATACTTTTTTTTTTTTTTTTTGCTTCAGTATCCTTCTCTGAAGATGACTATCTTCTCTATTCCCATAGTAACTTTCTATGGTTGTATTTTTCCCCCCTTTGCCTGCTCTTTGTTGTTGCTGTTGTTGTTGTTGTTGTTTTTTTCCCTTCTAATTTCAGGTTCTTATTTTTAAGTTTCTTAGCTTCATTCTAATTCTGGGATGTGAGGGATTGTGCCTCTGTCCTCAGATCATTCTTCAGTTTTCCCTTTTGGCCTGGAATCCCAAACCAAGTACTCCACCCTCTCATAAGTACCCACTGACAGCAGTATTTCTTCCCCACAGCTTTTGCACTCATCTGGTATGTGCTGGTTTCTTCTTGCCCAGGGATCTGTTTGAGCAGCACAGATAGGCCAGGCTTTCCTTATCAGATGAGGTTTCTTCAGTCTTCCCTGATTCATTCTCCAGACTCCCCACACTGTCTAGAAGGTAAAAATTCATGTAGCTAGGGCTGGGGCTGGGGCTGGGGCTGGGTTGAAGCTATTTCCTTATCCAGCTAACTGCAAGTTTGGCCCTTGCTGTTTCAGCAGAAGTAGCCTGGAGATATTTATACTTCACAGAGCCTACACCTCCAGACTGATATCTTTGGAATTTTTCCAATTGTTCCAGGACCACCACCACTATTCTACCTAAATACTTACTGTTCTATGTTCTGCCTGAGGCATTATTTTGTCTGGTTTGTGGGGGAGACTGGAGAGCTAGAAATTTTCTGACACACATCAAATACTTCCCAAAATACTGCCATCATTATTTTCATATCAGATTCTGCACAACAAAATATGAGAGATTAAATTCTCAACTTTTCAGACCTAGTATCTCTCAATTGGCTTAGTTTAAAAATAGATGACAAGGTCAAATCAAGATAAAGAATTTCTTAATTCTTTAGATGGTGATTAATTATCCTACCTCCCTTTGTACTTATCTTAATTAAAGGCATATTTCTGAAAGTTCAAAGTATTCCTTACACACTTCAATAAGAACTTTAAAATTTTCATTCTCAGCTGGATTTGGAGAGAAAGTGTGACATTTTAGGGAAGAGCTGGAATGTTTTCTTTTCTCTTTTCTTTTTTTTTTTTAAAGAGTATTTAATTCTTCCCCTCCCCCAGTTATAGTTAAAGAAAAATTTGGGCATTTATATATATATATATATGTATATTTTATTAAAAGCTTTTTATTTACAAAACATATGAGTGATTTTTCTACATTGACTTTTGCAAAAACTTTTTTTTTTGTTCTAAACTTTTGCCCTCCTTCCCCCCACCCCCCACCCCCCATCCCTAGATGACAGGTAATCTAATGCATGCTAAATATGTTAAATTATATGACAAATCCAATATATGTATACATATCTATAAAGTTATCTTATTGCACAAGAAACTTCAGATCTAGAAAGAGAGAAAAAAAAAAACAACCTAAGAAGGAAAACAAAATGCAGGGAAATATTCACAGAAAGTGTTAGAATGCTGTGTTGCGGTAAGCATTTATATTTTTACAAGATTTTGAATTCCAGATTTTTCTCCCTTCTTTACCTTTCTTCCCTTCTTACAAACATGGTAGGCATTTTGATATACTTTGTACATATCCTATCATTTAAAACTTTTCTATATTAATCACAGTTCTTTGTATGGTTATGGATTGCATTTTTGTGAATTCTTTCTACTTGTCTTGGATCATTGTATTGCTGAGAAGAGCTGAATCAGACATATGGATCATCACACAATGTGGCTGATACTGTGTACAATATTTTCCTGATTCTGTCATTTCACTTTATATCAGTTCATATATCTTTCCAGGTTTTTCTGAAATCTGCCTGTTCAACATTACTTGTTGCAAAATAGTATTCCATTACATTAGTGTACCACTGCTTGTTCAACCATTCCCCAGTTGATGGGTTTCCATCAGTTTCCAGTATTGTGCTTTTGCAAAAGGGCTGCTATAAATAATTTTGCACATGTAGGTCCTTTTTCCTTTTTTAGGATCCCTTTGGGATATAGACCTAGTATTGGTATTGCTGGATCAAGGGGTATGCACAGTTTGATTGCCCTTTGGACATAGTTCCAAATTGCTCTCCAAAATGTTGGATGTGTTCACAACTTCACCAATAATGTATTGGTGTCCTAATCTTCCCACATCATCTCCAACATTTATTACTTTCCTTTTTTTTTGTTATATTGGCCCATATGGTAGATATGAGGTGGTGGTATCTCAGTTTTAGTTTTAGTTCATATTTCCCTAATAAAAGTGACTTAGAGAACTTTTTCAAATGCTTATAGATTAGCTTTGATTTATTTTTTCATCTGAAACTTGTCTGTTCATATCCTTTGACCACTTACCAATTGGGGAATGAATTATATTTTTATAAATTTGACTCATTTTCCTACATATTTGCAAAATGAGGCCTTTATCAGAGACACTTGCTGTAAAAATTGTTTCCTCATTTCCCACTTTTCTTCTAATCTTGTTTGCATTGGTTTTGTTTGTACAAACTCTTTTGAATTTAATATACATTCTTGCAAGAAGGGGTGCCTAGGTTAGTAAGCACTTTTGGAATTGCAAAGGCAGTGTTTTATTTCTTATCCTGAAGCAGGTCCCTCTCTCAATTCTCTGTTAATTGGGTGTTACAGAAATTACAGAATGTAAATCCCCACCTCTCATTACATAACCAATTTTTGCCCCTAGGAACTTACATTCTTTAGGGTGAAGATAAGCTGAGAGGGCTCTTGTTCAAATCTGAAATCTCTATCCCTGATTACATTCTTTTGTGTGTTTAATTTTCGAATTTAAGTTTTCATTTCTCCAATTTAATTTTTGTAACTCTGTGGAAACTAAAAATCCTCATCCATTTCTCACACTTGTTTGGTCATGAATTTTTCCTCTTTCCATGGATCTTATGGGTAGATTGTTTCTTATTCTAAATTGCTTATGTTGTCTAATATTCTTTTTACCTCCTTAGTTTCTCTCCTGTTTATTTTTTTGTTGGATTTATCAAGTTCTGTGAGGAGACAATTGAGGTCCCTCACTAGTATAGTTTTGCTGTCTATTTCTTCTTTAATTCACTTAACTTTTTCTTTAAGAATCTGGTTGCATTTTCATGTTCTCTATTGATGTTTGCTTGCATTGTTTCCCTTCTCAGATTTTTTTTCCTTGTAGATCCAACTTTTCTTGCACAGCAAGATAACTGTAAAAATATGTATACACATATTAGATTTATCAAGTATTTTTAACATAATTAACATGACTTCCTGCCATCTAGGAGAGGGGTGGGTTCTGGGGGAAAAATTTTGTAACGGAAAGCTTTGCAAGGGTCAATGTTGAAAAATTACCCATACATATGTTTTGCAAATAAAAAGCTTTAATAAAAAAATTAAAAAAAAAAGCAAAGCTTACTTCAAAAAAAAGAATCTGGTTGCTATTTTAATTTTTAAAATTTATTTTTTATTTTATTTTAAAAATTATTTATTTATTTTACAAATTGAAGATTTATGGCAACTGCATCAAACAAGTCTCTTGGTGCCATTTTTTTCAACAACATATGTTCACATCATGTCTTTGGATAATATTTTAGTAATTCTTTCTTTCCTTCCTTCCTTCTTCTTTCTTTCTTTCTTTCTTTCTTTCTTTCTTTCTTTCTTTCTTTC
>JAJPUD010001390.1:53507-68217 GCA_023553655.1 Myrmecobius fasciatus | reverse complement strand
TTTCTTTCTTTCTTTCTTTCTTTCTTTCTTTCTTTCTTTCTTTCTTTGCTGAGGCAATTGGGGTTAAGTGACTTGCCTAAGGTCACACAGCTAGGAAGTGTTAAGTGTCTGAGGTCAGATTTGAACTCAGGTCCTTTTTGTTGTTGTTGTTGTCTGCTACATACTTACTTTTTCTCCCTCCTTCCACACTCTGCCCTAGAGAGAAGAGAGAAGACTCCAATTAATTATGAATAAACACAAATATGTGTGTATGCATACACTCATACATAGGTAAAACCATACAACACATACTTCTGTTTATGAGTTCTTTTTCTCTGGAGGTAGATAGCACCCTTCCTTTCTGTTTTTCTAAACTCAATTAGCTCATTATTTCCAGTAACAGTAGTATTCCATCACAATTATATACCACGACTTATTTAGCCATTCCTCAGCTGAAGGGCATCAGTCTTTTTAACAATCTGATAGGTGTAAGATGATATCTCAGAATTACTTTAATTTATATTTCTCTCATTAATATTTAGCTGCCCCCAGAGTTTGGTTGGTTGTTGAGTCAAGGAAGTCTGCCTATAGGTGTTTGCATTTCATTCCTCAGCCACTTGGAAGTAGGGTCTTTCCGGAAGTCCTTTCAAGTACTCTTAGGAGGACAACTACTTTAATACTGAATTTTACTTATTTCATTTGCTTTATGTTCACTTTGAGATGATGTTCTTTTTTGGTGAGGGAAATTTGGAGAGCCTGAAATTTTCTGATCTTTTCTGTTATCTTCTCAGAATCTTCTCCATTGTTGCCTTATTTTAAGAAATTGCCAAAGCCACCCCAGCCTTCAGCAATCACCCTAATAATAATTTGCTGATGTCTCAAGTTATGGTTAGCATATTTTAGCAATAAAATATTTTAGGCATTTAATTTTTTAAAGACATAACATTATTGCATACTTAATAGACCTAATAGTGTTGTTTAGTCATTTTTCAGTTGTGTCTGATACTTTATGACCTCATTTGGAATTTTCTTGGCAAAGATGCTTGAGTGGTTTTCTATTTCCTATTTCAGCCCATTTTATAGATGAGAAAACTGAGACAAACAAGGTTAAGTAGCTTGCCCAAAGTCATAAAGTTAGTAAGGGTCTGAGGCCATATTTGAACTTGGGAAGATGAGTCTTCTTAACTCAGGTCTGGCAAACTAACCACTGCACCATCTAGCTGTCCTTAATAGACTATAATATAGTAAAAGCATAATTTTTATAGGTACTGGGAAATTAAAATATTCATGTGTCTCTACTGTGATATTTACTTTATTGTGGTGGTCTAGAGCTGAACCTGCAACATCTTTGAGTTATGCCTGTAATTTCTAAGTAATGTCTTTGAGTTGAAAAATCAGACAGACAAAATCCAGAGAGAAAAATAGATGAAATATGATCCAAGGAAAAATTCAGTGAATTAACTGGAATATTTGTGTCTTGAAATCTTAATCTTAACAGGAAGAAATCATCATCCCAAAAGACAACAAATAATAAACAGTTGCCAGGCCCAATATTGCATCAGTTTGAGTAGATTATTCTTTTCTATGTTTTCTTTGGCTGACCTCTTTACTCAAGGCTTCTCTACTTAAATCCATTATTTTCCCTGCTGAACTTAAAAATGCATCAAGGAAATAATAGCTTTTTATGGGAGGCATCCTGAATTTAGTGGGAAACCGGAACCTCATAGTCTTAATTTCCATCCTGTACAAATATCTGTGGTCTAGGGGAAGAGGATGATTTTATTAACTTTCAGAATTAGATGCAAATTGAAGGAGACAAAAACCTTAGTTTAATTTCAGGATAAATTTCATATTTTTCCTTTCATTTTAATAATCTTGCTTCTTTTCCCTGTAAAATATGAAAATGAGGAAAATTTGTTGATGCATTTCCTTCAGTCTTTTATAAACTTATAAAATCTCAGGGTTAAAAGCAACTTTTGAGGTCATCTGGTCTAACTTGCATCTAAATAGATGCAATGTTGGCAATCTCCTTGATGAGTAGACATCCAATGCTGCTAGAAGACCCTAGTTGAGAAGGGAATTCACTATCTACAAAAGGAAAAAAAAACACCTATTCTGCTTTTGTGTTGCTCTTCTAGTTAGAAAGATTTTTCTTGTAGTGAACCAAAATCTGCACTTCTATAAGTTCTAGCCATTCCTTCTCCCTCTTCCTTTGGTAACCAAGCCCCCCCAAAACTTGATCCTATTTCTATGGGACAGCCTTTCAAAGACCTGAAGATAACTATCATCCACCTCTACTAATACCTACACTCCCCAAACTTTGGGGAAGTAGTAATATATATAGTGGAATGAATAGTGATTTTGCCATTACCTGGGACCTGAATTCAAGTTACAAGTAACTGAACATAAGAAAATTAGATTTAATGGCATCTAAGATCTTTTGTGATTATAAAAATATGATCTTGTAAATTGTCTATTCTTAAGGTCTGAGTTCACATCCCACCTCAGATATTAGTTTCCTGACCCTGAGGAAATCATTTGGTTTCCTCATCTGTAAAATGATGCTCATAATAAGCCCTTCCTTGCACCAATTTTGGGATGTTTAAATGAGAGAACATAGATAGTGCTTTGCAAATTTTTTAATTTTTATTATTATTATTATCATTATTTTTTGCTGAGGCAATTGAGGTTAAGTGACTTGCCCAGGGTCACACAGCTAGGGAATGTTAAGTGTCTGAGACCAGATTTGAACTCAGGTCCTCCTGACTTCAGGCTGGTGCTCTCTCCACTGAACCACCTAGCTGCCTCCTGCTTTGCAAATCTTAAAGCATTATATAAATACTTTCATCATCATCATTATCCTCACCACCACCACCCTAATTTCTTAAGCAGAACCTTGAATGGGATGAGTTCAACTACCTTCCTTCTCCATTGGCCAGACCATTGCTTTCCATTGCTCTTCCTAAAATGTGGCCATTCAGATATAAATTCTCAAGATCAGAATATAGCAAGATCACCACCTTCCTCATTCTAGAGGCTAGGATTGTGTTAATATAGTCTGAGATTACATTGTTGTTGTTCAGTCATATTGGACTCTTTGAGGTTTGGGGTTTCTTGACAAAGTTACTGAATGCTGCCATTCCTTTCTCCAGCTTATTTTATAGATGAGGAAACTGAGGCAAACAGAATTAAGTGACTTGCTTGGGATCACATAGCTAGTAAGAATCTGAGGGAAGATTTGAACTCAGGAAAAACTTCCTGCCTCTAAGCCCTGCCATACTATCTACATAGCCACCTAGCTGCCCTAGCAGGATAGTATCAAGGAATAGCTAGTAGTTCATATATGCAAAATATTTGGATAATAAAAGTGAAAAATTTTAACTTTATTTTAATTGGTCATAGCAACAGGTAGATTTTTGTGAGTTTCAGAAAGATGAGCCACAGATTGTTACCTGGGTATGTTTTAACAATGTGTTTTCTACACCCAATTCAATATCTAAAATTTGTCTGTCTGTTATGCATTCAAATACATTTTGGCACTTTAGATTAAGGATTTTATTTGAGAGTCCCTTCCAGGATTTTAATCCTCTGTCTTTCTTTTATACACCTTTTGAAAAACTCTCCATTTCTCTCCAGAAAAAAAGAAATGCTGTAGGTATTCCTAGGTTTCTTTAAATATTTCATATATACTAATTTATCACTTCAGACTGTAGGGAACATTTTAATAAAATATAATCCTTTATCTCAAATCTTTTTTTAAATAACCCACCTAATATTAATGGATTCTTTAGGCATTAAAGAAAGGACAAGAAAGATATTGCTTATAAATTCACAGATTTAGAGCTAGGAAGGATCTTTAGTAGTCAGCTAATCCAACCCTCTAACTCTACAGATGAGGAAACTGAGACCTAGTGGGATTAAGTGAGTTTCTGGGATTTGAATGCAGGTCTTTTGTTTTCAAGTTCAGTATTTTTAGTCCATGTATTTGTTACTTCGTTAGTTAGCTGATACTTCCAGAAACTTTGGACAGAATTTAACTGTATATGTTTTTAGAGAAACAGCCTTTTCAGCAGATTATAGACTATTCAAAATAGGCCTGGAGCTACAATAATTTTCCATGTTTTAGAGATGTTTTAAAGTTATAATCACTCTCCCACCATCTCTCTTTCATTTGATAGAGAAATGGTCTTCAAATCAGAAAAACTTTATTTCAAAACCCACCACTAGCACATAATGATTCTATGATCTTAGGCAAGTCATTCAATGTCAGTGCCACAGATTGCTCTCTAAGATCATTAGTGACAGAACAGTTACACACCCACACACACACATACAACCAGCCAAGGCCAGATGAGTAGAATGAAGCTGTCTGAAGGTGTCCAAATAACCACTCATCCATTTGTTTTGTTTCCATTATTTTGGACAACTGATTTGATTTATTTTTCAAATTGGCAAATTACATTTGTGCTGCGTAGACATAGCCTCAGTGTAAAATAAAATAAAAGTCAGAGAGAAAATACTGTATTTGAAGTGAGAAGACACTGAGTCTGGTCTCAGTTCTGTCACTTACTCCTTATATGATCTTGGGCAAACACTCTTGGCCATACTTACCTGTAAAGTGAAAGAGGTTGGACTAGTGTGCCTAGAGATATTATTACCAGTTTTGGTATTAGTATCAAATATTACCAATTTGACTCATAAACCTAATTCATAAAGGAGCAAAACAGAAATGGAGAAGTTGAAATTATAGTGGGTTATCATTTGAGGAATTTTCTTAAAAGGTTCATTTTCTGTTTTTTAAACTGGTTTAACACAGACATTAGATTGGGCAATAGAAGTGATAATAACTGTGCTTAATTCTGCTGAGACTGAACAAATATTATTTGTTTCATTTCTATGAAGTTTCATCCAAGGAGCAGGTTATGTTCCTTGGAACATGAGTTCCAAGGAAAATGAGTTCAGGAAAGAAAACATAAAAATAATGGATATTGTGCTTTTGACTTTAATGTAATAACTTTCAGTAGTGTAACTAGAGTGGGGTAATCAGAGCTCTCTTCCAGGGTGCTAACATTTAGAAGGAATGCAAATTTAAAACAATGATTTAAAAAGAGTGTACAATTTAAAATTTTACTAAATTTACATTTTTAAAAAATGTCTCATTGAATTTCTTTTGAAAAGCACATCATCATTTTCCAGAAACTCATCTAATCTCTTCCTTCTCCTCCCCCACCCTTAATAGAACTTTCCTTCATAATAAAGAAATATAAGCAAAGCATTGAGCAGACTATATTTGAAAATGTTTGGCTCATTTTGTACCTATATACCACCATCTCTGCTAAGAAGCAGGAAGTATGGTGAAGTCATAACTTTCAAAATTTAAAAATATAACATAATTGCGATCATCATAAGTTGTTCTCTTGGTTCTGATTATTTTGCTCTTTATTGTTTCTTTATAATTTCAAAGTGTTTTTCAGAATTTTTGCATCAGTTCACACTCTATTGATAACATGTAGTTTTTCCATCCCCCCTTACAACACTGACCATTTTCATTGTTTATCATCTTTATCAGTCTAATGGATGTGAGGTTAATTTGCATTTCTTTTATTAATGATTTGGAACATTGAATTAACATTTATCTATTGTGAAATAGTTGTTGTTTTCATATTGTGAAAAAAAGTCAGCATTTCTGATAAACTTTTGAAATCTTATATGTTCATAATTACATAAATGTATTATATAATTTATTATTTGATACAAATGTTTTTCTCAATTAACTATTTCTTTTCCTATTGTAGCTTTACTGATTTTGCATAAAAAGTTTTAAAATGACTGGATGATTTACATTTAATTTTATACTAATAAAATGTAAATTTATTATATTTATATTTTGACTGAACATGCATTTTGGGGCTTCTATTTTCTAGATGGAATGGCTTAGGTTCTTGCCTACCACTGAATTGAATTTCATCATGTTTCTTTTTTTTTTTCCCCACATCATAAATTATAAAGTTGATGTCTTTGAGCTAAAGGTACAAGAAGTTTAACTAGCAGTTCTGACAGCTAGGGCAAGTAGAACAAAGAAAATGCCATCATGTCAACTTTATAATTCATGATGTGCTTTTCCAGTTTTTCTGAGAGCATTATGCTTGTCATTTCTTATAGCATAGCAGTATTCCATTACATTCCTATACCACAACCTTGTACAGTCATTCCCCAATCTATGGGCATCCCTTCAATGACCAATTCTTTGCTACCATAAAAGAGTGGCTATAAATATTTTTGTACATAGAGATCTTTTTCCTTTTTTTTTTAATGTATCTCTTTGGAATATAGATCTAGTAGTGTCATTTCTGGGTCAAGGGATATATACAGTTTTATAACCCTTGGGTCATACTTCCTCATTGCTCTCCTGAATGATTGAATCAGTTCACTGCTCTATTAACAGCACATTAATGTCTCATTTTAGAATCCCAATTTTTCCATATCCCCTTCCAACAGTTGCCATTTTTTTTCTGTCATATTAACTAATCTGATAGGTGTGAGGTAGTACCTCAGAGTTGCTTTAATGTATATTTATTTAATCAATAGTGACTTAGAGCATTTTTAGGACTCCAGATAACGTTGATATCTTCATTTGAAAACTGCCTGTTTATATCCTTTGATCATTTATCAATTGGGAAATGATTTGTATTCTTATAAATTTGGTTAGTTCTCTATATATGAGAGAAAAGATCTTTATCAGAAGATCTTACTGTAAAATTCCCCCTACCTCCCGGTTTTCTTCTTTCTTTTTAATCTTGGCTACATTGGTTTTGTTGGTACAAAACCTTTCTAATTTAATGTAATGAAATCATCAATTTTACATAACCTAATGCTCTCTGTTTCTTATTTGGTCATAAATTTGTCCCTTATCCGTTGATCTGATAGGCAAACTATTCTGTGCTCCCCTAATTTGCTTATGGTATCATGCTTGATGTCTAAATCATGTACCCAATTTGACCTTATCTTGGTATTTGGTTGAAATGCTGGTCTGTTATTAGTTCTGCCAATCTGCTTTCCAATTTTCCCAGGATTTTTGTCAAAAAATGAGTTATTATCCCCAAATCTTGGATCTTTGGATTTATCAAATAATAGATTACTATAGTCATTTACTACAGTGTATTCTAAACATTCCACATTAGTTATATTGTTAAACAAACAAACAAGTAAAGACAAAAAATGCATCAGTCTGTACTGCTTAGAACTTTTCAGTAAATACATATAATAAAACCCATCTCTCAGTTCTATATAATAGCTAGGTAGTACAGTGAGTGTTGGACTTGAATTCAGGAAGACCTGGGTTCTTCAGGCATTTACTAGTTGTGTGATTCTGGCCAAATCACTTAAACTCTTTCAGATTAAATTTTTTAACTGTAAAATGGGGATGATATTATTACTATCTTGGGGTTATTGTGAATATGCAAAATACTTGGCAAACCTTAAAATGCTATATAAATGCTAGCTATTGTTGTAATATGATGAGGATGATACAGGTAAGGAATAGAGAGAAAGAGAGGCTGAAGGGAAGAAAAGGGTGGGGGAAAGAGATTGAGATACTTGGAGAAATTGCTGGGGAAGGGAAAAAATAAAAAAAGAATCAGAGAAAAAGAAAAAGGAGACTCTAGGAAAGAATGTAAAGGAGGGAAGGAAAAGGAAGAGACACAGCAAAAGTTACAGAATCTCGCGAGAAAGAATGGAGTACCAGGAGCTTAATGAGAATCAATGTGGCGAAGAGGAGAGCCCTGGATTGAGAGTCAGAGAACCTGAATCAAAACTGGATTCTGCCTTTCACTACTTGTGTAAACTTATTTCATTCTCTTGTCCTCAGTTTCCTCATCTTTAAAATGAAGGATTTTTAAGTTCTTTCAGCCTTAAATCTGTGATTCTATGAGCTGGAGATGAAATGGCTCTGAGTGAGAAGAGTCAAAGATATACTGTTGATGACAAGAATTATCATATATATCAATACAAAGAGTATAGATGGAGGAGATAACATGTAAAGATGAGTTTTGCCTCCTCAATAATTCAGGCTAAGGCTATTCTGAGAGAGAAGATGTCTTCTATTTCCTTTAATAATGTTGTTCGAAGAACAACAGTAAAGGGTTCCTCCCTGACTGCCATAGATTCATTTGCTACCATTAAAGATGGACTTTCTCCATGGAATAAATTAGATTTTAAAAACAGAGGTATCAGTCTCTAATTTGGAAGATTTATGTTTCAGTGGGAAATTTTTAACAATCTTTTCTTCTCTTGCAGATTCCAGGCATTTGTCTATTTTGCATCAGTTTTCCAAACTATCTCTTGTGGCATCCATTACTTGGCTTCTGTGTTCATGGCTGTCACCCCCAAGTTTTCCTGTGGGGTCCTGGGGAACATAAGTCAGGTCCTCTTTTATAATTCATCTATCCTGAAGATAGAAGATGCCTGGCCACTGTTCACACCAGGCCAAGAGGATTATTTGGTAGTACAGTTGCAGAATGGAGATGTTTGGGAACTTGCTCAGTGCAGTAGGTCCAAAAGGGAAGTTCCTTATTTTGAGTACCAGTATGATGGTAACAAATCTGACTTTCCTTGCACTGATGGCTACTTTTATGATCATACCAAGTGGAAGAGTACTGTGGTAACTGAATGGGATCTGGTCTGTCACCGGGAGTGGTTTGCAAAATCTATCCAACCTACTTTCATGCTTGGAGTCCTTTTGGGAGCAGTAATTTTTGGTGACCTTTCAGATAGGTAAAGTATAAATATTATAAGTATAGATATTATATCTTTGCAACACAATACTATACAACCTTGTAGAATCCCTTTTAGTGTGTTCTCAAATGTTTTTCTAACAATTTCTTTTGCCAAGTTTGTTATCCAGATGTGTCTACTAGGAGCTATGATTTAGGATTATTTAAACTTTTTTAACACTGCTAAAATAGTCATGAGTGCATTTCCTGGTCCCATCTTCCTCAATGTCCTTATTATATGACACCTAAAAGAAACAGTGTTAAATATGGGATCCTATGCAATTTTAATAGTTTTTACTTTAATACATCCATGGATTTGTCATCTCATCAATGTGGATACATCCTTTCTTATCCAAAATAGCACACTTTATGCTCAAAATCAAACCTGAGAAGTCAGTGAAGGCAGAAGTTAAATGGCATTTCTCTAAGTCATGTAGGAAATAAATGATTTGAATTCAGTTCTTTGTGACTCCGGGTCTAGTGCAAGTGACCCAAATCCACTGGGCCACTTAGGATAAGAAAGTATATACTCATAGACTAGTACCCACATTGATGAAAATGTTAAAGTTAAAACTACTAAAATTAAGTAGGATCTCATATTTATGTAAAATGCCTCTGAAATGACTATATCAATTCAGAAAGTGTTAATGATGTTCCTACCTTATGGAGATTAAAATTGTCTCATAATAAAAGAGACCAAGGCAGAGTTTTGTGTCAATGGCATTTTGTTAAAGGGTCCGCAGTCCCTTTAACAAAAGTGAATCTCAGATCTTCATGGTCTGAGATCTCTCCTTCTTCTAGGGCCCTATTTATAAAGAACTAGATGTCCAATTATTCCAGAACAACTATACCAAATAAAGAATAATTCCATTGATTGGCATATGATGCATAAGCTAAAATAAGCAAAATAATAAATCAGCAGGGTCATAAATTGAGTGAAGTAAGGAATATCTTCAGATAAGGTAGACAGATTTTTCTTTAGTTTGGGCACATAGAAATGGTTCAAGCTCTCATAAGATGAGTGATCCAAAGGGTCATAAGATGGTCATCTGCTTCTATTGGACAAGTGATTGGACTGGAGATACAAAAATATTTTGGGGGACTTTCCATATAGCTGTGATTTCTGCCACACTGGACTTGATCACCCTCACAAGGCAAAGCAAGAGTGGAGGGTTTTTAGTTAACTTCCTATAAGTAAGCCAGTGAACTTAGAATCTGTAGCTCATAGCTCTGGGGTCTTATTTATTTATTTATTTTTGCTGAGGCGATTGAGGTTAAGTGACTTGCCCAGGGTCACACAGCTAGGAAGTATTAAATGTCTCAGCTCAAATTTGAACTCAGGTCCTCCTGACTTCAGGGCTGGTGCTCTATCCACTGCGCCACCTAGCTGCCCCATTTCTGGGGTCTTATATACAGAACTTTGACATCATTATATCAAGTTGTTTAATATTGATTGGGGTAGAGTAAGGGTCCAAATGAATTATTTCTCTTAATGACATGCTAAACCAGATGCTAAGTGCTGGCTATGCTAAAATGAAACAGAGAGTTCCTCGGAGAGCTCACATTCTAATAGAGAAAACAACATGCATATAACAAGATATGGATAGAGTAGATGGAAAGTAATCTCACAGGGGAAGGTTCTGGTAGCTTCAGGGATGGAGAAGGTGAGATTTGAGCTGAATCTT
This sequence comes from Myrmecobius fasciatus, assembly GCA_023553655.1. Classification (NCBI taxonomy): domain Eukaryota; kingdom Metazoa; phylum Chordata; class Mammalia; order Dasyuromorphia; family Myrmecobiidae; genus Myrmecobius; species Myrmecobius fasciatus. The sequence goes on along the minus strand of JAJPUD010001390.1, from coordinate 57,782 downwards.
GAAGGAAGTTACAAAAGCTAAGATGCAGAGGTAAAAAGGGAGAACAATCTAGGTATGGAGGACAGTCAGTGTTTAGATAGGAGATGGAGTGTTGTGTAGCTAGATAATGAAGTATGTGGATGAGAGTAAATTGTAGAGAGATTAGAATGATTAGAAGGTTAAGAAAAGCTTTAAATGTCAAACTGTGGACTATATCCTGAAGGTAATAGTGAACCATTGGAGATTATTGAATAAGAGAAGATGGGTCATTGTGGGGAAGTTGATGTGGTCATTCTTACAATTGAGGAAAAAACATTTTGTAAATTCAATAGAGAATAGATTAGTTTATTATTGAAACTTGAGCAGGGGAAATCAATTAGGTTAATATAATAATCCAAGTGAGAGGTGATATTGAGGCTTAGGATTGAGGTTGTATGAGAGAAGAGAAGGAGATGTAGATAAGAAATGTCATGAAGAAAAAAATGACAAGACCTGGCAGTGGTTTAGATTGTGAGGTAGGCGAAGATGAGGACTTGAGAGTGATCAGGAAAGGCTTTATATAGAACTGAATTTTCAAGAAAACTTGGGATTTTGAGACAAATCTTAACAAAGGTTAAGAGAAAGTGTGTTCCATGTTTGGGGAACAACCAGCAAACACAAAGGCACAAAGATGGATAGAGTGTCTAGTGAAAAGAACAAAAAAAGGCCAGTCTGGGTGGATTATAGAGTGTATGAAGGGCAGGAATATAGAAGTCTGGAAGGGAGATTGGAGTCAGATTGTGAAGGATTTTACAAGCCAAACAGACAAGTTTGTACTTGATTCTAGAACCAATAGGGAATCACTGAAGTTTAACACGGAAATGATATCATAATGATGGTGATCATCATAACTACAACAATAATAGCGATGATAACAATGATAAGAACAATAATAATAGTGAAGATGATAATGATAACAACAGTAATAGTGATGATGATAATTACAACAATAACAGTAATAGTAATGTTGATGATGATAACAGCAACAATAACAGTAATAGTGATGCTGCTGATGACAATGATAACAATGATGAAAATTAACATATATAATACTTTACAATTTGCTAAATACTTTATGTCATTTCAATTGAATCTCATTACAACTCAGAAGTAGTAGCTGTTATTATTCCATTTTACAGATGAGGAAACTGTAACTGAGAGAGGTTAAATGACTTGTTCAGGGTCACAAAGATAGGAAGTATCCAAGCAGAATTTCAATCATCAGGTACTTCCTCATTATGAATTTAGTTCTGTCTCTACTATGTAATTTTACCTTTGTGGTCTATGTTTTGGGAAGAATTTTTTTTTTGGCCAGTTGTGTGGCTGATGCATTGGAGAGGATGGAGAATTGAAGTTGAGATATCAATTGGGAAGCTATTGAACAGATATGATACCTGTTGCAGGCCTCATCTAGCATGATGGCCATGTTAATATAGAGAAGGGAAATGAGATAAGAGAGGCTGTGGAAACAGAACTAAGAACAATTGACAATTAACTATATATGTAGGTGAGGGAGAGAGAGAAGGAGCTCTAAGAGAAACAGAGAGACAGAAAGAGAGACAGAGGGACAGACAAAGATAGAGAAAGAGACAGAGAAATAGAGAGAAAGAGACAGAGAAACACAGAGAGATAGGGAGACAGAGACAGAGAGAGATGGAGAGACACAGAGAGACAGAGAGATGGAGAGACACAGAGAGACACAGAGAGAGACAGAGAGAGAAAAGGAAAGAAATTGAGAGAGAAGGGGAAGGAGAGAGAATATATTTGTACTCTATGTGTACATTACTTGATTAGACAATGCTTTCTTAGAAATTTGAAAATAATCCTGTTTTAGAAGCAAAGAAGTGCCAGCTCTATCTTCTCAGAGGCTTGTGATAAACATATGGTATGACATTTGTCCATGACAAATGGAGTTGGTGTTTAATGTGGTTGTATACCAATGCTTTATTTCTTCCATTATGTAATTCTCAGGTTAGGAAGGCGATTTGTGATGTGGTCCACAAGCACTGGACAGCTCTTCCTGGGAGTAGCAGTGGCTTTTACATTTGACTATTACAGTTTCATAGCTGTACGCATTCTTCTTGCTATGGTGAGTGTCTGGAAAAAATAAAACTCTTCAATTCCAGCATATTTCTTAAATTAAGTTTAGTTGTGTCTAGGTGATAGAAAATCAGAAAATTGACACCTGTACAGTATAAAAAACCTCTTGTTTGTTAAATCTCTGCTTTCTCCCTTTCTCTCTAAAGCTGCCACTTTACATAGAGTAATAAAAATATTGATGCAGTATTTTGAGGTTTGCAAAGTGCTTTACTTAGTAAAGTATAATTTCATTTGATCTTCTACAACAAGCCTGTAAAGGTAAGTTTTACTATTCTGCCTATTTTATAATGAAAAAATTGAGGATAAAAGCAAATTAAGTGTTTTGCCCAGAGTCACAGAATTAGCATAGTATAAAGCACATTTCATTTGGGTGCATGTTAAAGGAATTTTATTGTTTTAAGATGAATATTTATCAAATATTCAATCATAAAGAATGTTATTTTTATTTGTCAAAGGAGAGAAACTAAAACAACTAAATTATAAAAATTAACTACTAAATTTTACTTAAGTAATTAACTCTACAAAATTTTTTTTGGGGAAACATTAAGATATGCCCAGGCAATTAAGTAACAAACTAGTACCTAGGGCATATTCTGAAGCCTGGTCTTCCTGATTCCTTGTCTAGCCCTCTAGCCATGATACCAACTTGTTTCTTATCTGTTTTTTATGGTTTTCTTAAGGGTTAGGAATCCCCTCAGTAGAATGTTAAGATCCTCAAGCCCAGGGATTATTTCTTTGGTTTTTGTCTTCCTATCCCTAGGACTAAACACAGTAACTTATACACAGTGGCAATTCATAAATGTTAAATTGAATTCCATATACTTTACTAAAAATAAACACTTGGGAATTATGCTCCTGTTTTGCTATTAGTAGATCAAGATAGGGTACTTCCTCTAAAATTACAATGTAATTGATTTAGTGATGGAAAGATTTGAAAGTAGAGAATTGGGGCAGTAGTTTTGTGCCTCTGAAACTCTGCTGACCATCAACATTAATCAAAGGTGTCATGTGACTTATTGCGTGTCCTTAAGAATTTTCTATAAGAGTTTAATATAAGAATTGGACTTAAAAAATCCACAACAAAACATATTATCTTCTATGTGCAAATTTACAGATGACAAGATTCAAGGTCCAAATATTTTGTAGGACAATGGAAAGAATACTGAATTTGCCATCAACAGACCCGTATTCATTTCCTATTTCTTCCATTTACCACCCGTGTAACCTTGGGCAAAATAATTAATCTCTTTGGATCCCAGTTTGCTTATCTGTAAAATGAGGGTATTAGACAAGATGGTCTTCAAGGTCCCTTTCAGTATAAATCTCTCTTGATCTTTGTCACTGTACTGTACACCAAACTCTTTCCATGTTTTTTTCCACAACTTTTTCCCCCAGACTCTTTTGGTCTATGACAAATAAACTGAAAATAATTTTTGTTTTCCTTGTAGCAAAATATTGTTCTGTTTGTTGCTATTAGGAGATTGAATTCATTAAAGTGAAAAATTGTTACTCAATAGGCTGACATTGTTTCTGTCTGATGATTAAAAATATAAACAGCCAGTAAAGTAAGTTTAAACAAATTTAGAGAAAAGATTTGGGAATAATTTCATAATTTTTTTACATCTTTTTACCAAAGGATAGTCTTTTATTATTCTCCTAATGTCACTAAATATGAAAGAAAAGGAAAATGGGTTCCTAAACTGCAGGATCAGTAGGATGTAATAAAAATAAAAATTGGTACTACAAGCTTTGCAAAGGTTTCCTCATAGCAGCTTGGTGCAAGTTTAATTTCTCCATTATAAGGAAAAGAAAATACTTAGGTATTAATGAACTTGCCTGCACTCAAAAAAGTAATCATAAGGCAGAATTAAAATCTTAGTCTTCTGATTTATATTCTCATCCTTTTTAGAAGCAGGTAGGTAGATGGTACAGTGGCTAGAGTATTGGTTTAGGAGTCAAGATTCAAATCCAGTCCCAGATAATTAATAGCTGTGTGATTGGGCAAATCCCTGTTTCAATTTCCTCAGCTGTAAAATGGGTCTCATGTAAAGCACTTAACATAATGCTTGGAAATCAGTAGATGCTTTCTTTCTTTTTCTTTCTTTCTTTCTTTCTTTCTTTCTTTCTTTCTTTCTTTCTTTCTTTCTTTCTTTCTCT
>JAJPUD010001390.1:29579-48507 GCA_023553655.1 Myrmecobius fasciatus | reverse complement strand
TCTTTCTCTCTTTCTTTCTTTCTCTCTTTCTTTCTTTCTCTCTTTCTTTCTTTCTCTCTTTCTTTCTTTCTCTCTTTCTTTCTTTCTCTCTTTCTTTCTTTCTTTCTTTCTTTCTTTCTTTCTTTCTTTCTTTCTTTCTTTCTTTCTTTCTTTCTTTCTTTCTTTCTTTCTTTCTTTCTTTCTTTCTTTCTTTCTTTCTTTCTTTCTTTCTTTCTCTTTCCTGAGGCAATTGGGATTAAATGATTTGCCTAGGGTCACACAGCTAGGAAGGTATTAAGTGTCAGAGGCCACATTTGAACTCAGATCTTCCTGACTTCAGGGTTGATGTTCTAATCACTGCGCCAGCTAGCTGCCCTTCTTTTCCTCTTTCTTCTATTTTTTTTTAATTCTCATGGGAATTTTTGTTTATGTAGGATATATAGATGATTCATTTTTTTAAGCCTAGAGAAGGAAACAGTCAGTAGGAGGGTGGAGAGGTTTGTTGTAGTGAAAAAGAGGTAGCTAATAGGAAATGTGAATGGTAATTAACTCATGGGGTAGTCCATAGGATAATAAATTGCTAGCAGAGGGAAGATTAATGAAATTGTTCATTAGTTCTTCTCATTATTCCTATGAGCAACTAGGTGGTGCAATGGAGTCAGGAAGACCTGAATTCAAAGCCAGCATCAATCAGTTACTAGCTGTGTGTCTCTAGGCAAGAGACTTAATCCTGTTTGCCTTAGTTCTTCATCTGTAAAAAGAGCTAGAAAAGGAAATGGCAAACCACTCTAGCATCTTTGTCAAGAAAATCCCAAATGGGATCACAAAGAGGCAGATGCAACTGAAATGACTGAAGAAAAAATTATCATTCTCAGCAGCAAACTTTTATTGAAAGTCATTTGTGGAGATACAGGAAGATAGTAGTTGAGAGATTAATATTAATGATCATTAATAAGAAGCTAGCTAAAACAAAGTCTAAACCATTTTGTTTAAAAGCAAAAGATAGGGGGCAGCTAGGTGGCAGGTAGGTGGCACACTAGATAGAGCACCAGCCCTGAAGTCAGGAGGACCTGAGTTCAAATCTGACCTCAGACACTTAACACTTCCTAGCTGTGTGACCCTGGGCAAGTCACTTAACTCCAATTGCCTCAGCAAAAACTGTCTTCTAACATTTCTTTACCAAAAATGTATTATATCTTTGCTATTTTGTGATTCTCTGCCTACTTGCAGTAAACTGATGGAGGGAGGAGAATGATATATAAATGAATGAATGAGAAAGCATTTGTTAAATACTGCTAATGAATGGAAAAAATATTAAGTGCTTATTTTAATCCCTTTCTGTCTACTGGCTGCTTGTTTAAAAATGCACACGATTCCCCATAATTAAAAAATCCTAATTTGATCTATTCATCCTCACTAACCATCATCCTATATCTCTCTTCACTTTTGTGGCTAAACTTGAGAAGACTGATAACAACTGATATATCCATTGCCTTTCCTGTATTAGAGAAGTGAGCTTATCCAAAGTAGATAGTGAAGGTAGAATAATTTGGTAACAAGTTGGATATGAGGAGTAAAAATGACTGAGATTCATCCAAGATGACCCCTAGGATATAAGTCTCACTACCTGGGAGGATGGGAGTACCCTCATAGCAATAGGGAAATTAGGAAGAAGGGAGGGTTGTGGAGGAGAATGAGTTCTGTTTTGGATATTCTAAATTTAAGATGTCTATGGGACTTCTACTTTGAGATGTCTAGTAGTTAATTGAATATTTGAGACTATTGAATATTGTCCACTTCTCTAAGACTCCTACCACCTTGCTCTAAGTCCTCATCTCTTTACACTTCAAAAACTGCAACATTCTAGTTTGCTAGATAATCCCCTTGCCTTGGGTCTCTTCCTACTCTACTCAACTGTCAAATGATCTTCTTAAAGGGCAAGTATATGCCATAAAGTGCATACTACTATTCATTCAGTAAATTATCTATTATCTCCAGAATCAAATAAACCATAAATGTTTGTATTGGTGTTTGCTTTTCCTTCCTACCTTTCTAGTCTTATGTCTTTTGTTGGTCAGTCATATCAGATTCTTCATGTCCTCGTTTAGAGTTTTTTTGGCAAGGATAGTGGAGTGGTTTGATGTTTTCTTCCCTAGTTTAGATTACAAATGAGGAAACTGAGGCAAACAGGGTTAAGGAACTTTCAGGGTCACACAGCTAGAAAGTGTTTGAGACTAGATTTGAATTTAGGAAGATAAATCTTCCTGATTTCAACCCCAGATTTCAATCCAATCTGATTAGATGACACTGGCCTCCTTCCTGTTCCTTGCAGTAGATATTTCATCTCTGTTTCCCTCATATTTACTGGGTGTTCCCATATTTGATATACTCTTCTTCTTTATATCTGCCTTCTGACTTTATTCTAGTTTTCTGCCTGTCTCAGCAAATATCCTACCTTCTCCAAACTTAGCGACTTCCTTTGGAGCTCATTTCTAATTTATCTTGTATCTATCTCATTTGTATACAGTTGTTAAAGCTACTTTAGATTTTAAGAGCAGAAATTGCTGTTTGCCTCTCTTTTTATCTAGTGCTTAGCAAAGTGCCTTGTACATAGTAGACACTTAAATTAATTTGCCTTATTATGGCTATGTACACTGCAGTTGGGTGGTACAGTGAATGGAGTGCTGGGCCTGGAGTCAGGGAGATTCATTTTCTCCAGTTCAAATCTGGCCTCAGACACTAGCTGTGTGATTCTGAGCAAGTCATTTAATCCAGTTTGCCTCAATTTCCTCATCTGTAAAATAAACTGGAGAAGGAAACAGTAAACCACTCCAGTATTTTTGCCAAGAAAACCCCAAATGGGAGCATGGAGAATTGGCCATGATTGAAACAATTGAATAACATAGTGCATGTCCTGCAAAGAGAATTACTAAGTAAACATAAAGGAGGGACTTAGAGAGAATAGATGAGAGGATAATTGTGTAAAAAAATACAATACAGATAATTAAGGAGAAAGGAAAAACTTGAATGTTATTTGCAAGTAATTAAGGAGAAAGAGGATTGAATGCTATTTGCAAATTAAAAAAAATTTGTTGTTATATTTTTCTTTTATCCCTCCATAGTACATCATGCGAATGTCATTTGCAAATGGATGTTCTCCATAGCTAGAATAAAAGATATGCACAGTCTTGACAACCCATTCTTTATTAAGCTGTGCCAGGTGAACTAATTTCTCTTTCTTTTCCCCATCCAGGCTGCCAGCGGGTATCTGGTGGTGGTATTTGTTTATGTGACAGAATTCATTGGTACTAAAGTGCGAACATGGGCATCTATGCACGTCCATGCCTTTTTTGCGGTTGGCATTATGGTAGTGGCTCTGATGGGATATTTGGTTCGAACTTGGTGGCTCTATCAGATTGTTCTTTCTGTGACAACTCTTCCCTTTGTTTTATGCTGCTGGGCTTTGCCTGAAACACCGTTTTGGCTTCTCTCAGAAGGAAAATATGAAGAAGCACAGACAGTAATTGATATGATGGCAAAATGGAATGGAAGAAGCCCTTGTAATGTATCTGACCTGCTTTCAGTAGAACATGACAATGGAGGCAACATTGGTACCACCACTGGAAATGGTGTGTCTGGAACAAAAAGCCACAATATACTTCATCTATTTTATAACTGGAATATTGCAAGAAGGACTCTCACAATTTGGCTCATTTGGTTTACCGGCAGTTTGGGATACTATGTATTTTCTTTGAGTTCTGTGAACCTGGGAGGCAATGAATATTTAAACCTCTTCCTCATAGGTAAATACTAAACTATTTTATGGTGACAGTCATATGACTAGTAAACACTTGGGGATTTCAACAGATATATGTAGTACAGTATCATTATCCTTTTATTCCAGGAACATGACTGCTAACCATATTATTGTGACATCTATCTGCTCTCAGAAATACTATTTATTTTTACTTCAGCCATTTAGCCAGTAAAATGACATTTCCACCTTTCCCTGCCAAAGTGCAGTAGATAAAATTATATGTTATAATGCTATTGAATATGTGGCACATTTTATTTCATTGTTAACAGCATGGTAGAATTTGCTTCCAAAGTTACTGAGAGCCCTCAGCATACAAGTTCCAATTTAGACAAAAGTATATATTTGTAAATCATTGAAAACTTAGCAGTCCTAATTTTCTGCATAAGCTATGATGCATTCTTGATTGTGGGAAGTTTTATTTGCATTGTGGATTTTCCATGGAAAATCTTGAATCCCAATTATTATTTTCTTCTTGGCTTATTAGGTTGTTTATTTTTTTAATAATAGCTTTTTATTTCCAGAATATATGCAAAGATAGTTTTTAGCATTCATCCTTGCAAAACCTTGTGTTCCAAATTTTTTCCCTTCTTTCCCCCATCCCACCCCTAGATAACAGGTAAGTCAGTATATGTTAAACATATACATTTCTTCTAAATATATTTCCACATTTATCATGCTGCACAAGAAAATCAGATCAAAAAGGAAAAAAAAATGAGAAAGAAAAAAGCAAGCAAGCAACAACAAAAAGATGAAAACATTATGTTGTGATCTACATTCAATCTCCATAGTTCTTTTTCTGGATGCAGATGGCTCTCTTCTTCACAAGTTACTAGGTTGTTTATTGTTATAAATGTGATTGTTTGCTGTATGAGGAATCAGACAGAGAGACTTTTAAGATAAATTACTGGATTCCTTTGTCCATGAAATGGATGAACCAGCAAATTTGTAAGAGATGGCCCATCTCTGCTTCAGAATGGATTTGGGAAGTGCTACAGAGACTTGGGTTTGGATCCCAGCTCAGACACTGAGTTCTGTGACTGTAACTAATTTAATCATTCTCTCAGAACCTTAGTTTCTTTTATAACCTGGTAATAAAGGCATTTCATGGAATTCTCACCAGGAAAGCCCTATCCAGTTTTCAAAGTCAAGGAATAGAGGCAGCTAGGTAACACAGTTGATAGAGCAGCAACCCTGGAGTCAGGAAGACCTGAGTTGTATGACCCTGGGTAACTTACTTAACCACAATTGCCTCACAGACTCCCCCCCCCCAAATAACCTCCTAAAACCAAAAAAACAAAAAAGTCAAGGAATAGGAAGAAAAGGAGAAGACAAGGGAGACCTTTGCTATATTGGTTCATGGCATAAATTCCCAGAAGATCAAACACTTCCCATGTAATCACCAAAATTCTTTAAAAAACAGAATATAAATTATTTTATTTATTATCTTGCATCATTCAATGTCTCTGCTATTCATGCATATTGTTGAGCAAGGATTGTAGTCAATATTGTTTTCCCCAATTTATGCATAGTATATAAACCTTTGAAATTATAGATTAGGAATTCATTTTCTGAAATTGCTTAGGTATGGTTGTGATTCTTTGGTCCCCCATTAGTATTTTATTTTTCTTCTAATAGTATTTTATTTTTCAAATGCATGTAAAGATAATTTTTAACATTCATTTTTGTAAAACGTTGCATTCCAAATTTTTTCCTTACCTCTCCCATTTCCCAAGACAGTAAGCAATCTGATCAAGGTTAATTATGTGTAATCCTTTTAAACATATTTCCATATTTGTCATGCTGTGCAAAAAAAGTCAGACCAAAAAAAGAAAGGGGAAAAAAACACACAAAGAAAATGGACAAAAAGAGGTGAAAATACTGTGCTTTGATCCACATGCAGTTTCCATTTTTCTCTCAGGGCATTTGGCACTTTCCATCATAAGTCCCCTGGAATTTGAACCTGGTATTTGATACACTGGGATATCTTTGATAATCGCAGGATGTGTTGTGATTGTATTCCCATTTTTCAGAGTAAAACGATTAATTCTCTTTTCACAAAAGCTAGAGGTCACTACCAAATTGGTGGAAATTATTGAAAATGTTGTGGGTTCAGATCCTAAGTGGAGACCAAGTTGACAAATACATGCAGACAATGTCTCTACAATCTAATTAATCAAAACCACCTAGGCATATTGCTAACTTCTCTTAAGCTATTTAACATTCATTACTCTCACTTCTCCTGACCCCAGCTTCACATGACCCAGAATGATTATCAGTGCTTCCACCCATTGTTTTGTAGCTAGGAGAGCCTCTGAGACTAACAGCAAAATGTGCTTCTCAAGCAATCCCTGACTGACAACTGTACCTTTGAAAGAAAGGATTTTAGAAGTTTTTTTTTTTTTTTAAACTAAAAGCCATTAAAGGGCATCTTCTAATAGCCAACATTTTCTTATTTTTATTGATGGATTTTATTTTTATATCACATTTGTTTCTGAATATATTCTTCCAGGCAATTAGGAAGCACAATGGGCTTGGCGTCAGGAACAACTGTGTTCAGACCTAGCCCCAGATGCTTACTACCTGTATGAGTCTGGGCAGGATCCTTAATTTTTGTCTACCTCAGTTTCTTCAATTGAAAAATGAGAATTGTAATGGCATCTATCTCCTAGGGTTGTTGTGAGGATAACATGAGATAATATTTATAAAGCACTTAACATGATGCTTGGTATGTAATATGTGTTTAATACATGCTTTTCTCTGTCCCCTCCCTGCTTAACAAATCAACCCTTATAACAAAAAGTAAAGGGTCAGTTTTCAGTGTTTGTTTAGGACCTCCAGAATATTAAACTTTTGCTGCTGAGGCAGTTTTTTGGGGGAACAAATTCTTTAGAGTGATAAAAATAGAATTATTGATTTATTCAGCTAGTACCATTCAGTAATTATTAATCATTATGACTTTTGGCCTTTAATTTGGCTTTCTAGTATGAGGGCTAAGACCTGTAAACAAATAATTACAATATAAGGCAGCCATGGTTATGTTATCTAAAACCTTCTTTTTTCCACCCTCTCCCTTTTTCCCCTTTCCCTCTCACATTGCCTTTATTTAAAAAAAAAACACAAAAAACTTGTGCTTTTACACTATCTATATTTCAAAATATATCTTTCAGTTTGGTGGCACAGTGAATGGAGCACTGGACCTCCTGGAGTTAAGAAGACCTAAATTCAAATCCAGTCTCAGGTGCTTATTAGCTAGATGACCCTGGGCCAGTCTCTTAACCTGTCTCAGCCTCAGTTTCCTCTTCTGTAAAATGAAGATAATAGAACATAGCTCCTAGGGTTATTGTGAAGATAAAGTAAGATACTTGCTTAAGTGCTTTGCTAACCTTAAAATATTATATGAATATTTTTTTTATTAATGGAAGACCATTGAAGAAAGAGTCTCAGCAAACCACCTCTGGTGAAGTATTCTGATGTTTGGCTACTTTTGTTATCCATAAATTCTTGAATTTCTTTTATTTAATAAGCTCAATCCCTTTGGTAAAACTTCTCTTTCTTTGATTTAGTATCATGGAGGTAAAGAAGTCTGGACTAGGATTCAGAAAGGCTGAATCTGAGTCTTCATTTCCTGAATGTATGAGCCTGGATGAATCACAGTTTCTTAATTAGTTCTCTGTAAAATGAGAGCTCTTAGGTTATGATTTCATGATGCTATAAAAATTATTCCTATTATTTTTCACTTGTGTCTGACACTTCGTGAATCCATTTGGTGTTTTCTTGGCAAAGATACTGGAGTGGTTTGCCATTTCCTTCTCCCAGTTCATATTACAGATGAGGAAACTGAGGCAAACAAGATTAAGTGACTTACCCAGGAATCACATAGCTAGTCTGAGGCCAAATTTGAACTCAGGAAGATGAATCTTCCTGTCTCCAGACTTGATATTCTTATCTATTGCACTGCCAAAATTGTTTTAAAAAAACATTTATAAGTTAGCTTCCAGCCAACCTAAATTGCTTGAAGGGCTTACTTCCTGTGGCATGCCAGTAAAGATTTTTTTTTCCATTGTGGTATTGGGCAGTAGGGATGAGGGTGATAGGAAAAGTCCCTTTGGACTTTTCATTTGGAGATCCTAGGATTGAAGGGTTTGTTTTGTAGCCAGAATTTATTTTCCCACCAAAATGCTATCCTTATTTATAACCTTTGTTAAATTATAGGCAGGACATCTGTAAGTCTAGGGGATGTCTTTTCTAAGGATATGATTATTATTCCAGAATCAATGTTTGCAAAAAGGTCAAAAAGACAATGGGACTGTAGCCAGTGGCCTACATAAAAGTGAATTCAGTTAAAAATAGATTCAGAATAGTTCTTCATTTTATGGCAGTCACAGAATCACCCATTTACTTTACAGATGGGGAAAGTGAAGTCTAGAGAGATTGACTTATTCAAGGTTAGAGAATATAGTAAAGTTAGATAGTGGCATATAGTAAGATTTGAATCCTGATGCTTTGATGCCAAATGTAGAATTCTTCCAACTATACTACCTTTCTTCTTCAGGGATGGGAAGCTCAGCTTCTTTTTCTCTTTTCGACAAATAAAACTTGCCTTCTTATCCTTATTGTTCAGTTGTTTCAGATGTGTCTGGCTCTTTATGACCCCATTTAAAGTATTCTTCAGAAAGATCCTGAATTGATTTGCCATTTCCTTCTTCAGTTCATTTTACAGATGAGGAAACTGAGGCAAATTGGGTTAAATCACTTGTCTGGAGTCACAGACCTAGGAAGTGTCTGAGATTGGATTTGAATTTAGGGCTTTCTGACTCTAGACCTGGTACTCTATTGTGCCACCTAGCTACCATCATCTATAATTTCCTAAATTTCCCACTGACAGGTGCTGTGGAACTCCCTGCTTATGCTATTGCTTGCATTGGAATGGACAGAATTGGAAGAAGAAATACTCTCACACCATTTCTTATCAGTAGTGCCCTGATTTGTGCCATGATCATGCTGATACCCCAGGTGAGTTGGTTGTTATCCTAAAGTAGTGATTCTCCTGCTTTTCTTGGTTCAATGCCCAGAATCCTTTGCTAGGAAGATGAATGTTTAAATTAGAACTATAGGAGAGTTGGGTGACTCTTGCAGTAACAAGTCCCTTTCTGTGACCGCAGAGTTCTTTGTCAATTCAAAGTCTGGTGTATTTTGAGGTGAATGCATACATATATTAGATGTGTTTTATTTATTTATTTATTTAAAAAACCCCACAGTACTTAGACTATGCTAAGTAAATTTCACTTTAAATTATTTATGAATTTTCTTTCATATGAAATAGCATAACATCCAGAATTTCTTGACTCAACTAGGGAAACATGTCTCGTACTTGGAGAACCACTATCTTCAATTTTTGTTCCAGATAATGTCTATCATGTAGATAGAGTGCCAGGGGTAGAGTTAGGAAGACCTGAATTCAAATTTAGACTTAGATACTTACTAACTATTGATCCTGGGCAAATCACTTGACATGTTTGCCTTAGTTTTTTATTTATTAAAGCTTATTTTCAAAACATATGCATAGATAATTTTTCAACATTGATTCTTGTAAAACTTTGTATTCCAAATTTCTTCCCCTTTCCTCCACCCCCTCTCCTAGATGGCAAGTAATCTAATATATGTTAAACACGGTGGAAATATATGCTAAATCCAATATATGCATATATAGTTATACATTTATCTTGCTGCACAAGAAAAATCAGATCAAAAAGGAAAAAAATGAGAAAGAAAACAAATGCAAGCAAACAACAACAAAAAGAGTGAAAATACTATGTTGTGATCCCCACTCAGTACCCACAGTCCTCTCTGGGTATAGATAGCTCTCTTCATCACAAGATCATTGGAACTTTGCCTTGATTTCTGTAGCTATAAAGCAGAGTAATAATAACATCTACCTCACAGGGTTGTTGTAAAGATCAATTGAATAATCTTTGTATTATACAGTTAGCATTGTCCCTGGTACCCAGGAGGTACTATATAAATGCTTATTTTTTTCGGTGTATATATTGAATTAGAGGTAGAAGAAAGTAAGTGGGCTTATAAACATGAGCTCTCTTTCCATATTCAATAATAGATATTATCAAGGAATTGGGAATATTTTAGTGACAGTTGCTGTGCTTATCAAGAAATAGAGTCAGCAGTTAGTAGACATTAGAAATACATGACATAGCATGATCTAATAGTTCTAAGTGATTCTGGAATTTTTTGGAAGCCAAATTATTTGAGATTTAAATATAACATATTGATAGCAGGATTGAAGTTCATTCATTTAAAAATATTTATGAAGTGCCAGACATTGGGAAAACAAAAATAAAATTGAAATAGTTCCTGCTCTCAAGAAACTTTTACTCTATTAGCTAGAACATGTACACAGATAAATTCAAGGAAATCTGTTCAGTGAATGAGAAAAACTAATTCTGGGGAAACAGAAAAGGAAGTGCTTTTTGTATTGAACTTTGAAGGAAGAAGAGGCTTCAGAGAGGCAAATTTGATGGACTGAATTTGTTGTAGGTGGAAGTTATTGCAGAGGTGAGAAGTGAAATATCCTATGGAAGAATAGGTAGTAGTCCAGTTTGGCTAGACTATAGAGCACATGAGTAGGAATGATGTCAAATAGAATAGGAAGAGAGGTGGAGAGTGAGTGTGGAGGGTCTTAAACGCCCTGGGGAATAAATACTTTATTTATTAGTTACAGAAGGCCTTATCCTTCAATATCGAGAGAATATGTTCTCTTTGACTGTGTTTCCCCTATAAATGATTGTTATTCCATGTCTACAATGAAATAGTATAAATCTAGGAAGTTCCACACAGCTGTTAAAGTGATTTTTCATTAGCCCAAGTGTACCTTATTATTCCTCTACTCAGTCAACTGCAATGACTTCCTATTGTCTTTACGGTAAACTAGAAATTCTGTTTCACTTTTAAAGTGTATCACAACAAATGCCTAACCTATTTTTTCCACCTCACTATGTATTCTTTAGTCTCCTTGATTCTTCAAACCAATCAAACTGATCAATACTCCTCAAGGAGCACATTAATTTTGGTTCCCTATTGACTCAGAAATTATTTGCTTACTATGTGTGGATATTAGAAATACAAAGAATGATAGCAACACAAACCCTGCCTGCAATGACTTTATATTCTGATAGGAGGAATTGTTGTTCAGTTTTTTTTTCAGGTTATCTTAGTTGAGAATACTGGAGTGGTTTGCCATTTCCTTCTCTTACTCTTGGGTGAACCCATTTGCATTTTTGTTAGCAAAGAAACTGGAGTGGTTTGTATTTTCCTCTTGGGGTTCATTATCCAGATAAGGAAACTGAGACAAAGAGAATTAAGTGACCCTGCCCAGGATCACACAGGTAGTAAGTGATCAGATTTGGATTTGGGAAAATGAAGTTTCCTAATTCCAGGTCTAGCTTTCTATCCACTGTGCCATCCAGCTGCATGAGGAGGAACATACCATATAAACAAATAAGTATAATCCTGGATAGAAAGTGTATTGGGAACAAAGGGGAGAGCCAGACTTTCCAAGATTTGTGATGGAAAGTGCCAGCCACATCCAGAGAAAGAACTGAATGTGAATCAAAACATAGTATTTTCACCTTTTTGTGGTTGTTGTTTGTTTGCTTGTTTTTTTTCCATTCTCATTCTCATGTTTTTCCCCTATTTTAATCTGATTTCTCTTGTGCAGCATGACAAATATGGAAATATGTTTAGAAGAATTGTACTTGTTTAACCTATATTAAATTGCTTAATGTCTTGGGGATAAGAGAGGGAAGGAGAAAAAATTGAAAAATGAGGTTTTGTAAAGGCGAATGTTGAAAATTATCTTTATATGTATTGGAAAAATAAAATGCTATTAAGAATTAAAAGAAAGAAACAAAGGAGAGAGCCAGAGTGCTCTAAGAAAATTTGAATGCTAAGAAAATGCATTTAGGTGATAGAGAACAAGAAGAATTGGAATCTTTGATATTCCTTAAATGAGGAGCACTGGTAGGTGAGCTGGAGAATGAGGAAAGAGAATATTCTGTGTCAGAATTTGCTACATTAATGAAATGTTCTTCCACCAGTGGGAGCATACTGAATGAGAACAGGGTTCTCTGGAATGTGGTTCCTGAGAAGGGGAATGAAGGAAACACATGTTGGAGCACTTTGAGCTTAACATGCCCATCTGAGTTGATATAGTTTCTTAAGGTTAGTGGGAGCCACTGAGGATTTTTGAGCAAGGGAGATACATAGTCAGAGCTATTCATTAGGAAAATCATTTCAAAGTGGTGCAAAGGAGGCACTGGAGAGAGGAAAAAGGGAAATTGGGTAGAAATCTTTTACAATAGTCCAGAAAAGAGGTAATGCACTGGGGAGGGAAAGAGTAAACATTTATTAAGTGTCTACTGTATGTCAGGTACTGTGCTAAGTGCTTTAGACATATCATCTCATTTGATCTACACAATAATCCTATGAAGTAGGAGCTATTATTGGCCTCATTTTACAGATAAGAAAATTGAGAAAAACAGTTTAAGTGACATGTCTGAGGTCACAAGGCTAGTGAAGCTTTTTGCCTTCTGATGTGATGCCATTTCATCATTTAACTGCCACTAGGCTATAGGTACCACTGGGATGGTGACAGTATGAATGGGAAAAAGGAGAGGCAGCCTGAGGCAGAGACAAGCCTACTGGCGGTAAGGAGATCCTTGGGTTAGAATCCCTGCTCTTAATATTTGTCAGTTATAATGTGAATCGGGTTCTCTCAGTTTTTTCATCTGTAAAATGGAGGACCAATATTCATCTTTTAGGATTATCATGAGCTTCAAAGTAGATAATGAGTCAAAAGTACATTGCAAACCCTTTAGAATGACACATGTGCTTTGTTTCCACAGCATTGCAATGTTTTGAATGTTTTAGCAAATATGGCAGGAAAATTTGCCATTGGCATTGCATTTGGTCTCATTTATCTGTATACCGCAGAGCTTTATCCAACATTCATAAGGTAAGAGTTAGAAATTTATCTTCCTGTTTTCCTGTTACTGTTGAATGTACATCCTTTGATACTTCAGGGATATATGATTTGTTTGTGGGTACTGCCTTCCCTGATGCAGAAAGCAACTTTCCTCTGTGCCTTAGAAGGTGAGCTTTGTGAATTATTGTGACTAAAAATTTGTTGTGTCCCCCCCCCCCCCCCCACTCTGACTAACCTGGAGATGAGTCTTTCTGAATTTCACTTGGCTTGTTGCCAAATGATGGCAGATGACAGCCACCCAGGTGGTCAGACATAGAGACCCAACTTTTTCAGTTAGTAAGTCATTCAACAGAGCATTACAGAAGTTGCACTTTAGTGGACATCACAGTTAATTGGCTATTCAGTACATAGAAGTTCCAGTTATTTTTTATATAGAAGGAGAGCCCGAGGTAAAAGAAATTCTGGTATATTGGAACTCTAAGATTGTGGTTATTGATCAACTAGTAAACATTAATTAAGCACCTACTATGTGCCAGATACTATACTAAATGCCAATTATAGTTCATTGGCATTGAAAAACTAAAGAAAGGTATTTTGAAACATATCACTTTTTGAAGGTGTGTACAATCCTAAAGAACTCTTAAGATTCAATTGTCTTGGGCCTCTTTTAGCTTTAAATCCCAATATCCTATGACTGCCTATATTTCTTATACCACAAGTTTATTTTCTCATGATAAATCACAGCTGTTAGATGATCTTAAATGTAAAAACCTTTTTTTTTTTTAGCATGTGGGCTGTACAAAAACTGGTGGGGTGCAGTTGGCTAATCCCTTATCTAGATGGAAGCAGATGCCAATAGTGCTAGAATTCCTTAGAGGTCCTTAGGCATCATTTGTTAACTCAGATATAAGTATGGACAGGAAAGGGAGTGGGAGAGATCTAAGTAGCATGTCCAGTAATAAAATATATGGAAACCCATTGACCTTTTTTGTTATTGTTTTGGCAAGGCAGTTGGGGTTAAGTGACTTGTCCAGGGTCATACAGTGAGTAAGTATAAAGTGTTTGAGTCTGGATTTGACTTCAGTTCCTTCTGACTCCAGAGTTAGTGCTTTATCTACTGGGTCACCACAGGTGTGAATGTGCGTTATTCATAGTTGTGATATGTGGCCATAGAAGTTGGTGTACTGGAATTGAATACAGGAAGAGAAGAAATTTGATTTCCGACCTGACACGCAACTAGATACTTGATCATAGGCAAATCACTTCATTTATCTCTTCAAGCCTCAGCTTTTTTCATCTATAAAATGGGGATAATGAGAGTAGCTTTTTCAGAATTGTTATAAGGTGAACTTGGGATATGCTTTGCAAATTTCAAAGCATCATGTCTACCAGCATTTATATAGTGTTTATTAAAATGGCAGCTAGTATGAATTTTAGAAAAGGAGGTAGTCTCTTTTCAACTAGAAGTGCATCCCACTTCAAAAAAAAAAGTCAACATGAGAACACTTGAATTTGTGAAACAGTACTATTTATTAGGGAGTAATATCACTTTAAAAGTTTTTTTTTTCTTTACAAAAATTTTTACTAAGATTTTTCTTAGATGGTGATCACACATTTAAAATATCGCTTGACATGAAAGAAAAATCAAATTTATGTACAACTTTTCAGTTACCTATCATTTGTGTAAATTGAAGCATACTACCTATGACTCCTGCAGTTGTAAAACCTCATGCATTGACTTTGTTTCATATCTATATTCTTGAAAACATCTCATTTTAAAACTCCTTCTGGATTGAAGTAATCTTTAGTGGACATCACAGTTAATTTGCTATTCAGTACATAGAAGTTCCAGTTATTTTTTATATAGAAGGAGAGCCCAAGGTAAAAGTGTCCTTTTTTTCCACTAAAGTCCTCCTCTTTCCAGCCTGTGGAAGGCTCTTTGGGGCCTCAATGAAGCCATGCTAATGATGTGTGAGTTCTGGCCATCCTTATCAAACCAGAGCCACTTCAAGCATGGGTCCATTGTGAATATACAGGTCATGGCTCAGGCTAGCTGAGTTCTGAGTGGCTCATTATCAGAAAGCTCATCAGGTGATAATTTTTTTTTTTTTTTTTTTTTTTTGCTTTTTGCCGAGGCAATTGGGGTTAAGTGACTTGCCCAGGGTCACACAGCTAGGAAGTATCTGAGATCAAATTTGAACTCGGGTTCTCCTGATTTCAGGGCTGGTACTCTAACCATTGTGCCACCTAACTGCCCCAGGTGATAAATATTTCTAACCACAACTCCTAAATCTCTTTTGAAAGTGTAGAGGGGCCCATTAACATTGTGAATTGAGGGATATCCATATATCAATGTGGTTTGGCCTGCATTCTCTTTCCACCTATAAAATTCAGCAATGTTTAAATATTCTTCCATAAATATTCAGTATTCTGTACTGTATTTGCTACTTACTTTCTGAACATTTCTTGAAACTTTTAGGTCTCTTGCTGTAGGAAGTGGTAGCATGATGTGCCGTATAGGAAGCATGATTGCACCTTTCTGCGTTTACCTCACAAGTGTGTGGATCTTCATGCCACAGGTATCAAATGACAGCATTTTATTGATAATACTTATTTAAAATTTAACAATAATAGTGAGATAACTAACTAGTTGATAGTTTAAAAAACTTGTTTTTTAATTATTCCCTTTTTTTATTCCTGTAATAATCATGTCTTTTTCTTTTTAAAAAAACTTTTATTAGTGTCTTGTTTTTATATCACAATACTTTTCAGATGTAACCAGTTCCCCCTACTCCTACGTCATTCCTTTCCATTCTTATGACATTAAATCTCCTTGTAATAAAAATAGATGAGCTAAAGTGAAACAATGATTATCTCTGAAAGCATATTGTAGCATGCTGCCACCATAGTCCCTCAGTCTGCTAAGAAGAGGCAGGTAGCTTTCAATATCTATTCTTTTGAGTAAAAATTGGTTATTACAATCATTTGAGCTTGAATTACTTTCAGAATTATTATAATCATTGTGTGAAATGGTGAAGAATGCCAGGCATGGAGTCAGGAAGGCCTCAGTTCAAATCCAACTCAGATACTTATTAGTTGTGTGACCCTGGGCAAGTCACTTAACCCTGTTTGACTCAGTTTCCTCATCTGTAAAATGAGTTGGAGAAGAAAATGGCAAGTCACTCCAGTATCTTTGTGGAAAAAATCCAGCATGGAGTCATATGAAATAGGATATGATTGAAATAATTTAACAATAACAAATCATTATGCGTATTATTGAAATGATCAACTCCTCCCTTCATTAGATTTGGAATCAAAATCTTTGTTCTCTCTCACTGCCTGCCATCCATTATCTTTCTCATCTTTTGTTCCATCATGGCCAGAACAAATTCTTCTTTTACCCCTTAGGTTGTGTACACTTGGCCTCTGTCATTGAAACTAACCTGTTCTATGGCTGAGCCCTTTAGTCCAAATTCTCAACTATTATTATCTGATAAACAAACAATTTCATGGCCTAATGTGCCAGGAGGAGAGGTGGTTTCACTGAAATAACAGATATTTATTTTAACTATAGTTTTCCAGAGATAATTTCACTGCTATTGTCTAGCCCAGCAGAGTCAAGGTAGTAGGGATTTTAGGCTGATAAGGAAGAAATTTTGAAGCAGGCCAACCTTTCAATGTCCCTCAAATGGGATTTTTTTGTAGGTAGCTACAGGAGAAAGGAATTGAAATTAGAATTAAAGGATACTTTTAAAAGAGGGAAATAATATTTACAATGGAGAATACCTGAGAGAATTAAAAATCAATTTTACAGCTAATGACAGGTTTATCATTATATAAAACACAATTGTGGACACTATAGAACAGTTGGAAAACAAGCCCATGAAATGATCAAATTATTAAAAGAACTTTAAAATACTCAAATTCAAGTGACTAAAGTTAACCAATTAAGACTTTAGAATTACTGACATATTTCTCCTCCCCCCGCATTTAGAAAAGCAAAATAGTAATAATAATGATATTGTTCAATAAAGCTTCCCAGAATGAACAGATTAATGACTAATATAAATAGAAAGGATCCACATGCTTCTGATAAAGAAAAATTATCGTTCAGTCATTTCAGTAACGTCCAACTCTTTGTGACCCCCTTTGGGGTTTTCTTGGCAAAGAAACTTGTGGGGGGCTGTACAGGGTCACATAGGTAGTAAGAGTCTGAGGACAGATTTGAACTCAGGAAGATGAGCCTTCTTGACTTTAGATCCAGCATGCTATGCATTATGGTATCACCTAGCTGCCCTGACAAAGAAAATGGCAAGATTCAGTTTTTCAAGTCAAGACAATAAGAACATTTATTTAAAACTAGAAAAAAGCCTCAGTACAATGCCTTCTCAACCCCATCCCCATTTCTTCTACAATTTTATAGATGAGAAAACTGGTTCAGGAAATTAAATGACTTGACCAATATCACATAAATATAAAGTGGAGGAGCCATGGTTTGAATCCAGCGTGTAGTTAAATTTTAATACTATTTTTTAAAAAAAGAAAAAAAAATCATGTAAGTTACCAAAAAAATAGCCATACCAAGGAACATCAATTTTGGAATTCTCAAAGAAGATGTGGGTTGGTTAGAAATATATATATAAACTTAAAATGTGTCAGGGAATTTAATTTATAGACTTATTTATTAGATTCAAAGATTTCAGTGGAGTAAAGTTTTTAAATAATCAAGCCTCTAAAAGCAAAACATAAAAATGTTAACTAATACTTTTCAAATTAAAAAAGAAAAAGATGTTAGTTGAAAATGTGACTTTTATGTAAATGAAGAAAAAAAGGAAAAATAAGATTAGTACAAAGGTACGTGAGAGAATAATTCCCAGGGAATAGGAAAACTTCTATTCTTGATAAAGGAGAAATCTAAGTTAAAGAAACATCATAATTACTAGTATAAAATGGGAATTTTTATTTTGGTGTTT
The DNA here is from genome assembly GCA_023553655.1 of Myrmecobius fasciatus. NCBI lineage: Eukaryota > Metazoa > Chordata > Mammalia > Dasyuromorphia > Myrmecobiidae > Myrmecobius > Myrmecobius fasciatus. The sequence goes on along the minus strand of JAJPUD010001390.1, from coordinate 30,740 downwards.
TCAATGGGGTTTAGATTATTATTAATAACAAAATGTTGAATTATTATTCAAATTATGATAAGGAAATAGAACGAGAAAAGAAAAATTTAACAATTTGAATGCTAAATATAAATTGAATTATTTAGTAAAACGAATGAATTCTAGAATGGCATAACAAAATCTGACAATATGTTATTTTCTATTTAAATTAAAGAATTTTGTATTAAGATGAAAGGTATTATAAAATTTGTCGTTATTACAAAAAAAATAAGAAGGTCATGGAAAATATCAAAATCAAGTTTTAACCAGAAAGTATTACAAAAAATAATCAAAGATACTATGTTATGCTAGAAGGTTCTATTTAGATATGAGAAAATCTATTTAAAATATGGATGTACCTAATAATTCTGCAGTAAAATTCATAAAAGAAAAGCTGAGGTTATTACAAGAAGGAATAACAAAAAAATAAAATCAACAATAGCAAGAGATTTCAATACCCCACTATCAGAATAGGGCAAATCTAAAGAGAGGACAAATAAAAAAAGAAAACATAGAGCTCAACAGAGCACTAAATAAGCTAGAAAGGGGTGGAACCACGATGGCAGAATACAAGCAACAACCCAGCAGAAGTCTTCCAACGTTCCCCTCCAAATAACTTTAAAATAACTTCCCAAATCAAATTCTGGAGTGGCAAAGCCAACAAAAAGTCAAAATGAGTTGTTTTTCCAGTCTTAAGACAGCTATGAAGTCAGCAGGAGAGGACTGAGACATTGAGGTGGGCACAGGCCCAGAGTGCAGCAACACTGCCCTGGCACTTACTGTGAAAACAGCAGCAACAGCAACTTTAAGAGCTTTCAGCCAATAAGGGGTCAGACAACTGGTCAGAAGGAGATTACAGGGGTGCCTTTGCTAACACTAGATACAATCGCCACTGGCTGGTGACTTTATTGCTTTTATGTGGTTGTAGGTTATATAGTCAGGACAAAGAGGAATGCTTCTGGTTGGTCACAAGGATCTTGGGGCCCTGTTCTTAATTCCAAGGCAAAAAGGAGCACTTGTGTTTTTTTTTTATTTTTTTTATTTTATTTTTTTTTTATATAAAGCTTTTTATTTACAAAACATATGAGTGACCTTTCAACATTGACCTTTGCAAAAAAACTTTTTTTTCCCCAAGCTTTTCCT
>JAJPUD010001390.1:0-23531 GCA_023553655.1 Myrmecobius fasciatus | reverse complement strand
TGGTATGTGGTCTCATTATTGTCATTCTCTTGAATGAAATTAGTAATTGTGTCTGTAATTTGCTGTTTCACCCATTCATTCTTTAGGATAAAATTATTTAGTTTCCAATTGGTTTTTGGTCTATTTTCTCCTGGCCTTATATTGCATGTGATTTTTATTCTGTCATGATCTGAAAAAAATGCATTTATCATTTCTGCCTTCCTGCATTTGCTTTTGAGGTTTTTGTGTCCTAACACATGGTCAATTTTTGTATAAGTTCCATGGACTGCTGAGAAAAAAGTAAACAGCACTTGTGTTTATGGCTGCAGTGGTGTAGTACAGTGACCAAGAGAGAGTAGTGATCATACCTCTCCCCAAATCACACCATTTTAGAAGCACTGAAAATTTGCAGACTCAGAGCTACCTCTGAAAATTGTAGCATTAAAAAAACCTGAAGCCTGGGACAGTGTATTTCCATTCTAAGGTGAGCAGAATTTAACTTTAATATTAAAAAGTCAAGAAATAGATTGGAAAAATAAACAAATAACAACAAAAAGATCTTGACCATTAAAAAGCTGCTATGGTGGCAGCGAAGACTAAGACATAAACTTAGAAGACAACAATTTGAAAACAGATACAAATAAAGTCTCAAAGAAAAATGTAGAATTGACCAAATGGAAAAATTAGAACCAGGAAATCCATTTGCATGATAATCATAGTACTGTAAAGGAAAATAACGTGGAAATAACTCAGAATTTTGATCAAAGCAGGGACCATAACCACACAGAAATTAATGGTGAAGCATACTTTCCACCAAATAGGTATGGAAGAAGGCATACAGTTTTAGACATAGCCAACATATTCATTTGTTTTACTTGGCCTTACTTATTTGTTGGAAGAAAGAATTCTATTATGGACTATGGGGAAGAGTAAACCATTGGGAAATTAGATTGATGTTTTAAAAAATTAGCATTAGAAAAACTTTTTTTTAAAAGGAAGTTTCAATGAGGAGAGTGAAAAGGGATATAGTAGAAAATGAACAGAATACAAAAACAAAAGATATCAATGAAATTTATTTTTTTCAATAAAGGAAGGTTCTTTGTAAATTGTAAAAAAAACCCAAAGATACAGAAAAAAACACAACTCAAGCAAATGATGCAATTACTATATGTAAAGAGCTTAGTGGGGAGAAAAAAAAAGAGTATAGATTTTTTCTAAGAACAAATGGAATATCCAGAAACATTGAAATTATACTGAGTATGTTGAGGTAGATATAGAAAAGAAGAGATTGTATACATTATGTTTATAGGACAGAGTACAATAAAGTTAATGCCAAATAATTATATAATGCATAAAAGAAGTAGGTTCATGTGTAACCAAAATAATTTTTATTAAATATTAGTAATATAAAATTTAAAAATACATAAAACATAAATATTGACTTTCCTAAGCAAAAGAAAATATAAGAATAATAGCATCATTACACAAACATGACATTTCAAAATCCCATAGGATGAAGCCAAAACAGTACTCAGAGGCAAATTAAAGCATGAATGCCAAGATCAAAAAGTTGAATCTGTACTTTAAAAAAACCCTAGAAAATGAACAAATAAGTTCACTAGCAGAAAAAGAAAAAATAATTTAAAAAAACAGAATTTAACCAATTCAGATAACCAAATTCAAAAGATAAATCCAAAAACTTTGTAAAAAGAGAAGAGTTTAATCCAAATGATTAAAATTAAAAGGAGAAAGAAAATTTTATAAGGACAAAGAAATCAAGAAAATTATCAGAAATTATTAAACATAGCTCTGATCAATAAACTAAAAGAATATAAAAGAAATTAATAACATATAAAATATAAACACCAGCAAAACAAGAAATGGAAAATATAAATGGACATATCTGAATAGAAACTGGCATAGCATTATTCTGTAGAAAAAACATGCAATTCAGTCAGATTCACATGCAAATTTCACCAAACTCTTAAAAAATAAGTAATTCCTATATTCTAGCATAGAGACTCTTTCAGTATGAGAGAAAGATGGTAGACTAGCAGTTTTTCTTCTACAAGGCAAATATGGCTTTGATCACTAAGCCTGACAAGACAAAGCTGAGGGACAATGATGGACCACTATGATTAATGAATATTAATGCAAAGATATTAAAATACCCCAAAATAGAATATAGTAGTACATAAAAAATTAAACAACATGACCAAGAAGTATTTATAACTGGAGTGCAAGAATGGCTTACTAGCAAGGGAATGATTCATATAAGAAATCTTGTCAGCAAGAGAAAAATAAGATGACTATGTAATTTTATCATTAGATTCAGAAAAAAGCATTTCATAAAATATAGTGGAGAGAGGGATGAAAGTAGTTAGGAAAAGCTTCTTAAAGAAGATAATTAAAATCTTATCTTCTTTAAGAAGCTTTTCCTTGAAGGGTCTTGAAGGAAGTCTGGGAGGCAGGAAATGGGGATGAGAAGGAAGTATGTTCTAGGTAATGAAAATGCTCTGAGGGAGGTGATGTCTTGTGGAAGAAGCAAAAAGGCCAGTGTCCTTGGATGGGATATTTAGTGAAGGGGATAAATATATTAGAAGACCAGAAAAGTAGGAGGTATTATAAAGGGCAACTTATTAAGCAGAGGATTTGTCCCAAAATCTTAGTGCAGTTTTAAGTTTTCCAACTCTGCCATCCCTTTTGAGATTTTCTTAGAAAAGATACTAGAGCGGATTGCTATTTTCTTTTCCAGGTCATTTTACACATGGGGAACTGAGGCAAGCAAGGTGATGTGATGTGCTATGTCCAGTGTCACATAGCTAGTGTATGAGGGTAGATTTGAATTCAGGTCTTCTTGACTCCAGGGATGACATTCTAACTGCTGTACCATCTAGCTACCTAAGTTTTAATTAATTAATCCTTGAAGTAATAGGAAGCCACTGGAGTTTTTTGAATAGGAGATGGGATCATATGATCAGAATCTGTGCTTTAGGAAGATCACTTTGGCAGCTGAATAACTGAAATGGGTAGAGACTTGAGACAGGGAGATCAGATCTGAGGTGAAGAGGGCCTGGACTTCTATAGTATCTGGGTCAGCATCTCCTCTGAGAAACAAAGGAATTTTTTAATACAAGAGATATTGCAAAAATATTATCTGTAGGACTTGGCAATAGGCCACACATGGAGGGGAGGAGTGAGACAGAGTGAGAAGGATGAGGTATTGAGCCAGGATAACTGGGAGAATGGTGGTACTCTTAATATTAATAAGGAAGGGAAGAAGATAATTTAATTTTGGGTGTGTTGAATTTAAAATGTCAGTGTGACATCCAGTTTAAGAGTTTGAGTAAGAGATTGGGGATATGAGACTGGAGGTTAGGGCCATATAAAAACTGAGGACCATCTGTATAGAAATAATCATTGAATTCATGGGAGGATTAGAGCTCATCAAATGAAACAGGAAGGAAAAGAGGAAAGAGTCCAGGACAGAACTTTGGGGGACATCCATGGTTGTTGGTAAAATGATCTGGATAAAAATCTAGCAAAGTCTTAGAAGGAACAATTGGGTAGGTTGGGAAAAAAAAAACCAACAGGAAAGAACTGTACCATGAAAACCTAGAGAGAAGAGATTGAGCTAATCAGCAAGAAGAATACAATTGATATCATGCTTGTTTTCCCAAAGCCTCTTCCACATTTGCCATTTTTCTCTTTAGTCATTTTTGTCAGTCTGATGGGCATGAAGTAGGACCTCAAAGTTGCATTGTGTTTTTATAATTATTAGTGGTTTGTTGTGGTAGATTAGATACAATTAGGTTACATTTAGATTAGATACAATTTAGTTGTACAGTTTAGTAGATACATTTAGTTAGATACAATGAGTTAGTGAGTGCCCCAGTATTAGGTTGAGGTTGTGATGATTTGAGAGGAGTAATTCAATGCCGTTAGCCCTTTAGAAGAGAGGGATGAGAGATTTCCCCAGGATTAGGAAATTTCTACCAATGCAGACTAAGAGAGTGGGAGTAGGTGAAGCAAGGCAAGGAAGGTGCATGAAAGTCCATTTCTTCTTGGATGTGAATCTACTTCCCCTGTCCCTTTCATTTGAAGCTTTGTCCTCCTAAATTGCTTAAACTTTTCCACCAGAAAGGAAACAGGGTAATTTTCCTCTTAGGGTGTGCCTAGAAGGATGAAGGACCCTCTCAGTCCTTACCTGTGAATCATTTTTTCATTTGACAAATCACTGCAGTATTGAAAAAGTCAATTCCCTGTGTCCTCAAGGTGACTATATATTAAACAACTTTGCTAAAGGATTGAGAGTCAGGAGTCCTGGGTATCAGTCCCTGCTCTAATATTAATTCTAGGTCTGTTTATTTTTTTGTGAAATGAGGAAGATGGTCCATATGTTCTTGGAAGTCTCTCCCAATTCTAATAGTCTGAGGGTGACAAGGTGGCACAGTGGATAGAGTGCTAGCCCTGGAGTCAAGAGGTCCTGAGTTCAAATTCAACCTCAGACACTTGACACTGTGTGACCCATAAGTCACTTAACCCTTTTTGCCTCAGTTTCCTCATCTGTAAAATGAGCTATCAAAGGAAATGACAAACCATTTTAGTACCTTTGCCAAGAAGGCCCCAAGAAGGGTCATGAAGAGTCAGGCATAATTGACTAAACAACAATGGTGAAATGGGTTTTTTTTCTAAAGAAGGGAGATCTCAATAATTGGAAATAGTCAAATAAAACATGGAATTTCATAATTGATCCTGTTTATTTCCAAGCAAGGGAAATTAGGTGGTGCAGAGCACTAACTAGTGCTGAAGTCAGGAAGACTCCTCTTTCTGAGTTCAAATCTGGTCCCAAATGCTTACTAGCTGTGTGACTTTAGGCAAGTCACTTAACCCTGTTTGTCTCAGTTTCCTCACCTGTAAAACAAGTTGCAGATGGAAATGAGAAATCACTCTAGTTCTTTTGCTAAGAAAACCCCAAATTGGAGTCATGAATAGTCAGATATGACTGAAACAACTGAACAAGAAGTATTCAAGAAAAATGTTGGCTATTTTACAGTTTGGCTTAGGGCCAGTCCTTCAGAAGGAACAACTTGGCATTTGCTTTCCCTCACCGTTAAGACTTGCCTGAAACTCCTGATAGGTGTTTCAGGCTGATGATGCAGGCAATGAAGTGAAATTCTCTGCCTCTTTCTGGCTGGCATGCAAGGAGGCAAAAATAGTGCCTTGGATCACAGTGGTTTTGACCTGTCCAATGGTAAAAACTTTTAAAAGTGGTTTGCACTCTATTTACTGTGCCATCTAGGTGCCTCAATTGCTTCTTCAATAGAGCTAAACACATTGAATTTTTTTTTTCATGTGGTGTAAACTCTGCAAAAACCTCACCATAGGAAAGCAGAAGGCAAGACATTCTCATGTGATCTTGCAGATGTCACCAGATTGGTTGGAGGTGGGGTGTGGGGTGTGGAAACTACAAGACATAACAAGGCATGTGCTAGAGAATTAAGTCATTTGGCAGATTCTTATTTAAACAAAATATTCTTGATAACCAGGTGCTAACTCCAGTTGCTTTATACTTGAAATACCTGGCATCAGAGAACCCTAATTGCTGTTGTGTTGGGTTTGTATGTAGGAGGATATTTTGCAAGTTTCTTAAATTTAAATGGATCCTTTATTAAAAGCAATACCCTATTAATTAAAATATAGAATTTATCCCTTTCCCCCACTTCAATTGGCTTGTTTTAAGAGCTATGTAGTTTATAATCAATTATTTTTCAGTACCCACAAGAGTAAAAATTGCAGAGAAAGTCCTGACCTACATTGTTGGAGGTAATTTCCTGATGTAAAAGGCCTTTATATGAATGAAATCACAATCCAATTCCTCTCCTTCTTTATACATATACACACCCATACATATAAATTTCCCCACCTTCCAATCAGATGTCATTCTAAGGTTAGCCTATTTTTGGATAAAGGAGGTTTGGAAGGGAGGGAGGATCTCAATTTAAGATCTTCTTTTCTTGCTTCCTCCTTCCTTCCCTCCCTCCTTCTCCCCTCCCCCCTCTCTTTTATTTTTCTTGAGGATTTTTTTAGGGGGAGAAACCTATATTTTCTTTCATAGTATGACTTTTATGGAAATATTTTGTATAATTTCATATGTGTGGCTGTCATAATACCCAAAGAGGTAGTAGTTTCTTTTTTTAAGGGCTGTGAGGAAGTGCACTTCCATTCTATTGATAGGGAATGGGAGATTACTAAATTGGAGTAAGGGGGAGGTTGCATTGAATGAGTTTTAGGGTCCTTCAAACTGGAAATCAATGCTCTCTAAGTTATCTCTGTCTCAAAAATGTCTCCTTATCTGTGCATTGTACCCCTAGAAAGTATTTTGATGAATGAGCATTGATTTTTTGGATTCAGAAGAACTGGGTCACACCCTATATCTAATGCTAATTGTCTGTGACCTTAGACAAGTCCTGAGCCTCACTCTCCCCAATTGTGGGAGTTAGTCCCCAATTATGGAAGCTGGCCTATATGACTCCTAGGTCCCATCCATGCTAGGGGTCAGAGGAAGAACATAAACATTGACCAAAAAGAGAGCAAATTAAGGAGATAGGTTCCATATTTCCCATGAAAAAGTTTCATATTAGGGCTTGATCTATTTTAATTAATAATAATAATAATAATAAATATAAAAGGCAGAATGATTTTAGGGAGAACTGATATTGGAGCTAGGATAAAGCTGGGATCTTGCCTGTGATACATATGTCTGTATGGTTATGGTTAATTCACTTAACCTCTCAGTATTTTTGACCAGAGATGTCAAATATGTAGCCTGTAACACTCCTGGATATGTTAAAATGTAATTGGGAAATATTTAATGAAATAAAAATACAGTACAACATAGATATATTTTAATTTGTGGGTTGTCAATATGTGCCTTTGGAATCTGTTTTTATTTGAATAGGATATCACTCCTTTAGATAACTCTGTAACTCAATTGACTGATATGCATCGATAGAGGGAGTTTTCTTTAAGGAAGTTTTTTTTTTTGTGCCAATAAAATCACACATGCAGCCCTATTTTCTAATAATAAAAAAGAACAAACCTTCACACTCTAGTAAATACAGTACTCTACACACTGTGGCTGCTCAGTGTAGACTGACTGATCCTTTTTCCTATTGCTGAGAGGTACATCTCACAATTCAGTTCCATCTTTATCCTTCTAATTTAAGTGATCCAGGTCATTAAAAAATGTTTCATTCTTAGGAATTAAGGAATCCTGTCCCCCTCTCTCCTTTAATCATTATATAATGTTCCTGTCTTTTATTGAATGCATCAGTTCTTTTTCAAATTTGAAAGCAGGGATATTAGAAGGATGAGAAATGCTAAAGTATAATATTAATGTAAATTATTAATATATGAGGTCAGATTTCTAAATGTTCAGCTTGAGTTAGAAAGTTAAAATCCATTCTCAAACATTTGTACCGAAATGATTCCACACTGCCCCCTAGTGTTTTCCTAAGTGATAAACAGGAAGGACCCCAAGAGCTTCTAGATCCTTATTGTACCACCTATCCAGAAATACAGTGGGTTTGAAATAAAGCAACTTTCTCACAGTTGTAAAAACCATAGCAAAGTAGGACAGCATCTTCATCTTCTCTTGAAATAAATTCCAAAAACTCTTTTTCTTTCCTCTTGGTGTCTATTTCTTCTTGCATCTTTCTTAATTTCTCTTCTAGGAATTTGGATGCTATGCCACTTGGTACATATATATTTAGTATTGATATTGCTGCATTATCTATGGTACCCTTTAGTAAAATATAATTTCCTTATCTCTTTTAATTAGATCTATCTTTGCTTTTACTTGATCTGAGATTGCTACCCCCGCTTTTTTTTTTGTTCACCTGAAGCATAATAGATTTTGCTCCTGCCTTTTACCTTCATTCACCCTGTGTGTGTCTCTATGCTTTAGATGTGTTTCTTGTAAATAGCATATTGTTGGAATCTGGTTTTTAATCCAGTCTGCTATTCACTTCTGCTTTATGGGAGAGTTCATCCCATTCACATTCACAGTTAAAATAACTAATTCTGTATTTCCTGCCATCTTATTTACCCACATTATGTTTTTCTCTTTCCTTTCCCCCCTCCCCAGTATTTTGCTTTTGATGACAGCCTCCCCCAAACAGTCCTCCCCCTTTTAAAGCCCCTCTTCTTCCTTTCTTCCCTCTTGGAAAGACTGATTTATTCTTTATGTTATTTTTAGTCTTTTTTTTAAAGTGCTTAGCATAATATCTGATGCATGGTAGATATTTATTCCTTTTGATTTATTATGACCTGCTAATTAATTTTATTTTTTTCTAGTTGCTGGTTGGTATCATGGCTTTTCTGACTGGAATGTTAACACTGATGCTCCCTGAAACTCTTGGGAAACCTTTAACCAATACTTGGGAGGAAGCTGAAGAACTACGAATGAAGAAAAGCATTTCTCCTGCTGACTCACCTCCTACAACAAATAATATGAACTCAGAAAAAATAGAGATGATTCATCAAGGAATAGCTGGTGCTCATGGATAAGAGGATCATTTGAAAAATCATTTACTATTAATGCTATCTTGCTAGAACTCCTCTTCTATGTATTTGTATTGATGCTTTTTAATTTTATAAGGAGTTTTGAACACTATTTTCTGTGAATAAAGAAGTTTTATGAAAACAATGTTCTGCTTGCTAATCAATTAAACATATGCATAATCAATTTATTGCTAATAGGAAGGGCATATATTTTCCCTTTGTAAATTTCCCCCCATTTCTCCTACTTTACTTTTTGAGCTTTAAGATTTTATTTTCTTAAAAGCTTTCTCAGATAATGGTTTCATTTTGACCATGAATTTAAAGCAACAATGATTATATAATACTACTAGCTAACACTTAAATAGTACTTTGCAAAATGCTTTATATATATATATATTATCTCATTTTTATCCTCACAACAACCCTGGGAAGTAAGGTACTATTATCACTCTCATTTTTCAAGTAAGAAAGCTGAGGCCAAGAGAAGTTAAATAACACGGCCAGAGTGACATAGGCAACTTGGTGTCAAAGTGGATAGGGTGAGTGTCAGGGTTGGAGTCAGAAAGGCTTATCTTTTTAAATTAAAATCTGACCTTAGACACTTATTAACTGTGTGATTCTGGGGAAGTCACTTAACCCTATTTACCTCAGTTTCCTAATTTGTAAAATAACCAGGAAAAGGAAATGGCAAACCACTCCAAGATCTTTACCAAGAAAACCCCAGAGTCATAAAGAGTCAAACATGATTAATCAACTAAACAAAAGCAATATATATATATTTATATATGCACATATATATGTATGTATACACACACACACACACATATATATAATAGAAATTTGCCAACATACTTAATATGGCAGAAAGACTCACCTTTGTAAGTTAAAATCTGGCCTCGGATTTTATATTTGGAAAGTCACTTAACCCTGCTTGCCTCAGGTGCCCTTTCTGAAAAAATGAGCTAGAGAAGGAAATGGCAAACAACTCCAATATCTTTGCCAAGACCCACTGGGTCATGGAGAGTCAGACATGACTGAAATAACAATTCTTTTCTAAAGAAATATAAATGCAGATGGCAAAATAATACCAACAGATTTGCACAGCTTGGTTAAGCACCTGAGGCTGGAACTGAATTCAGATCTTCCTGACTCCCCTGAACCATCTATCTGTACAATAACTGGAAATGGAACAAGTTTGTTTGACTATTTTATCCCCAATCAACAAAGAATTAAATATGACAGCTTTCCTTTCTTTAAATCCATTCAGGGTGTTCTGATTCTCACACTATGCTTGTGATTTTCTAGTCTTCTGTATGGCTTGATTTTTGAATTTGACAGTCCTAACCTGTGACTTTTATCATATAATTTATGAATACCCAGAACTTGCCAATTCTGCTTCTGTCTTCAAGCCAGGTTTTCCCCCCAAGTCTCCTGCACATGCCAAGTTCCCTTTGAAGCTAATGACAATTCAGTGCTTCAAAGATCTCTGTAAGCTTGTGCTACAAAATAGAGTTTGAGGTCACCATGATGACTGAACTAATGTCAATTTGAATATTTCTAAGGGCTTTTGTTCTTAGCAGTTTGAAGATGTCCTTCCTTTTTAATGACCATTTTTCCTCCCCACTTTCCTCAATTCTGGCTGCTTTTTAAATCTTGCATTCCCATCTTAGCCCTTTCAATTCCATAATTACCATCATTGCATTCTAATCCTTTTTGCTAGGATAGAGATGAACATTTTCTCCCAGGTGTAGCTGTTGGTAGTTTTCTTGATCATCAGGAACTGATTCTTTTATCTCAAAACTTTAGGTGATTGAATAGAGAGACAAAACTGTTGTATATATTTTAAGTGAGGCAGAGTGTTGAAAAGTTACGCAAATCACTTGGCTGTCTGGGAAATTCAGATGTTCAGGCTGAGAAAAAAAAATGGTAGTTTTTTTTTTTTTTTAAACTTCATCAGCACTGACTTATTCATACAGTGAGATAGAACCTTCATGTTTAATTACTACTTTCCCCTAAGCATCCCTGTATGATATTTAGTACGAGTATATTATTATTTTTATTTTTGTAGATGAGTTTTAAGTAGGTTAAATTTGTCCAGGTTTATACTGCAAGCATTGTTACTGGGGCTCAAGCTTAGGTATTTTGGTACTAAGACCAGTACTGTTTTAAAATAATGATTTGTTTTTCTGGGTAAATGCTGAATTTTCCATTTCATTTAAACATTCAAAAATTAGTTTCTCCCATCATTAATGCAAATGAAGAAGGTAAGGTTTTTTTTTTCCCCTGGGGTTCTATTTCTACTTTAAAAATCTCTTTGATTTTTCCTTATTATCATTGTACTTTTATTTTTTTGTTGTTTTGTGTCCTTTGCCAGCCTCACTACCCTGACAAAAAGCATCTTATCATTGGTCATCTTCCATCATCTCAATGACTTCCATTTAACCTGAAGCAATAGGCTGAAAAAAGAACAACTGAGAAACCATGTACTCTTTGGTGGGGATCTGCCATCATTTTTCAGTGATCGGGTTCATTTGGACACTTTTAAGGTTATAAGGATATATTCCTAAGTGCCCCGAGAGCATCCTGATTTGACAGGGAGTTACCCAGGTAACTTGAGACTAGTCCAAAAGTCAGAACTATAATGGCTAGGAAAATTAGGAATGAGTGGGAGGAGGTATTGTTAGCTGGACATTTTTATTCATAGTTTGATCAACATTTTGTTACCCCACTTTGGTACTAAATTCATAGAAACTGGAAGAGATGGTATAGTGAATAGACTGCTGATATACATGGAATCAGAAGTACATGAATGTTAAGTCCCAACCCTTGACATTTTAAAACTGGAAGATCCAGGGAAAGATACTTAACCTCAGAAGGTCTCATACAACTCTCTGAAACAATAAGTTGTAGGTGAATTGAGCTTTTCCTAGGTGCGGGTCCTATAAACATATTATAAAAAATTATGTGTAGCTATTTTCTTAACTTTTTCAACTTTAAAAAATACATATATATATACAGAGAATACATATGTACATGTGTATATACATACGTGTGCACATATATTTATATACACACATATGTCATCTAGACAAACATAGATATTCTATTTTTTTTTGGTCCAGATCAGTGATTTCATCAGTATGGAAAATTCATTTGGAAATTTTTTTTTTTTTTGCCAAGAGAAATCATTTTCTTTCTTTCTTCCTTCCTTCCTTCCTTCCTTCCTTCCTTCCTTCCTTCCTTCCTTCCTTCCTTCCTTCCTTCCTTCCTTCCTTCCTTCCTTCCTTCCTTCCTTTCTTTCTTTCTTTCTTTCTTTCTTTCTTTCTTTCTTTCTTTCTTTCTTTCTTTCTTTCTTTCTTTCTTTCTTTCTTTCTTTCTTTCTTTCTTTTTTTTTGTTGAGGCAATTGGGGTTAAGTGACTTGCCCAGGGTCACATAGCTACGGAATGTTAAGTGTCTGAGACCAGATTTGAACTCAGGTCCTCCTGACTTCAGGGCTGGTGCTCTATCCACTGCATCACCTAGGTGCCCCAGATCATTTTATTTCTAACAGTCTCACAACATTGCCTGAATTGTAAGATTTTAAATAACTTACTCATGGTCATAAGGCTAGTATGTGTCAGAGATATGATTTTAAGATTAATCTTCTATATACTATGCCATGCTGCTTATCTTGATGTTATACATCAAGTTCAGAAAATCCTTATGTTTACATGAACTTGATCTTTCTAAAATAAAAGACGTAATAAAAATGAAATGTTGAGCTATTTTAAATATATATATATATACACATATAGACATAAGAATATGCACATAGATATACATATACATATACACATTCACACAGAGACACACACACACAAGGGAAGTGTAAGACCTGAAGTCAGGAAGATTTATCTTTCCTACTTCAAATCTAGCCTCGGACATTTAAAAGTTGTGTGATCTTGGGCAAGCCACTTAATCCTATTTGCTTTAGTTTCCTCATTTGTAAAACTAGCTGGAGAAGAAAATGGCAAACCACTCCATTATCTTTGCCAAGAAAACCTCAAATGAAGTCATGAAGAGTCAGCCATGACTTAAATGAATGAACAACAACAAATTCATATATGAGTATAAACTTGATACTATCTTAGTATTATTCTTTCCTTTATGTGGATAGTCTTTCAGTTGATGCAGATTGCAATTCCTCCATGCCTTAGGTGACAGTCTTAAATAGTGCAATAGCTGAAAAAAATGCATCATCCTGACAACTTGCTGAGTTCCCTTGAATTTAGTGAGGTTGGTCAAATATTAGATGTACAGCCCATCATTGAACTTGCCTTCAGAAGAACAGGTAAATAAACACTGTCAAGATTTGCCTGGCAAATCCTGGGATTTTGGTGAAGGAAGTATGTGTTGTATACCCACATACATGTGTTTTTATGTGAAGTATATAAGTAAAAAGCAATTTTTCCAATAGCAGGAGTTCTTAATTTGATGTGTATGTGTATATGAACTTTTTTCTTTTAACTCAATAATTGTTTCAATAGAATTGGTTTCCTTCCTAATCCTGTGCATTCTATTTTATGCATTTCAAAATATTATTCTGAGGAGTCCATGGGCTTCACCAGACTGCTAAAGGATGTATGACACAAAAAATTTAAGAATATCATTTTTAAACTGGGAAACTGATGCATTGTTGGTGGAACTGTGAACGGATCCAACCATTCTAGAGAGCAATTTGGAACTACGCTCAAAAAGTTATCAAACTGTGCATACCCTTTGACCCAGCAGTGTTTCTATTGGGCCTATATCCCAAAGAGAGCTTAAAGGAAGGAAAGGGTCCCACATTTGCAAAAATGTTTGTGGCAGCCCTTTTTGTAGTGGCTAGAAACTGGAAACTGAATGGATGCCCATCAATTGGAGAAGGGCTGAATAAATTATGGTATGTGAATGTTATGGAATATTATTATTCTGTAAGAAACGACCAGCAGGATGATTTCAGAGAGGCCTGGGGAGACTTGCATGATCTATTCTGATGGACATAGTTCTCTCCAACAACAAGATGTTTCAAACCAGTTCCAGCTGTTCAGTGATGAACAAAGCCATATACACCCAGGGAGAGGCCTGTGGGATCTGAGTGTGGACCACAACATAGCATTTTCACACTCTCTATTGATGTTTGCTTGCATTATGTTTTCCTTCTCAGGTTTTTTTTTTTCCTTTCCTGTACAGCAAGATAACTGTATAAATATATATACACATATTTGATCTGTCAAATATTTTAACATAATTAACATATATTAGACTTCCTGCCGTCTAGGGGATGGTGTGGGAGGTGGAAGGGAAAAATTTGTAACAGAAAGCTTTGCAAGGCTCAGTGTTGAAAAATTACCTAGGCATATGTTTTGCAAATAAAAAGCTTTAACAAAAAAAAGAACATCATTTTTAGAAATCCCAAAATCTTAGAGTTGAAAAAGGACCTTGGAGGTTATCTTTTCTTTTCAAATAAAATTTAATTTTTTTTCTAATTACATGTAAAGACAACTTTTAATATTCATTTAAAAAATGTTGAGTTCCAAATTTTCTCCATTCCTTCCCTCCCCTCTTCCTAAAATGGTGAGCAGTTTTATATTGGTAATATATGTGCAGTTATGTAAAAATATTTCCATAGTAGTCATGTAAAAGAACCACGCCAAAAGAAAAAAAAACAGGAAAAAAATAAAGCAAGTGAAAATAGTATGTTTTGATCTGCATTCAGACTCCATCAGTTCTTTTTTTTTTGGATGTGGATAGCATTTTTCATCATGAGAATTGTCTTGGATACTTGTATTCCTGAGAAGAACTAAGTCTATCATAGTTAATCATCATACAATGTTGCTGTTACTGGATACAATGGTTTCCTGGCTCTGCTCACTTCACTTTGCATAAATTCAGATTAAGTCCTTCCAGATTTTTCTGAAATCAGTCTGCTCATCATTCTTATAGCATGGTATTCTATTACATTCATATACTCTAACTTGTTGAGCTATTCCCCATTTGATGGGCATCCAATCGATTTCCAATTCTTTGCCACCACAAAAAAATCTGGTATAAATGTTTTTGTGCATATAGGTAGGTCCATTTCCCTTTTTAAATGATCTCTTTGAGAAACAGACCTAGTAATTGTATTGTTAGATCAAAGAGTTAGCACAGTTTTATAGCCCTTTGTCCATAGTTCCATATTGCTCTCTTAAATGGTTGGACCAGTTCACAACTCCACCAACAGTGCATTAGTGTCCCAATTTTCCCACATTCTCTCCAACATTTATCATTTTCTTTTCTTGTCATCTTAACCAATCTGATAGGTATGAAGTGGTACCTCAGAATTGTTTAATTTGCATTTCTCTAATCAATAATGATTTATAGCATTCTTTCATATAATTATAAATAGCTTTAATTTCTTCATCTAAAAACTACCTCTTCATATTCTTTGACCATTTATCAATAGGGGAACAACTTATATTTTTATAAATTTAAATCTGTTCTCTATATATTTGAAAAAAGAGAGGAGACTATCTTTTCAAACTTGACCATAATTCCCTCAAAAAGCATACTTGGTCACCCAACTTCTGTTTTCAGAATTCTAATGAGAGAGATTCTACTAAGTCTTGAGGCAGTTCTTTCAATGCTAGAATATTTCTAATTATTAGAGAGCTTTTCCTTATTATTTCTCTCTGTAGCTTAGACTGATTGATCTTTGTTCTGCCCTCTGGGACCAAACAGAAATCTAATCTCATATCTGCTTCAGCTACTTCAAAATAGCCAAGGTATCACCTTTAAGTCAAGCATCTGCTTCAGCTCCTTCAACCAGGCCTCATAAGACATATTCTCTAGTACTTTAATACTCCTAACCTTCTTCTTCAGAATCTGCTCCAGCTTGTCCTTGTCCTTCCTTTAATGTGATGTCTAGCACTTTGTTGGGGCTTTTAAAAGAGTGAAATAAACAATGTTCTTCTGACTTTAAGAATAAGAAACAAACTATTCATTAATTATAGAAACTCCCTTCAAAAGGACAATTGGTTAAGGATATGGAATGGAAAGGGGAAGAGACATAAAGCAACAGAAAAAGAAAAAGTAAGAGATAGAGGAATCTGAAAACACTGACATATATCCATAACAGAAGGATATTAAAGGATAAAGGCTAAATGTATGAGGAGAACTTTACTTATGAAACAACATCACTTTTCTGAGATATTGTTCCTGTATTGGGATTTTTAGAGTTATTTCACATTTCTACAGATATAAGATAAATAATGTCAACTCTTTGTGCTTATCCTATGGCATGAGTAAAATCAAATTGAAACAAAGTCCAAAAGTTTCGGATCTTATTCATAATGGAGGTAAATCCACAGTATCTTGACACTGATCAACTTAGGATCATAGGCTTGGGTCTAGAAGGGACCTTAAAGGTCTTCTTGGCTAACTTCCCTCATTTTAGAGTTCAGGAAACTGAAGCCCAGATATTAAGACTTGCCCAATGTCATTCAGGTAATAAATATCAGAGATGAAACTCTAACCAAGATCCCCTGACTCCAAGATCAACACTTTAGTCAATGTACTATGTAAAAACTTCCAGAGAAGAGTTGTTAACTTTCATAAATTTGCTTTGTTTGTTTTGGTGAGGCAATTGGGTTTAAGTGATTTTCCCAGGATCACACAGGTAATAATTGTCAAGGGTTGAGGCCAAATTTGAATTCAGGTCCTCCAAGGCCAGTGATGTATCTACTGTGATACTTAGGGAACTAACTGTCCCCCCCCCTTTTTTTTAACTTACCTCTTTAAAGATTTCATTGGCAGTCTCAAAACTAACTTTGGCATGTTGTTCTTATGGAGTAATTGAATTCTGATGAATATGATAGTTAACAAATGTAAGAATTAGTCAATAGATGCTATTTTAAGAGTCCATTATGAAAGAGATTTAGAATTGGCTGACTTTTGACATTTGTAAAGACCTTTAATCTAATTTGTTAACTGATCCAAGTAATGGCAGATGTGTGCAGGGAAGGGTCAATTCAATTAACATGGATATAGCTGGTCTGGTGGAAAGAGTAGCACGAACTGAGAATAAGAAAACCTGGGTTCTGTCAGACATTCTCCCTCCTCTGAAACTATGGGTTTGACCAAGAGTCATTTCAAAACTGATGATCTTATCCCTAGATGGTCCACTTGCAAAATCATTTAAAAATATCTGCAATAGTACTGTGTTCTAATAATAGCCTACTTGCATCTGGGGTGTGATAAATTTCAATTTTTTGGCTTTCAGTTTTTGTGAACCCTATTCAAACAGCAAGTCAGATTCTGAAAACTAGTTCCATTTGCTATCCTTATGAAGTTATTTATCTCTGTAGCTGATAATTTCATGTTTTTAACTATTAGATTCATGATTATACCTCCCTAAAAACATGACAAAGCAATTGGTAGGATTATATAAATTGATTAGGAAGGGACTTCAGAGGCCATCTATTTTGACTTTCTCTTTTACAATTGAAGAAACTGAGGTGCACAGAAATTAAGTGACTTGTCTGAAGTCATAGAAATAGCACTTTCATTCCTGATTTCCTCTTTATTTTATTATCTTATTTCTGTGTCCTTCCCACCCCCTCAATTAGAAGGTAGGCCTGAGAAATTTATTTTGTTTTCTCACACAAATATTAATAATCTAGAATTTAACTTCTTGATTCATGGATTCAATATTCTTGTTCAACTATTAAGTCCTGCTATTATTTCAACTGAAGCCTAATATCTTTACTTAGTCCTCAGTTTCTTCCTTATTCAAAGTATAATTATTTAGTTGTTTTAATTGTGTCCAACTCTCCTTGACCCCATTTGGGGTTTTCTTGGCAAAGACACTGGATTGGGTGCCATTTTCTTCTCCAGATCATTTTACAGATGAAGAACTCGAGCAAACAGGATTAAGTGACTTGCCCAATAAGTGTTTGAAAGCTGGATTTGATTTCAGGTCTTACTGACTGGCACTCTGTCCACTGTGACACCTACCTACCCTTACTAAAAGAGTTAATGGATATTAAGGATAATTGGTACCTAAATGAAACTTTTCACTGATTTTAAGCAGAAGAATTGAAAAGGCATTGAAAAAAAATGAAAAATAATTAAATTAAAATCATGCTAAAAGGGATTAAGGATAATGACTAGTGATGAATAACATTAGGTCTCATAGTAGTAATAATAACCCTCATTTGTATAAACTCTCTTAGATTACCCTCATTTTACAAATAAGGTCTGAGATATAAATGACCTGCCCCGTGTCTCATAGTTACTAAGTGTCTGAAGCAGGATTTTATCTCTGATACCCTGACTTGAAGAGGACTTTCAAGCATTTCTAATGAAAAAAATCAGAACTGAATAAACAATTTGATCTCCAAATACAAACTCAAGGGAAACATAAAAAAGATGAGGAAGAAACAAGAAAGAGAAAACATAAAAAATTTAATAAGGTTAAGCAATTTATATTTTTATTTGGTGAGATAATATTTGTAACTCTTAATTTTTTAAATATAAAAGCAATTAAAAGGAGCATATGTAGATAAAGGGTGTGGTTGTAAGTTAACTTTGTTGGGATGATAACTCAAAAAATGAAATAAATGAGTGAGAAAGAAAATTGCACTGGAAAGAGGGGAGAGATTGAACATATGGTGCTGACAATCCAAAGCAGAGAAAGAAAATTATAGACCAATTTCTCTAAAGAATATTGATGGAAAAATTTAAATAAAATGCTAGCAAAGAAATCACAGCAATATATCACAAGGATCACACATGGTGATAAGGTAGGATTTATATCAAGAATGTAGGACTGATTCAATATTAGAAAAAAAAACTATCAGCATAATTGACAACATAATCAACAGAAATCATATGATTATCTTAACAGATGCAGAAAAGATCTTGACAAAATATAGCACCCTTTTCTATTAAAAACACCAAACAGCAAAGGGACAAGTGGAATTTGCCTTAAAATGATAAGTAATATTTATCTAAAAAACATCACCAAGCATTATCTGTAATGAGGATAAGCAAACCTTCCCAATACCATCAGGGGTGAAGCAAAGATGCCCATTATTTCCTCTATTATTTAATATTGTACTAGAAATGTTAGCTATAGCATCAAGAGAAAAAAGAAATTAAAGAAATTAGAATAGGCAATCAGGAAACAAAACTTACTCTTTGCAGATGATATGATGTTATACTCAGAAAATCCTAGTAAATCAATTAAAAAACTACTTGAAATTATTAACAACTTTATTAACAATAAACCCACATAAATTATCAGCATTTCTACACATTGCCAACAAAGATTAGCAGCAAGAGACAAAGAGAAATCACATTTAAAACATCAATAAACAATATAAAATACTTGGGAAGCTATCTGCCAAGCCAAATCCAGGCAGTTCATGAACACAGTTACAAAACACTTTGCACATAAATTTTCATGCAAATAAAGTCAGATCTAGGCAATTAAAAACATTAATTATTCATGGGTAGATTGGATCAATAATAATAATGATGATAATAATAATAATAATAAAAATGACAATTCTTCTTAATCTATTTATTCAGTGCCATACCAATCAAATATTAACATTATTTTATAAAGCTAGAAAAAATAATAACAAAATTCATCTGGAAGAACAAAAGCTCACAGATATCAAGAGAATCAATTTTAAAAATTTGAAAGAAAGTGGTCTAGCTATTCCAGATCTCAAACTGTGTTATAAAGTGGTAATTATCAAAGCAATCTGGCCCTGGCTAAGAAATAGAGTAGTGGATCAACAGATAGGCTTGGTTCACAAGACACAGTAGACAATGACCATAGTAACTAGTGTTTGATTAACTCTTGGAACAAAAACTGTTTTTTTGAGAAAAATTACTGGGAAAACTGGGAAACACAAACAAGGTATAGACCAACATCTCACACATAATTTACATATCAAGAGTGATACCATAAGCAAATTAAGAGAACATAAAAGAATTTATCTGTCAGATTCATGGATAAGGAAAGAATTTAGGGCCAAAGAAAATATGGAGAACATTACAAAATGTGAAATAAATAATTTTGATTATATAGAATTTTAAAAGTTTTGCACAAACAAAATCAATACAACCAAATTTATAAAGGAAACAGAAAACTGAGAAAATTGTTTTGCAGCAAGTATCTCTTTAAAGACCTCATTTCTCAAATATATAGAGAATAGAGCCAATTATATAAATCTATATATTTGGTCATAAATGGTCAAAGGATACGAATAGGCAGCTTTCAGATAAAGAAATCAAATCTATAAAAAATTGTTCTAATTAACTATTGGTCAGATAAATGGAAATTAAAACAACTCTGAGGTACCACTTCACACCTATAAGAATGGCTAATATGACAGAAAAGAACACTATTGGATTTTGGAGAGGATGACCTATATCTGGACCCAGATGGCTCTGGAGGTAAAAGTGAGGCAGATGACCTTGCACCTCCCTCTATCATTTAAATTCAATTCACTTGCATGTCATGGCATCACCTCTCTGATGTCATGGTCCTCTTCAAGAATGAAAGACAAACAACAATGCCCAAAAGCTATTTATTTTGCATACCTTTTGATCCAGCAATACTACTGCTAGGTCTATATCCCAAAGAGATCCCCCAAAAGGGAAAAGGACCTATTTGTAATATATATTCGTGTGTGTGTGTGTGTGTGTGTGTGTGTGTGTGTGTGTGTGTGTGTAAAATAGCTCTTTTTGTGGTGGCTAAGAATTGGAAATCAGAAGATACCCATTAATTGAGGAATAGCTAAACAAGTCGTGTGATACATGATTATAATGGAATATAAGTAATGACAAGAAGGTTAATTTCAGAAAAATCTGGAAAGATTTATATGAACTGATGCACAGTGAAGTGAACAAAACAAGGAAAATGTTATACATAGTAGCAGCGATATTGTTTGATGAAGAACTGTGCATGACTTAGCTATTTTTAGCAATATAATGATCCAGGAAAATCCCAAAGGACTAATAATATAGCATATCCATCTCCAAAGAAAGAACTGATATTGGTTGAATATAGACTGAAGCATGCTATTTTTCACTTTCTTTCTTTTATTTTTTCCTTTTTGAGTCTTCCTGTACAAAAAGTAATATGGAAATGATTTACATAATTGTATATGTATAACCTATATCTGTTTGCTTACCATGTCAGGGAGAGAGGAGGGGAGTGAGGGAAGGATAGAATTTGGAACTCAAAATTTTAAATAAAAATGTTTAAAAAATTTTTGGGAAAAGATCAAAAATCAAAAAAATATGTATGCTACAATCATTTCTGGAAATATCTGACCTCTCCCTTTCCCCCAGTTTATGCTGTAAATTGTCAAGAAATTTATTCAACTCATTCAGCTTATACTTTAGGATGTCAAGCTGGATATTCCCCGGTGAGTTTCTCTGCATAATTGAGTAAAGAAATGGAGGTGACTTAGTATGACTAGGTGCATTTTGGAAAAAAAAAAAATCCCAACTAGATTTATATGAGTTTCTACTTAACAATCCAGGAAAATGATCTGAGAATCTTTGTAGTCTGTCTTCTGAAAATGTTGGCCAAATGTACTGCTGTGGACAAAAAAATGAATCAAGAAAAAAAATTTGGCAATATTTCTTCAGTAAGAGAATTAGAAGCAAAGCATTATTGTAGTCTTGTCCAACTCTATGGTGCTTCCTTTTGAAAAATCTTACACTGGTCTGGTCTGGACTTACACTAAACTGTTCATTGCCCCTTCAACATGGGTAGATTAAAATGGGAGAAGGTTGAGAGAGAGGACCTAAAATGACTAAGAGGTTTTGAATCAATTGTTTTTAATTGTTAATTTCTATTTCCACCCTTGCCCTCCTATGATGCTGGAATATGGACAAAGCATCAGACAGGGATATACAAGCACACTCCCTACTCCTAAGATCACAAATCTCCAACAGCCTTAGGGAGTCCCCAAGTTCACCTTTTCCTTCATTTTTCACAAGGAAACTGTGTCTCACAGAGGTAAATGACTTGCTCAGACTTACATAAGCAGAAAATCTGAGGCAGGAGTCAAATTTAGGCCTTCCTGATTCCAAGTCTAATGCTCTATCAATTTCACCATTTTCCTAACAAATAATGGTTTAAATAAAGGAAAAGTAGAGGGTGCTTTGTTTATTTAAAAGCGATTGTATGGAATAATTCTGTGCTGTAAGAAATGATGAGCCGGTTGCTTTTAGAAAAACATGAAGAGACTTGCATGAAATAATGCAGAATGAAATGTGCAAAACAAAAAAAAACTGTATATAGTAATAACAATAGCATTTGAAGAATAACTGAATGACTAAGTTGTTCTGAGTATTATAAATACTCAAATCAACTATAAAGGACTTATGAAGGAAGATGCTATCCACCTCCAAAGAAAGAATTGATAAATAGAAATATGGTTTTACACACACACACACACACACACACTCACCCTATATATATCTAGCTATAGATCTATATTTTTATGTACTGAACTACTTTATCTATCTTTCTATCTATCTATATCTATTATCTATCTATCTATCTATCTCTGTGTCAATTGGTGGGGTGAGGAGGAAGGGAGATAGTTTAGAACTTAGAATGTAACAAAAATTGATTTAATTTAAAAATGTAATTGTAAGATGGAATGATTTAATCTGAATGAACATAAGGCTGGAAAGTCTGGGGTTAACATCACTCAACCAGTCAGTTATATATAGGAAAGTATTTCCTCTCTTGATGTGTTCTGGATCCAAAATAATAGGTTTCCACACTAATATCCAGTCATATCATCTCTGAATCTTTATGTTTGGGGCTTTTTTATCTGCTCAATTCTAGGACTTCCAAGTTTTATTATAATTGGAGGGGGAACAGGGGAGAAGTTGTAGACTAAAATTATTGACACCTTTAATATGGCAGGTCATGAAATCTAATTCTATAAAACAATTAGCAATGTAGAGAAAGTTAATGTGGATTTGTTTCAGATCCTGGATCATAAACCCCCAAAACATTAAGTCCTGCCCCAATGAAAACTCAGCAAAAGGGAATTTAGGTCAAATAAGAAGCATAGCTTAATACTGTGAGTTGTAAAATTTTAGAGCTCATTAATCCAAGAGCTGGTAGAAGCTGAATATATGAATAGATTTTTAAAGGCTTAGATAAATTCGTGGGTGACATATTCATAATAGGCATTCAATGAAAGCAGTAGGTTTTTTTGAGGGGAGAGATATGTCTAATCTTTCAGGTCAGATTCAAGGAGGTTAAATATTCTTTCTCGAAAGATTCCTTTGTTGACATTGTCAAAGACAAGGCCTTTGGGGCATTGCTCTGTCCCAATGTGGTTATGCTTATCTTTTTGTATTTTAACTTATGAAGTTCTACTCTTATGTTTTATAGTAACAAATCCTATTGTGTTTTGATAAATCAGTTGCAACAGCTTTGTGAATGCTTTGAGCATATTCTATTAGTTGTCAAAATCTGTCATTTGTTCCCTTGCAATCTCTATTCATTTTTTTTCTTTCATTCCTATGGTTACACAACTACTTCCTATCTATCATCTCAAGCCTTGAGCTTCCCAAATGATCTCTTTTCTTGAGTCTTTCATTTTCTTGGTCAATTCACCTGGAACTCTACCACACAAACCACGTTATCTCCCTGTTCACTCTTTACACACTGGTCCCAAATGAGTTTTGCAGACTTAATTCTTACAATATTCCTGAAAGCCCTCTCCTCTCTGCTCTTAGTTCATTTCATTGTTCCCCAAATATTTAGGGAATTCCTTGTCTCTGAGTCTTGGCTCAGATGGTCCAACTTCCCAACCCCTTTAAAAATCAATTCAACAAATACTTAATAATTTTCTATTATGGGCAAGTACTTAGTGCTAGGAATATTTAGATGAAAATGACATTGTTTCTGACCTCAAAAAGCTTATATCTTTTT
>JAJPUD010001389.1:418275-445939 GCA_023553655.1 Myrmecobius fasciatus | reverse complement strand
ATATGCCAAAGAATTGTTCTTAAATAAATTTCTTTGTGATTTATTATCAGCAAATGTTGAATTTCTATACCTATCTTATAGGTATATAGGCTATTTACCCAGGGTCATGTAAAAATTTCTCAGGTGAAAGGGTTCATGAGTTGAAAAAGTTTCAGAAGCCCTGCCCTAGAGATCATCCAGTCCAAACCTTTCTCTTTACAGATGGAGAAACTGAGGCTGAAAGATGTTGAGTGATTTGGGAAAATCACACAAGCAATAAATCAAAGGGCAAGAATTTTAACCCAGATCCTTCGATTCTGAATCCAGTGCTCTTTCTGCTATATCTAGGCATTTACATATCGTCTCCCCCTAAAGAATGCATGCTCTCTGAGGGCAGGCGCTATTCTTTTGCTTTGAGGATTGGATTGGTTTGGGTTTGGGTTTTTAGTGGATTTTTGTCTTTATATCCTCAGCCCTTGGCCCAGTGCCTGGCACATAGTAGATATTTAATAAATATCTTTTGACTGGTTATATCATGATATTGCATGTATACATGCCATACTTCTCTAGGGAGGCTCCTAAGAAACTGATATATATTTTGTATGTCCCCTAAAGTTCATAGCACAAAGTTGGACATAGAGTCCTAGAATTACTAGATTTAGAAGGAAAGTTGGAGACCATCTGGTCCAAACCAACATGTAGCAGATGATCAATGAATATGGATTGGCAAACTAATTGATCTAGTCTACTCTCTAGAGTGTCTCAGAGAAGCCATCATGGGCCCTAGTGATCAACTGGCAGGAAACTGAAGCAGTAAGCTCTGATTTAACCAAGGGATTAAAGTCACTTGCTTCTCTAGATGACCCTTCATTCATCACAGCCCTACTGCATCCCTTTTAGTAGAATCTAAGACTTTATCCCAAATTCCCATGTTCTCCCTCACAGCTCTGTCCAGTCACATTGAATCAATCTACATCTAGTAAACACCAACTATATTCCAGGCACTATGCTAATATAAGAAGCCATTTCAAATCTCATCTCATGTAACTAAAAAAACATAGAGGAAGAAGAGGTTCAGGGATCATGGAAGTGACCACCCATGCTGAAAAAGTCAGGGACAAGAGGGCTTAACCCTTGAACCCAGTCATTGTCTTCCTAATCTTGATCAAGTTGAAAAAAGAGCAATAACTAGGGTGTGTCAATGAGAACTTAAAGCAAGGCTCTCAAAAATTTAGAGGGCTTATATTCCCTCAGGATCTAGAAACAACTAGCAAAAAAAAATTAATTATAATCAGACACTAATCTCCCCACAACTACTCTTCAGAAGGTCACACCCAAGGGAAGACCTTTTTCAGAGCTCAGTCAAAACAAAAGTCAGAGCTAAAAGTGGGGAAGAACATAAAGATAAAAGAGAACACTTGATACTTTTTTTCATGCTCAAAAATCAGTGACCCATTCATTCATTACTTGGGAGGTCTGTGTGTGTGTGTGTGTGTGTGTGTGTGTAGACCATAATTTTCCTTATCTTCTATGATTCCCCTACAATGATAATAAAATAACCTCACTTATCCAGGGGGTACAGAAAAAGAATCCTGAGTCTCCAGAAGGGACCTCTCTAACAATAATGTAAGAGATGCATTTTAAATCACCCAGACCTGTGAAAATACTATTCTTTGCATCCCCTTGATAAAATCCTCATCAACTCCTTCCTGGACTAATACAATCACCTCCTCTTTGACCTTCCTGCATTGTCTCTTCTCTTCAAATCATTCTCCATACATCTGCCAAAGTGATGTTATTGGCACAGATCTGATCAAGTGCCTCTGCTGCTCAGAAAGCATCAATGGCTCCCATTTGTTTCTGGGATAAAATAAAAACTAAATAAATGCAAATAAATAAGATGTTTGGTATTCAAAGCCTTCTACAATATAACACCAATCTATTATTGTACGTTAATGCAATTTATCTTCCAGCCAAAATGGCCAACATTCTCTTTCTCATCCATGACACTCAAATCCCACCTCCATGCCTTTTAACAGGATGCTACCATTCATAGAATGTCCTTTTCCCTCTGCCTTTAGCGTTTGACTTGAGAATTTTTTTTTGATGTTCTTAGTCATCCATGCTAGTTTTCTACTTACCCTTAAACTTGTGAGGTCTCTACAAGTAGAATGAAAGCTCCTTGAGGGAAAGTACTTTTTAATTGTTTGTTTTTGTATCCCCCAAGATTTTGCATCATGTTTTGTGCATATTAATAAGTATTTTTTAACTGAATTGAATTCTATCATTGATGGTCATTTCCTATCTCTGGCTCTCAATTTCTTCAACTGATGAGTATGGTTGGACCTGATGAACTCTGCTGGCCCTACCAACTCTGTCTGTCTATGGTCCTCTGAAATGAATTGAATTTGGTTAAATTGATTTGAAGTCCTCTAAGTATTATGCATTTTGGAGTTGAATTGAGCTGAGCCAAGCCAACCCAGGTCAGGAAATGCTGAGCAACACTGACTGAAAAGGAGTAAAACCAAATGAACTGAGCTAATCCAAGCAAGAAAATGTGACAAGGACTAAACTGAGTTGAGTCAAGCAGTTACAAGAATAGCCAAGCTAGGCTGAACTGAGTTGAGCTGATGTGGGCTAAATAATTCTGAGCAACAAGGATCAGAGTCAAGTAAAATTAAACTGAGCGAAGTAAGTTTGATTTGATCACTGGACTAATTTTTTATGAAGGAATGAATGAAATAGGCATTAATTCAGTGCTTACTACATGCAAAGGCCCTGTAATAAGTGAATAACAAATAAAAAAGTAAAACAGTCCCTGCTTTCAAGTAATTCACATTCTAATTCAGGAAAGTAATACATTAGGGAAGGTTTCAGCTTCAAATCAGATGGAAAAATCTCTAGGGTCCAATAATAAAAATAAAATGTTAACAATTCTTGTTTGATGTCATTTCCACTAATAAAATACACTTAGTTTCTGATGCTGACAATGTCATGGACTTGGGTGGCAAAAATTTTCCTTTCTGGAGCTTCAGAAGCTGTGGTTATAGTCTCTGGAAGAACAATTTCCAGGCAACATTTCCATAAATGTTGCTTCCCAGGATTATAGTAGAGATGACTGGGCTGGAAACAAGAGCCTATTCTCAAGGCTCTTGGACCTAGGAGCCCAAGTTATCTGTGTCCTATCCATGAAGGCCAGACCCTGGATTAAGAAATGGAATTGAATGGGAGCTATAAAATGAAGATGTAATTACACTGAACAAAGAGAGCTGATTTGAAGGTTCAGATTCAAGACCAAATAAACCATCACTCTGAGATACTCATCTTTCACTGGGCATAATTTCTGACTATCAAAATGGGACCAGGACTGGAAAATCCATTCAGAGGTTGAACAAAAGTAAAAATCTATTCATGGGAGTTGTAGCATGAATGTGCAGAGGTGGAGGTGGAGGGACTGAGTACAGTAATCTTTGGAGCTCTTTCCTTGAACTCCTTTCTTCCAAGCCTTCAGGAACCATTCCAGTGTCAAGATAGAAGTGTAGAGTTGGCTATTCTGGGCAATCAAAAAAGTAATGTGGGGCATGATGGTGGTCAATGTGTTATCAAGGACAGAACAGAGTTCTGAAAAACATGTGGTGAGTTTGACTTTTGCTAAAAGTCATGTCCTCTGGATTATTGAATGGGACTGGTTGAAGAAGAATAAGGGGAAGAGCTCAGCCACTGTCACCAATCTAAGAGTTCACTGAAGAGCTATAAAAATCATTTGGACCAATGTGAACCAGTAGCTGTTATTTATCCTCAAAAAATCCTTGGTATGTTTTTGCACCAAAGGTTATTTTAAAAACTGAGTCACCAGGGAATTGGAAGAATGATTTTGCACTTAACGAGGAAATGGCTCAGAGACACATATAAAGTATGAGGCTAAAGGACTACTTCTTGAATGAGAAAAAAAAGTATAGACTCTCACAAAGATCAGTGATAAGTCTAGTTTTAGTTAACATATTTGCCAGATCATGTAACCTACAAAATGATGAGTAGTTGTTTTTTTTAATCCTCTCCTATCCAAAAGTCTCAGAAAAAAAAAGAAATTATGCACCAGACAGAGTAACTCACACTGAATACACAAAAGAAGACAAAAATACAAAGTTTAAAAATGAAACAACACCAGGGAACTTAAATACTTAGAGCTCCCACTCAGAATCCCCTTTCCCAACTACCCACTCCATCTGTCAGTGCAAAGCAACCTCAAAGAGTTATACTTTAGTATATGACTAGGAGATGTGCCCAGTCTCCCTCTCTCTCTCTCTGCCTCTGTCTCTGTCTGTCTCTGTCTGTCTGTCTGTGTCTCTGTGTCTCCTTTCTCTCTCTCCTTTCTCTCATTCTCCTCTCTCCCATTCTCCCTCTTTTTCTCTCACTCTTTCACACACACACACACACACACACACACACACACACACACAGAAAGAGAGACAGACAGACCTCTCTTAGTATTTCTTTTAATTTGAAAAAAAAAGCAAAATAGTTCCTGTCTAGCCACCCAAGAGAAAAGAAGAAAAGAAAAAGGGGGAAAGATAGAAAGGATGGAAGACACAAATAATATAGAAGAAATAAAAGAGGTAGGGGGAGAGTTTTCATGTGCCAGGGAGAGAATGCTAGAAATCAAGTGGAAATAGGTTTGTTCCTAACTCCCACAGAACCCCAATATGAGGAGTGAATTCTTAAGTTCTGTGGCCTGTGCATCAGTGGAAGAAAAAGTGATTTTTTTTAAAGTTAGGAGCAAAACCAAAGACAGCCAACTGGGAATCCAGGAGAAAGACTGAAAAACTAACAGGAAAATCCTGAATAAAATCTTAACTAACTCTCAAGTAAGCAAAACAACAGAGACATAAGAATAGAAAATGAGTACAAACTTAAACATTTATGAACAAGTATTACTATAAAGGAAAATGAACCAAAATACTCCTGTCAAAAAGGCAATTCTGCAGATTCTCCAAAGATATAAAAGTATAGAATGGCTCAAAATGAAGCAAAACATTTAAAAGAAGAAATGAAGAATTAAATTAGGATGGAAATAAGACTCAATGCTGAATTTTAAAACACAAATATCAAAATACACAATTTAGAAGAAAAAACAAAAAATCCATAAAAAGTAGAGACTCTGAAAGAGTAACAGATTATGAACTCAGATTTGAAACTTTAAGAACATACTTCGAATATGAAAGAACTTTTCAAACAACACAAGATTATTCCATCTTCACAAGAAAATAAAGAAAAGAATGGAATAAGATAATCAGTGAGCTGAAAGAAGTATACACACACACACACACAACCTTTAAGGTAGAAAATCACATGAAGATTTTCTATGTGGTGCCAAGCCAATGAGAAGAAATGGCCAAGTTTCTAGAAGACAAAAATAAATGAAAGACACTTATTAAATGTTTACAATAGGGGACAGCTAGGTGGTGCAGTGGTTAGAGCACCAACCCTGAAGTCAGGAGGACCTGAGTTCAAATCTGGTCTCAGACACTTAACACTTCCCAGCTATGTGATCCTGAGCAAGTCACTTAACCCCGATTGCCTGAGCAAAAAAATAAAAAAATAAATGAAAATGTTTAGTATAGGCAAAGAACTATGTTGAGAGCTGAATATATAAACAGAAAAGCAATTTTAAAAGAGAAGACAACATATATAGGAAGTTTCAGCCAAAAGTCAGATCTAGAGGTTCCATGATCCATTGAATACAGCGGCCAAAAAAAGATGGTAATATATATCCTTTAGTGGCATTTCCACTGAACATCACAACTGCTTTTGGCATTAAAAGTAACAAGAACTTTGATGGTGAGAACTTTCTTTTCTAAATTTTCTATAGCTGGGCTACTGAAAGGGGTAGAAAATTTTCAGTGTACAAAATTATGTAAGGCAAAACACATTAGGAAAATAAATTTTAAAAATAATTCATTAAAAGACAATATGGAATATTAAATAAAAAGTTGACCTTGGAATGAGAAAACTTGGGTTCAAATGTGACCTTCACATCAGCTTTGTGACCATAGACAATTCCCTTAAATTCTCAGGGCTCTCAATACAAAACTGAAAGTTTCAGGGAAAAAAAAATTGATCTAGATAAGTGAAGGAAGTTCTCACATACAAATTAAATCACAAATCCAAAAAAAAATGTACTACCACTGTATGACTATGTTGTTCAATCATTTCAGTTGTGCACAACTTTTCATGACCCCATTTGGACTTTTCTTGGCATAGATACTGGAATGTTATATCTTTTTACAATTCATTTTACAGATGAGAAAACTGAGGCAATCAGGATTTAGTACCTTACCTAGAGTCACACAGCTAGAAAATCTGGCGCCAGGTGAAATGAAACTTCAGGAAAATGAGTCTTCCTGACTTCAGGCCCAGAATTCTGTCCACTGGGCCACTTAACTGCCCACATGACCCTATACAAAGTTTCAAAGCTACTTTATAAGCATTATTTTATATGATCCTTATAACAACATTTTGAAATGATCAGCAAAGGTTTTATCTCCATCTTACACATTAAAAAAAAATCAGTCTCCCTTAATCTTGATAGATCAATGAATAGAAAGCTGAGCCTGAAGTCAAGAAAATCTGACTTCAAATTTAATCTCAGACACTTACAATATGAATAACCCTGGGCAAATCATTTAATCTATTATTCCTATTATTCCTGATTCTGAGTTGGAGGCCCCTACATTCTGCTTAGTGTTATGAGCTCTGAGCTATCCCTTACAACCCAATACAACAGAAAGAACACAGGATTTCCTAAGTTCAAATCCCAGATCTGCTACATACTAACTTCATTACCTTTGTACAAGTTACCAGTGGGCCTCCCTTTCCACGTTTATAAATAAAGGGTTTAGTTATAATTGACAACCTTTAAGATGCTTTCCACTGCAATATTATAATTCTGTGATCCATATGAATCATGATTCTAATCCACTTGTGCAACTGAATGGTGGGCATCCTCAGAAAGTAGACCAGAAACAGAAGTCATTCTACCTTTGTAAAAGTACATTGTACCTGGCAGATCCATGCTCACTACAATCCCCAAAAGATTTCATTGATCTAGAGAAGGTTTCAGGAAGAATGAAAATGGAATTGGGGATAGGGTGTTAAGGGCAGACTAAGAGGGAAAATTTCTCCATGATGGAAAAGCAAACCTAAGAAAAGATAGAGGGAAAGGCTTGATGAGACCAGAAAGGAACACATAGACATGCTCAGCAAATCACCTGACATTAGAATTGTTAAGTTGAGTCTGTCTGGAGCAGGAGAAGGGTAATTTCACATTAAGGACCATAAATTTTTGGAATGTGTTAACCCAAAAGGAGATGAGATCATAAAGTAAAACTAAATTCAAGTTTTAATAAATTTATGGATGCACATGAAAATCTAAGAATGTAACTATGTAGTCAATCAACCAATTTATTGATCAACTGATTAAGCACCTGCTATGTACCAAGCACTGTGCTAGGCTTTGGGTATATAAAGATAAAAATGAAATCATCTCTGCCTTCAGAAAATTTATGTTCTATTAGAGAAGACAATATGGATACAGATAAATATATATAGGGGCAGCTAAGTGGTGCAGTGGATAGAGCACCAGTCCTGAAGTCAAGAGGACCTGAGTTCAAATCTCATCTCAGACACTTAACACTTCCTAGCTGTATGATCCTGGGCAAATCACTTAACCCCAATTGCATCAGCAAAAAATAAATTAATTAAATAAAATAAATATATAGAAAATAAATACCAGGTTATTGGGGGAAAGGTACAAGCAGATGGGGAACAGGGAAAGGCCTCATATAGGTTGTGATGCTTGAGCTAAAATTTGAAGAAAATAAGGAATCTGGGCACAAATGAGGAAGAAGATGACTTCAGGCTTGAAGAAAAGCTAGAGCAAAGGAAAAATGTCAAAGAACATCAAGAATTCAAGTTTGACTAGACCATAGAATATGGGAAGAGGAGTCAAGTGTACAGAAGAGTGTAATAAGACTGAAAAGTAGATTGAAAACAGGTAACAGTAACATTACCACACTTTTACCCAGAAATTTATTTAGATTCATTCAAGTAGCAGATACAAAACATGTTAGACATGCAAATATTTCAAGGGTTCATGTCCATGCAGTTCTATGGCATTTCTCTAGCAGAACTCCATTAGACATGACATAATTGGGTATTAAACAGTGTATTAAACAATAGACTTCCCAGACCCAAGGGTATCTTTGTCTAGGGGACCTACCTTGTGAAATGAGAGGAAGAAGATTCATGTCAAAGCAATTAAAACTTCCTTTTTACAAAAGGTTCTGGAAGAAAATGGTAGCAAGAGATATAAATGGAGGACAATTCCTTATCTCTGGCCTCTTTTAATACCTAAGTCTGACCTCCTTTTGTCATAAATATATCTAACCAGAGGAGAGCCAGAACATATCCATATATTCATCCAAAAAAAATTTTTTGTTAAGAGTCTATTATATGACAGAATCAGATGTGATTGGCTAAGGCCCCCTTTCATGGATTCATTTGAAGGGTTATTAGAGACTGAGCCTTGAGCATCCAGAACCATGACCTAAAGAAAACCCAGATTTTTTTTTAGATTCTGACTCCATAGATAATGGGTTTTTTGCCATCATTTTCAAAATGATTGAGTCTAGGAGCAACCCCCAGCCTCCTTCCCCAGCCCAGCTCCTATCCTACCAAAAAGGGGCAGGCCTCTCAGGGGATCTATCCCATTCTTAGATCCTGCTTTCTCAGAGGAGCTGAGGCTATTCATCCAAAGAAAAAAAATCACCTTCCAAAGTATACTAACCTCAGAGGGTAAAAGTCTAAAAAAGCAGGAATACCTGGTATGGAAATCCTCTGATCCTCTCAAAATAGCCCAGATTCCTTGTGATGAATTGGAGTCAATGCTACAAAGGTCACTTCCTATTCTGAGAGCAGGTGAGCCTATGATTCCTTTCCCCCTTGATGCAGTGCCCACGTTTGTATCTTACCAAGGGGATTCTTTGAAACAATGAAAATTGTCCAAAAAGGAACTCTTTCCAGAGGTAAGAAGCTCCCCATCATCTGAAGTATTCAAGCATAGGCAAGAGGATAACTTTTTAAAGGTGGAGTAAGTTATGGGTTGGACTAGATACCTTCTAACTCCCTGCAAAGGAGGGTTTCTTAAGCTTCTTCCACCTCTTTCTGACTAAGAAATTTTTACATGATCCTGGGTACATAGGTATATAAAATAGATAAACAACAACAACATTTACTAATAATAAATCATGATTTTGTTATCCCCACATTCAACTACAAGACCCCATATGAGGCTGAGAACCACAGTTTAAGAAGCTGGTCCTTAAAGCACTAAAATTCCTTTATTCTGAAAACAGGTAAGAGTCTATTCTTGAAAGATAATTAAGCATGGATTCCCTTAACACTCTGTGTCCAGCATTAGATAGAAGTTGGGTTTATTTTCTAGCAAGAGCTCAGCATTCTAAGATATTCCCCAAATCCCCACCACTGCACAGGAAGCTAGGAGAGATGCAAAGAGGTAATATCCCATCTCCCTATAACCTCCCCAAGGCAGTCCAACTGATTTGACTATACATTACAGTAGGGCTGTCTGTTAGAGAGCAGCTTTCTAGAGTTGTGTGAAAAAGTTACAGGAAAACAGCATGAAACCCTCAATCCCAGCAGGCCTAGTTCTGTGCTAACCGATTTACTACCCTGAAAATCCAGTTCACAACATTGCCATCTGATCAAAGACTCCAGGATTTGGACAGCTCCTTCCCAAGAAGCTAGAGAGCAGCATCAACCCTCTCAGAAGCACCTCTCTTCTCGTTAAGTCCCTAGCTAAGGCTTGTTCCTAGACTCCTCTGTGCTCCAAAATACTTAGCCCCCCACTTTCTCCTATCATTTTCCACATTATCTCATGTGCTTCTTTCTGGACCAAAATTCTAAATGCATTTCTCATCCCTGCTTCAGTCCAAGATGTAAAACCTGACCCCCCCACACTCCTCTGGTGAGAGCCAGCTTATCAAAACAAATCCTTCTAGCCCATGCCAATCATATAGCACTAATCCCAGCACTCCAAGTCCAGGGAAGTCTCCAGAGCCTCCCCCCTGCTGCACCCCACTCTGTGCATTGGCATTGGTGCTTGCATGATGCATGTTAATCTCCACCAGTCGCACTAGCCAAGGCTGATTTTTTTACTCCACCAGCTCCTCTATAATCACCAGTTCTGGAGAACAATGCTAGGGGATTTCATACAATATAGATAGACTACAGGAACCATAACCTTTTGCTCTTAAACTCTTAGGAAGGGACATTAGAGACGTGTCATCCAATTCATTCATATCATAGAGAAGAAAATTGAGAGTCAATAAAATTAAATAACTTGTCCAAGATCACCCAAGTGGTGGAGAGCAAAGCCAGGATTCAAATTCAGCTTCTCTGGCTCCAAATCCAGTGTATTTTCCTTACCACTATTAACCAGGAGATGGAATTCACATCCCAACTCTGCCACTGCCCAGACCTTGGAACAGTCACTTCTCTCTGAGCACAGTTTCTTCTTATAGAAAATGAGAATCACGATCTGATCTCCAGAGTCCCTTCATGCTCTAATAACCTGCTATATTATCCACTTGAGATTCTTTTGCCTCCTAGCCCAGGGTTTCTTCCATAACCCCCCACTCCCATCCTCAAAAACCCCATCACTGTGATTACAAAGGCCTTTCCAATGGATTTCAATGGCACTGGAAATAATGATCTGCAATCTAGATACAAAGCCTCATTAGCCTATGCAAGGCCTGGCCATCTCCATCCATTCCTATCAGCCTTTCCAGGAGCAGGAGCCTGGAGGGAAAGGGATGATAATGTGTATTTCTCCCAGTCTGGTTGATAAGGACATAAAATTTTGCCAACCTAGAGAGGAATTTTAATCAGCCCTCTGTTCTACAGGCCATCACAGTCCTTGTACACCCACAGTAAAACATGCCTCATCAATGTTCCTCTTATCTAGTCATTAGACACTAAGATACATCCCAAATGGGCAGATTAGCAGCTTCCTGCAAGGCTGCTTAGACGATGCCCATTACTCCAGGATTCTGGGAAAGGCAAAAGTTTCCCAAATCCTTTACACATGGACACTAAAGTTTGAAGAAAGTGGGAAATTAGACCAGGATAGACCCCTTGGGGTGGACAATTTGGCCCAATATCTGCTTCCTTTTCTGACTTTCATGTCACCCCACAAAATAGAAGGGTATTTAGGCTATGTCTTTGGCCATTAGGAAACAAATAAATATTCATATTTAATAGCAACAGAATATGTTTCTCAGCAGCAGAAGAGCATACCAATGCAGACAAAGTTTGTAGGAACAAAGGAATCCCTATCACTTCTTTCTCAAGTCATTCTAAGTATCATGTTACCTGAGGGAAGTGCCTGCAGTCCCTTGATCTATGTCCTCAATCCTCTAGTTTCTCATACAAAAATCAGCAAATCTCCAAAGGATCTTCTAATCCTTAGGGGCCATTTCCCCCTTGTGAAATATCCACAAACCTCCTAAGTCTTCCTCTTCTGTTCTTACAAGCAATTAGATGCCACCAAGCATTCATAAAATGCTTGACTTGGAGTCAGAAAGATCAAAATTCAAACCAGCCTCAGATGCTTGCTAACTATAAGAGCCTGGAAAGGTCTGTAACCTGTCTTTGCTTCAGTTTCTCTCTCTGTAAAATTAGGATCATTCCCAAAGTTAAGAGGATCAAATGAGATGGCATATATAAACCTCCATATAAATGCTAGCTATTATTATGATTCTGGTGCCCACTGATCTTCCCAGAGGTCCTCTTCTCTAATATAATACCCCTTGACCACTTATCACCATGCAGAAGGCAATTCAGTTCACTGATACTGGAGTCAGAGAGCAGCTGGTTGCACTAGAGTGCATAAAGGACTGGGTCTGGAAACAAGAATACTCATCTTTCTGAGTTCAAATCAAATTTACTAATTGCATGACTTTAGACAAGTCACTTTACCCTGTTTGCCTCAGTTTCCTCATCTGTAAAATTAGTTGGACAAGGAAAATGATCTGGGCAAGGAAATGGCCAACCACTCCCTCTGTTCAAAAAAACTCCAAATGGGTACTCGAAGAGCCAAACACAAATGAAAACAACTGAGCAACAGCTGAAGTCAGAGGATCTGAGATTAAGCTTCACCTCTAATCTACTAACAATGTGACTTTGGACCAGTCACTCAGTTTTTTCAGCTATAAAATAAAGTGACCTCAAAGTTTCCTTCCCAGTTCTAAATATATGGTCCCATGACCATGTATAAATCCTTGGGGTAAGGACAGGAAAAGAGACTTTATTTTCTGGGAAAGAAAGGGTAGAAGTATCCAAGAACCCACTACAGAATTCCTGCAGAATTCTCCTTGCAAGAAAGAAAAAGTTAGGTTAAAAGGGATGGTAAGGGAGACTAAGTTATTTATTTTATGCCCTAAAACAAAGCTTCTTAATGTCTTTGTGTTTGGAAATCTATGGAACCCTTATCAAATAATGTTTTAAATACATAGTATAACATATATAGAATTACAAAGGAAATCAATAACATTTGAAATCAATATATAATTTTCACTATCCAAATTCCCTGACCACCTAAAATTTATCCATAGACTTCCTTAAGGATTCAAGGACCTTAGATAAATAATCTCTGCCCTAGATGAAGTCAAGTACCTAAATTCTGAATTATTGACTAAACTACTCCAGGCCTCAGTTTCTTCCTCTGTATAAGGAGGGAAGTGAATTTCTTTATCTCTGAGAATAATTCTACTCTAAGTCTGTGATATTGACTCCTTGTTCCCTTCCCAAGGATGTCTCAGGGAGTTGCCTGCCTAATGCCCATTTGAAGTCCATGCAGAAATAATAGGACCAGGGGTTTTAGAACTGAAAAAGACCTTAGTCTAATATTTTACAGATAAGGAAACATGCCCCAAAAGGTCAAATGACTTGTCCTGTAACACAGCTAACCAAGGAATTTAGCCCAGATCTTCTGTTTCTAATGCAATCTAATTATCATCATCATCATCATCAAACCTAATCTACCCATGAATTTCCCCCTTTAACAGACAGAAAGGTTAATTTCTAGGGAGAGAAAAAGTCCAGGAAAGTGAAGTTGGAGTGGGAAGTGAGACAGAAGACACTCATGGGGTCAAGAAAGTGATGGTAAGTCTGGTAGTGTTTTCTCATCCTAAAGAATGAAGGGAAGGAGGAAAGAAATGGAAAGCTGAAGCTCAATCAACCTTTTAGATTCTCTGACCATTTGCTATAAGAAATATCATCCACTAGCTAAACAGTCTTGTAGTTGAATCCAACTCTCCATAACTCAAAGTAAAAGCAAGGTTCAATTCATTTCGATCAATCCTAGACCAGCACCTCCCCCCAACCTTTAGGATTCCTAGGGAAATTATCCTGAAAACCTATGCCTGTCTGTTAACAGATTATAGAACAAACACTGGAAAAGTCTAGAGGTCATCTGGTCTAACTTTTTCATTTAACTGATGAGGAAAATGAGATCCAGCTCATCGGGGTTTAGTATATAACCCCTTCTCTCATAGAAGGCCCTTAGCCTCATCAAACTGGCACAAATACTTGGACTCTGGGGGAAAATACTCTTCAAATGAAGGCATGTATGGTTTGTTTTCTTAATTTCAATGAAAACTTAAAAAGCAATAAATGTGTTTGTCAATTTTTTTCAGGTTTAGCAACTGTTTCTTGGAATCATATGTGAGCATTAGCTCAGGAAAAACTGAATCATACATCCCCATGCCATCTGACCTGGACAGTCACTATCTATCACATCTTATCCACTCTGTAAGGCTTCAAACAGGTCCCAATTAAGCCCAAATCTCTGTGCAGTCATCTGGAAAAGAGAGCATCTTTGGTCCCCAAAAGTCTTCCACTCTCTTCTCCCCACCTTCACTAGGCTCTGATCAGCCTTATTTCTCTTATCTCCCTACTGAACTCATTCTATGAAGTTGTTCCTCCAACTTGAAGCTGTGTAACCTGGGGAGGTTTCCTCAAGTCCATTCTGACCCTCAGGTCTCTACCTGCCTCTGACTTTCAAACTTGCCTGGCAGGAAGTGGGAGCTAAATACTGCCTCCTTCACCTCTGCTGCCCAAAGCCCTAATTCTCAACATGCAAAAGGTGAGGCATCCTTTCCTGCCTTTAAAACAGCATACTACAAAAAAATAAAATAAAATAAAATAAAACAGCATACTAAAAAAAAAAGCATACTACCACAAAGTAAGAGGCAAGGCTCAGATTGCTCACAAGGCAAGGCAATGTGAAGGGAAGAAAGAAATAATCAAATAAGAACAGAAGGAACTTCGAAGCCATTTAATTCAACCATGTCATTTTACAGATGAGAGAACTGAGTCACAACCAGTTTAAATGATTTATCAAATTCAAACTGATTAAGAGAGAGAACCAGGATTGGAACCAGGTGTCCTCTCAATCCACATCCAGGACTTTTTTCACAGTAACACATTATGTCCTTAAAGGAAGTTTTATGGCTTGAGAAGTGGGGGTTGGGGGAAGGGAGTAGGAAAGTACGAGGTGGCCGACTACTAGCCCTCTTTGGATTTTATAAATGCCGGGTCTTAGCCGGAGACGGTGTGACCTTGAAGTTGCCTCAGCTCAAGAAAGGCTGCCTTCATATACCTTTTGTCCACTCTCCAGGCCTCTCCCAATCAGCACCTGGAAGTGAACCTCCTGCACAGCTTGTCGCCCTACAAGTCCCAGCCTAGGGACACCAGGATGTTGGCCCAGATGCTATAGGGGAGAAGACAATCGATCCCCACGTCGAGCCCATGCCCAAACCTATTCTCCTGTCTCTCTGTCCCTGCCCCAAGCTTAGCCTAACTGTGCTAATACTTGCGGAGGTTGCAAGCATGGGCTTTGGGGCTCCGCTTCTGCGCGGTCGGGGCAACCTCCCCTCGGTAGCCTAGGCGGTGGCGGCGGCGGCACCAGTGATAAAGGCAAATACGCGGCTGTGGCTTCTTTCCTTGTAAAACAGCGCCCACCTCCGGCCTTGAGCCCACCAGCTTGGCGGCTCAGCAGCTTGGCTCAGCAGCAGCCAGAGAGAGAGAGAGCCGCGTAGAGCCTGAGGCTGGACTGGTCCAGGGTTTGAGGGGGAGAAACAACTGCTGGCCACCGCTCACAGCCAGGGGCACATGCGGCCGGAAGCATCCACATTCACAAGCACACAGCATACCCATAAACACTCTGTGACACATGGAGGCACACTACACGCTGCAATCAGCCACAATACACATACAAAACAACACCCTACAGGCATGTAAACATGACACAGAAAGGCAGAAAAATGCTACAGTCATATAAGCAAGTGTAGACACAGACATACATGTAGTCAAGTAAAATGGGGCCATGCACTACACCCCAAAATGGCACATGATGACATGGAGACACATAAATTACAAATTGAGACACAGAGGCATGTTACAAGGCATAGAGGAAACACACTACTCACAATATATAGACACCTGGATATATACACACATTGCATACAGGTGTCTATGTATATCTGTAAATACCCACTAATACACATTATATATTAACTACACAGAGACAGTTCCTACACCCTTTGCTGCACTTACAAACATTCTCTCCCATTTTCAAGTATTAAACAGAGGAGACAAACCTGCCTGGGGGAGGGAGGGAGGGAGGAAAAGTCAGAAAATGGGGAAGGGGAGTAGAGGTGAGACAAGAAAACTACAATAATCAAAACAATCTAAGCCAGAACAGTCATCCACCAGATGGTGGGAAGGTCACCAACTTCACATCTGTTCACTGCTCTGATCAGGAGTCCCCACTTGGCCCACCATTGAATACGGCAGCTCCGGCTGCTGCATCTGCCATCACTTACCTTCCTGCACTGCCTGGAAGGGGTTGTTGGCCTCTATGAACTTGATGGAGTAGGTGATCTTCTCACTCTGCAAAATGTCATCATTGAGGCTGAGGTCTGACACAGCCAGTTGGAAAACCTCATCATCCTTAGCTGCATTCTCCTCAAATATGGCACCTGGAAAGGATTGGGATAAAAAAGGGGAGACACAGGGTCAGGAGATCTCGGAGGGTAAAAGACCAAAGGCAAGGGAATACACCCCCCTCTTTGTAAGGTGACCCTGGCTCAGTGGCTACTCCAGATTCATTTCCCTTCATACTGTTGGTGGTGGTAGATAACTTGGTAAAGACAGCAGACTATTAGTGTGGGTTTTACCAGGTATGTTATTGTGTTATGGGAGTTGGAGTTTTAGCTACATAGTTGTTGTTGCTGCTGCTCTAGTTGTTCCCTGGTTATTGTTCTTCCAGGAAGGCAGGACTTGATGAGCAGAGAGAAGCAATATATGAATACCAAAAGAGATACCAATGGTAAAAAAAAAAAAAAAAAAAAAAAGGAAGTCAGCCACCTGGGCAAAACATGAGGATAGGAGAATACTCCCAACTCAAGGAGATAAACACTTTTTAATAACAAAAAAAGTCACTCTAGAAGAGGAAAACATTTATTTTATTTTATGATAGATGGATTCCTATATGTAAGAGTGAACTCTCAAAAGTTTTCTTGATTTATCATATATTTTAACATTTAACATGTATTAGATATGTATTGCCATCTAGGGGAGGGGGTGGGGGGAGGACGGAAAAATTTGGAACAGAAAATTTTGGAAAGGTCAATGTAGAAAAATTACTCATATTCTGTAAATAAAAAGCTTTAATAAAAGTTTAAAAAAAAGTTTTATTGGGGGAGGAGGTAGAGAGAGTGTTCAAAACTTGTCTGAGATGCACATATCTTGTCCAGCTTTAAGTACC
This sequence comes from Myrmecobius fasciatus, assembly GCA_023553655.1. NCBI lineage: Eukaryota > Metazoa > Chordata > Mammalia > Dasyuromorphia > Myrmecobiidae > Myrmecobius > Myrmecobius fasciatus. The sequence goes on along the minus strand of JAJPUD010001389.1, from coordinate 429,051 downwards.
ACACACTTGTTACACAGCTATATATCCCAGATTCATCCTTCACTTAGGTTGTACATATGATAGATGTGCTACATATACCACAGAATACAGATTACAGTAGGACAGGTGTACATACACATCAATTAGATATGACATTCACAGTGCACAGAGACAAACTCCTAGGATAGACCAAAGGTTCTACATTTGCAGAAGACTTCTGCCATTCTGGGCCCATTTCTCAGATTCAGAACCCCTGTAAGGGTTGCCTCTATGCAACAGAGTAGCCCAGAAAGAAGATGAAATAGGGGGTGGGGCAGGAGTTAGGGCTAAGATGATGTTAACCCCTTTCTGTCCAACACACGAAAGCTGGCTTTTCCTGCAGCCATCCTCCCCTAGTGGAGTAGCTGAGTCCAGCTAATCCTAGGTGTTTGGGAAGTTCCTTGATGCACTGACAGAGAAGGCATCTGGCACTAGGCTTTACGTGATCCCAATTGGCTGTGGAGCCTGTGAATAAGATCCCACTACAAACCCAGGAGAGACAGCTGTGCAGGCAAGATCAAGATGGCTCTGCCCTCCTTCCACCTCCAGAGCTTCCAACCAGAGAACTGCTTATTCACCCGCAGCCGGGTTAGCTCGGCCTCGGGCCACGAAGATGCCACAAAGGGATACCCTCTGGCTCTCTAGTGCCCCAGCTCTGCATCTCAGTCTCATCCTCTCTGCCCAGGAGTGTCTGTCGGGCTTTATAGAGCTCCAGTCCCAGTTTCCGGGTGGTTATCCAGTTTAAATTGAATAGCTCACAGGTAGAATCCAGGACCATGGACAACTCCTAAGGGAAGGCTAACCTAAGAATACCCCAACTAAGAAAGGCAAGAAAAGCTTATTCCAGGCTCTCAAGAGTCCTGGACGCCCTGGCATCGCGCCCTACAGGCCAGCCTCCTCCGACTCCCTGGAGCTGGAGAAGTCAAATAAAGCTTTAGAGCTCCAGCTCAAAGCCAACTTGAGGCTCATTGAAACCCCCAAGGTGGCTAAAGGGTGAGAACTCCAACCTACCCTCCCCCTCTCCCCCCCTGCAATCACAGCTTTCTCTGGCGCTATCAGGAGCTCTGGAAGAAGCTGGGGCACACCGGGGTTTCCCTGCCTGTCTTCCTCATAGCCGCAATGCTGACCAGGCTGGCCGGCTCTATACTTCTTCCGCTAGGAGATAGGGGTGGGGGGAGACCAAAGTTTCTTCTGTCGCCTCCTTTCTTGGCTTTAAAGAGAAGGGAAGTCCTCATCCCACCCCCTCCCTTCCCTCCTCCATCTGCCCTGTATTGCAGGATGAAGGTGGGTTGTAAAAAGGGATAGGGGTTGGTCTTTTCCAGCAGGCGATTAAGATGGAGAGGCGGAGTTGGGAGATGGGGGTGAGGGAGAGAAAGCTCTACCCCAGGCTGGGTTTCTGTTCCGAGATCTCTCCTAGAACCCTCCAGGCCTTGATCTCCCCTATGCCAGTTGGGGCGAGGTGGAGGGGGGGAGGACCCAGGACGATTCTTGGATGCTCTACTGTTTCACACACACACACCCAAAAAAGAGAGGTGTCGAACTGGCTTACGAGGAGCTACGGCTCATCACCACAGCCACTACCACCCCGTAAACACACCCCAACTTCCCAGGCGTATTTTTTCTCTTCTCTCGGGTCTTTTCCCAACTTCCCGGAGATGACTGCGGAGTACTTTCCGGAGGGGTCTCTGTGACCCGTCAATCACCCCCACCTCATTCTTATCCTACAGCTCTCAGCCTGCCCAACTTCTCATTAGCTCGACCTTCTTCCTAGGCTTCATTTCCCCAGTTCCCAACCATTCCCTGCTTTTCGCGCGCCCCCCCCCCCATGCTCCCGCCCTTCCCTCTCTCCCTCATCTCTCCAATCTGTCTCCCTCCTTTTCTCGTTCTCCTCTTTTCCCTCCTTCTTCCCCCCCACACATACACCTCTCCTACTCTCTCCCCCGCCCCCATTCTTCCACCCACGCTCCTTCCCTCCCTTCTTCTTCTCTCCCACCTCCCCGGAAAGCCCACGACTCAGACCCTGGGAAAATTGAGAGCTGTCAATGGACTCTGGTCGCAGTCGCCACAGCTGCACATACACACACACACACACACACACACACACACACACACACACTAATGCCTGGCATACGCTGACACACACTGACAACACCCATTGACACGCACACACACACCGACAGACAGACACACGCACACACAAGCCAGGAGCTCCGGACCCAGCTTCCTCAATCCTTTCCAGACAACTTGGTCACCACCTGTCTCTGCTTCACTCCTACTCTTGAGGAAGGAGGGATTGTAAGGGGATGGGGGCATCTCGTGTGGTCCCCCTCCCCCAGTCTCCCCAGCATGATCCTTTGGGAGAGAGATGGGAAAGCAGGGTACTAGCAAACGAACATGGATAAACCCCCTAGCTCCGGCCCCCAGGGCCAGAGGAGCTGCTGCCCTAGGAGGCGCCTGTGGCTACCCGGGGCGCGGCGCCCTGGAGAGTGCGTTCAAGCGGGCATCTTCGCCCCAGAGCCACTGAACCGGGAGGGCGGAAGGAAGACGGAGACCTCCGGTTCCTGGGCACTGCCCGCTGCCAACTTCGCCAGGCTACTCGGCTTCCGAGAGCCCTAACAGCACAAGATCTTTCGGCTCCAGATAGTTGGGTTTGCCCCTACCTCCCCCTCCCCAACCTTTGCTTCTCTTCATCTCCCCCGCCCCCCTACCCCTCCCTCCCCACCGTGGGGGAGGGGGCGGGTTCTACCAACAGCCGAGCCCCCTCAGGGCGTCCATCTGTCAGTCCCTGCGCCCACCCTCCCGGCCGGCTGCCTCCTTGCCTGCCTGCCTGGCCGCCTGCCTCCCTGCCTGCCCGCCTTCCTCTTCTCTTCACCGGCGCTCGCTCTCTCTTACCGATGTGGATGATGGAGTCCGCCCGCACCGAAACGCACTGAAATATCCAGGGGAGAAGCCACAGCGTCAACACTTCCATGTCCCCCCTGGCGCGCTGCACATCAGCCCGGGCTCGGGGCGAGACCCAGGGTTGGGGGGAGGGGGCCGATCGGGAAGGAGGGGAGCCGGGGAGGGCCGGGAAGGGACTGGGGGAGGAGGCGCCCGGAGAACCCCGGGAGCCCGCCCGCTCAGCCCGCTCAGCCCGGCCAACAGCCCCGAACCGGGGGTCCGAGAGCCCGAGGCAGCGCGGCGGAGCTTAGCGCCCGGGAGCCGAGGAGCAGAGCGCCGAGGAGCTGGGCAGCAGAGAGGGGCCAGTGAGAAGCAGAGAGGGGGAGGTGGCTCCCGGGGCAGAAGGAGGTGGCGGCGGCAGCAGGCAGAGGAAGGCAGGCGGGCCCGGCAGGCTCCCGGCGGTGGCGGCGGCTGCGGCGGCTCCTCGGCTCTCGGTGTGTGTCTGAGAGCCCCAGCGAACAGCGAACTGCGGAGGACGTCCCCCTCCCCCTCTTTCCCATCCCCTTCCCTCCCTCCCCGCCTGCCAGTCTCCCCCCACCCCCCGGGCCACGTGATTGCAGAGCCTCGCCACTCAATAGAGGCGGCCCGAGCCTCGCGCTCGCTCTCTCCCCTGGTCGGGGCTGCCGTGCGCCCGAGGGCGCAGAGGGGGAGCCCTGGGGAATCGGGGAGCTGTGCAGCCCAGGAGAGGGGAGACAAGCTGAGGGGTGGGCACAGGAAGACTGACACCCCAAGACGAAGTTTAGAGAAAACCGCCGGAAGGAGGCAGAAAGTAAGTGGAAGGGGTAGCAGGGAAGAAGCTGAACCCTCGACTCCCCCCCTTGACCAGGGCGTTGAAAGGGTGGGCAGCAGTCCCAGAGCCTCCCCCCCCAGAGAGAAGCAGAGGACGTTCCCCCAGCTCCATAGTACTTATAGTCGCGGGCTCAGGGCCCGAGTGCCCTTCGGGAAGTGAGCGTGGGCAAGAGAGCAGGGGCTGCCAGGGCTGGAGGTACAGACTGTGGTTCGGGAGGAAGATAGGGGAGAAGTCGAGGCAAGGGCCGGGGCAGGAGCAGGGGAGAGGGGCAGGGACTGAAGAAAGAATCGGCGTAGATACTTGATAGAGATAAGAGACGAGGGGAGAGACGGGCTGGAGTGGGGAGGTTTGGAAAGTGAGCAGGTAGAGCGTGGGGCAGAGAGAGGGTTCGGGACAGGGGGTGACCAGACCGATTGGGAGGAGGGGGTGGGGAGCAAGGGCTGGAGCGGGAAGTGAACGTGGACGGGCAAGATAGAGAGAAGGGCTCTAGTGAGCGCTTGAAACATGTTCGTAGACAGACCAAGAGAGAGGATGAAGACAAGGACCGGGAAAAGTGTGATCAGACCGGGAAGACAAGTCAAAAAGATGGGCAAAAGGCTGAGGCAGAGGAAGACTCCGGGGAAAGCCAGGGACTTGGGCTGGCTGGGAGCTCGGGACCGCTCCTGGAGAAGGAAGAAAGCCCCAGCCCATGTTCCTCAGGTTTTCTCTGCCTCCTCAGACGCCTCCCACGCTCAGAAGCTGAGGCAAAGAGGATCCCCAAGCGCTGGGGGCGTCAAAACTGGATTATTGTGGTGTTTTGTTTGTTTGTTTTTTAAGCTTCCCTCCCTCTCCAGCTCCGACATCCCCGCCCCCCTCTATCCCCTCCACCACCACCTTAGCCTTCAATGAAATCTAATTCATAAATCGGGCAGCTCCGGCTCAGAAGCCTAATTCATCCCCTAAAACAAACGCATCACTGATTGCAGGCATCCAGACGTGAGGAGCGTTTAAAGATGCCCCGGAGCCGGAGAAAACACTTTCATTCAAGGAGCCTGAGACGTAATTAAAACCCCTGCTTGCCAGGGAGAGGAGCTGAGAGTAGGACTGTTCCCTCGATTGTGAACCGGCGCAGGGGCCAAAGAATGGACTCATTTAGCGAAATATCCGCCCAGTGATGCTGGGTCTGGCTTAGAACTCCGGGAGGGAGCTCCTGAGGCGGCCTCTAAGCCCGGCGGCTCGCTTCTGGCAGGGAACATTTCGGTTCCGTTGCCCCTCTGTCACACTTCCTACCCACTTAACTTAACCTTCTCTTTTGCTGTCTCCAGGCCGAGTAGCTTTTTCCTCTCTATTCCCTGGAGGGGAGCTGGTCCACCCCACGAGCGCCTGAGCCTTCCCATCACTAACCCAGTCCAGAGCCAGCTGATGGTGGCAGGGGGTGGGATGTGGGAACATCAGGAAGAGAAAGAATTGAGAGGATGGCAGCCACATACTAGGTCCTAGGGGCAAGGGTAAAGGGTTGGAAGATTGAAAGGGGGAGAAGAAGGGAAAGGCAAGAAGAGCCTTGCCTTCCCGGGACAGGGGCCCTCTTCTCCAATAAATTACTGAGCTCAATTATTCTTTGCTCTTCCCACGTGGACTTTCTGGGAATTGATAGAAGTAATCCACTACCTGCAGTATTGTGCATGATCTGAACAACTCATCTGTATAATTGGCTTGAGGGAGGAAAATCAATAGAAATGTCCATTATTGGCTTACTTGATCAGGTAAAAATTAATCCTCCTTTATATTCATTCCCAGTCAATCACCCCAAAGATCACTTTTGGAAAAGGAAGGTCACTGCAGCTCATTCTTCCCCTGAGCCCAAAGTTAAATATTGTTTGGTTCGGGTTATGGAAACTGTGGGAAGCAGCTGCTGTAGGTCTTGATGGGGAGAAGATTAGATCAGGGATGTTGATGTTCAGGGTTAGAGAGGACCAGTGGAGGCCAGCCACCTACAGACTTCAAACACCTTAAATGTTCTGTGCTTCAAGGGGCCTGGAAAAATATGAAGAAATAGCATCAGACTGTCTGACTTACATATCCCCATTAATTGTGCTGCCATGGGCAAGACAGAGACTGACTCAGATGAATAAGGAAAGGGGAAGTACAAAGTAGACATGATCAGGATTATCTGAGTTCCCTTCTTTGCCCTAGATAAATTATAGATTTAGAGTTTGAAGGTCATTTAGAGGTCATTTAACCCTACACCCACCTTTTACAGATAATCAAATTGAGACACAGAAAAATAAAATGTCTTATTCAAAGTCACAGAGGAAGAAGGCAGAGTTGAGGCTCAGACCTAGATCCTCCATCTTCAAATACAGCACTCTGAAATATACCTCCGTGTTTCTTGTCTTCCTACAGGAGATGTTATAAGAACCTTGAAGTCTATTCTTCTTTAACTATTTATCTTCTACCTGGAACACCTTCCATCTGCTCCTCTTGCTGCTTTGTCCAAATCCTTCCCCATCACTTAAGGTCTACTTTCATGAAACCTTTCCTGATTGAACCCAGGCTGAAGGGAGCTCTCCTACCCCTGAGCTCCCACTTGTGACATTTGATACATTCTGCATTAAAAAGCACTTATTTCTCTACTCACTCCTACAGCAATCAAACTTCCTTTGGGTAAAGGGCCAAGTCTTAACCCACTTCAGTATCTCCCATAGACTTAACATAGTAGGCACTGGGAGCCCAGCAGGGAGTCTGGCACACTGTCAGATTCAGTAAATGCATGTTGAATGAATAAAACAGCCAGGTCATGTGTAAATATTCATTTTCCCACTCACCTTAAGTATATTGCTTTTATAAACCAAACTGGAATCATTGTGGTGCCATAAAAAAAAAGCAACAATAGACTTGGTGTTAGAGGACCTGGATTCAAATCCCAGGTCCATCACTTACCTGCATGACCTCAGAAAGTCACTCTTACCTTTCTGAACCTCAGTACTCTGATATGTAAAATTTGGGAGTTGGACTAGATCAGATAAACTGTCCTGAATCAAGGCCTCTTAACCCACTCAGCTTTCATCTCAGTGTCTCTAGATTTCTATTTTCTGTCCGTCTGTTCAGGATGTATATTTCCAAATCAGCTTACCAAGGCTTTTGTTGCTGTGATGTAAAGGCTGATCAAACAGCATTCCAGTGGGATGTAATGAGTATGGCCCACCTGGGATAGGGCTGTAGTACACATGGCCCCACTTTGATTTTAGAGAAATAGAGAAGTATTATACACAGTGACATCACAGCATTACTTATCCTGCAGATGGTCTTCGACTGCCTCCCCTAATAACAAATACCTCACATTTCTAAACGGCTTTCAGGTTGACAAAATGCTTTCCGTGCCACAGTCCTATGACATATATACAAGTATAGCACCTCCTCTGATCTACTTTTCCAATTCATATATGTAATGCTGGATTGGGTCAACATAAAGCTAGTTTTTCTAAAAAAAAAAAAAACTATAGCTTGTGAGTTCCCACTAGTGTGCTTCCTCTTAACAATCAGCCCCTTGACACAAGTAGCTCTTAGCAAAGGTATTGCTAGGAAGACCTGAGCTCAAACCAGCCCCACTTACTATAAGTGGGCAAGTAGACCCTGAGCAAGTCACATAAGTGCCACTTGCTTCAATTTCTCAAGAGTCAAATGGATATAATAATATCACCTAACTCACCAGGTTGTTGTGAGGATCAAATAATATTTGTAAAGCACTTAGCATAGTGCCTGGCACACAGTAGGTGCTTACTAAATGTATGTTCCTCTCTCCCCTCCCCAAAAGCATTTATTAAGATGTAGTAGTGGAATGTTCCTCCACAAGCCTAGGGTACACTCATACATTCACACGGTATCTTTAAAAAGAGTAAGAATAGAATACAGTGGTAGTAAAGCAAGCATGCAGAGATCACATATGACCAACTTTGCTACCAGAGGACCCTGATGTCTTTTTTCTTTGCACAACTCTTCCCTGGATCTCTGTGAGGGAGTTTATTAAACTGGCTTCCTAGAATCTATTCCTCTCCATGGATTAGTTCTTTATTGCCCAGGCTTGCTCTTTTGAATCCACAATGAATTCCCTTTTCTGAGCACCATAACTTAAATCTCCTCCTTCTTCTCTGAACTGCACAACTCTCCTGAGCCTTGACTACTTTCTGTTCTTAAAACTCTACATATCTTGCCTTTTTATATAGGTCCAAAGGATAATTCAGTTTCTCTCAGCCAAGTAAACAACTGTGTTTCCTTTATGATTTTAATTGCTTTTTCCTAATGGCCAAGGCCCTATAAAGTCCTTAAGTTGTTAAGAAATTTATTCAGGCTATGTTGTGAGTTTAGATGAAAGTTTTTAACCCCACCTTTACCCAATTATTATTATCTCATATTAAAGATGAGGCAGCTGGGATTAATAAACTTGCTCAAGGTCACACAGCTAACAAATATTGGAGGCTTCATATACCATGTATATTATTCTTTCCACTATATCCCCTAGTGAGGTAGGCTCTGCTCCCAATTGCTGAAGGGGTAGGCCAGAGGGCAGATGGGATATTAGCAGAATTCCTTCTGAAAGAATATATTCCTCCAGGTTGGGTTCAGGTTTTGGGCTGGGTTGTCTTTCCTGCTGATCCCTGTTAGTGGAGTCATTTGAGAACTTTTTTTATCCCCTCTCTATATATCAAGTTCTGAAATTCTCTTCCCTCTTCTCCCCACAATCCTCAAGCAGTCAGGCAGTTAGGGATAGTCATTCACTCTTTCAAGTGTACCATGAACTCATTAATATCTTGCAGGAATAGTGCCTTGAATGCACCAGTGAGCTCACCTCCCAGAATTGACCACTGACAAGCACACTGGAAGACATGTGTCCTTACACTTCAGTGGCATAGGTGATTGCCTAAAGGGTATGATCTCAGGAAGTCAATCCACCATTTAAAAAAAATAAGATAAAATACCTTCCCACCTGCTTGTCAGTGCCTGAAATTCTTCCATAGCATTTCATTTCTTTGATGCCTATAAAAATGAAAATTACCCCAGGAAAGCATCATATATTAAGATTTGTCAGTCATTTCTGTCTCAGCATGGATGTATTCATCAAATTCTTTTCTTTTTTAATTTTCAAAGTATATTATCAATGCTTTTTATATCATTCACTTTTCAACACCTCTCCTCTCCAAAATAGAACCTTTTTGGTGGTAAGTACAATCAAGCAAAATAAATAAATGCATTGGCTAGGTCTACAAATGTATTCCTCATTCTAGACCTGTTGCTCACCATCAGACTCTTTCCTAAGAAGCATTTGGTACTTTAGAATTGGTGCTAGAAAGAGAGCCAAAGGAGGTGATTGCAGTAATGAAAGGGTACCAAAAGAGGGGTTTGAGTACTCAAGTCCTAGCTAAGTCCAGTGCTTTAAGGTTCAGAAAATACTTTACATGTTTCATCCCATTTAATCCTCATAACAACCTTGGCAAGAAGATACTAAAGACATTCTAAATACCCATTTTACAGGTGAGAAGTAAGATTCAGAGATTATAAGTGATTTATTTATAGTCACATGAGTAATGAATCTCAGAGGTGAGAATCAAATTCAGTTATCAGCCTGACACCAAATCAGGAGTTCCGTCATACCACAGCACAAACAAACTTGGTTGGTATCATTGCTTGGGGAAGAATCAGTCCTTTGAGGAATCACTGAGCATGAATCATTGGTTCTACACTGAGAGGAGTCCAGTTGGCAGGATGACCATCTACTCATTGAGTTGGGGTTGAGACATTTCACCTTCTTTTTCTGAAGGGAAGCATTGGCAGCATTGGAATCAAAGCATATTATGAGTCAGATGATCACTGATCTTCAATGTATTTGAGATAAAGTAAGCATAACCCTTTTCCAATAAAACACATTCTTAGTGGTTTTATGTTGCCAGATTGCCAAGAGTCAGGGGTACACGTCATGGAATATACACTCTGAGTTGGATTGAATCTCAGAGGTCATCAGACCAATCCCTCTCCAAGCAAGAGTTCCTTCCCTCTGCATTACTCCAATGATTGGTCATTCTTTCACTTCATCACCTTCAATGATGAGCAACTCAGTGCCTTATAAGACAGGCCATTTCACTTGTGAAGTTTTCAGTGCTAGGAAATTTTCCTCTTCTAAGAACTAAAATCAACCTCTCTGCAATTCATATTCATGGCCTCCTAGTTCTTTTTGGCACCAAGAATGATGTGTCCAAGCTCTCTTTCACCACACAAACCTTCTGAAGAAACTCATCAGACTCCTAAAAGCTTTTTTTTTCCAGTATAAACATTGCCATATTCTTCAAGTAATCCTTGTATGGTGTGATTTCCAATTCTCTCACCCTTCCGGTCAATCTCTTCTGGACATGCTTCATTTTTTCAAATGAAATGGGGCCTCTAGAAGTAGTCAGCATTCTCCAGATAGTGTATGATCAAGGTAGACTATGTACAACAGGACTCACTTTTCTTGCTCTGATTAATATGCTTCTAGTAATCATTTTGTCACTATTAACTCATATTGAGGGATATTGGCCAGACCTGTGATCTCCTCAGTGCAGGGTACTTTCTAATGTGGAAACTACTTTCACTGATGCAGATGAGCAATATGCCTATAACAAGTTATTAGAGAATTCCTTAGGTAGGGCACCAAGAAACTTGGTCAATTAGCTAGTATGAGCTAGAAGAAAAACTTGAATTCAGGGTTTCTTTAAATCTAAGGTTAGTCTTCTATAAACTATGTCACACTGTCTCCCAATGCATCAAAAGTCACCAAAACTCCCAGTAAAAAAAAAAAAAGATGGGGCAGCAAGATGACACTGTGAATAGAGTGCCAGTCCTGAAGTCAGGAGGACCTGAGTTCAAATCTGATCTTAGACATTTAACATTTCCTAGCTGTGTGACCCTGTGCAAGTCATTTAACCCCAATTGTCTGGCAAAAAAAAAAGGTTTTCTCTCACTCTCTCTTATTCTCTCTCTCTCTCTCTCTCTCTCTCTCTCTCTCTCTCTCTCTCTCT
>JAJPUD010001389.1:366302-408602 GCA_023553655.1 Myrmecobius fasciatus | reverse complement strand
AGAGAGAGAGAGAGAGAGAGAGAGAGAGAGAGAGAGAGAGAGAGGGAGGGAGGGAGGGAGGGAAGGAGAGGGAGGGAGGAAGAATGAACCAGATGGTTATAAAAATAAATTCTACCAAAAATAATTTAGGAAAGATTATAAATTGAGATGGAAGTATGAGGGACCAGATCTATGTCTTCACCGATATTAAGATACATAGAGATAATTATTTTATATTCTTGGCATATATTTATATGCATATGTATTTATCAGCATTTTTTCATAAATATGTTTGTATATATATATATGCCAATAAATATATTATACAGTGATATACACACCAATGAATATAAATGTATGTACATTTGTATGGATGGTACTTATATATAGTATATATATGATGTATACACATAATTTTCTGCTGAAATTACCAAAACTACCCAATAGACACACAAACTCTTCATACACATAAACACACACAGACAATTTTTCTATATAAATAATATAGTGTCTTGTTGGGATTCTTTTCCTGAGGTCCATGGTCCTTGACCACCTCATAGCTGAGATTACTTCTAATTTTCTCTTGCTAGAAGAAGGGTACTCAGAAGTAGCGTTAAACCAATTGTTCTTTAAGAAAATTAATTTAGGGCTATGACCTTTGAATTGGCCTATTCTCATATGGCAAGTGGGAGGGAACAATATGGCCCAATTAATACCCCAGACCCTTGTTTCCTGTCCAGCCCTTATTTTTGTGTTCCTCAAACTCTTGTCGTTCAAGGGTCACTAAATAACTCGATTCTTGCTACTCAGCTCTGTCCTTTTTGCCATTTCCTACATGAATGTTTTGTTTCTTTAAGTGAACTATTGAGAATGTGTGTTCTGTAGCTCCTGGTTCCCTGTCCCCTCCTTTGTCCATCACTGATGTCTCTGCTCCTGGTGGGACCTTCGTCAAGGTTTATAGAGGCCCCTTTCCCTGAAGGAGGAGTTCAAAACACTCCCATTCAATTCCATCCACTACAATGGTCATGGAAGAAGCCTGTTAAAAGACTAACCTTTTCTTCTTCACCCCTTCCCTAAAGTATGAGATGAGTAGAGATCACAGTAGATCATATGTTCAGACAGTAACCAAATGAAATCTGAAATGAAGAAATCCTTGGCTAGAGCTAAGTGACACAATGCATAGAATGCCAAGCCTAGAGTCAGGAAGACATCTTCCAGAGTTCAAATCCAGTCTCAGACACTTATTTGCTATGTGACCCTCAGCAAATCACTTAAACCTATTTGTCTCAGTCTCCTCATCTGTAAAATGAGCTGAAGAAGTAAATAACAAACCACTCCAAGAATGTTGCCTAACCAACTTTGCCAAGAACACCCCAACTGATATCAGTGAAAGTCAAACACAACTGAACAACCACAAAAAGTCCTTTGCTAGCCCCATTTACCAGATGGAAGGAATAAGCAAGCACTCTAATGGTAATCTAAAATATAAAACATTAGAGCCAAAATAGGACAGGGTTCCTTGAAAAGAAAGTGAAGCTTTGAGACCTTCTGGAGCAAAATTTCTGTGGTTCTTAAAGGCGAACTGTCTTTACCTCTAAAATTCCATCTTGGATCATTTGATGCCCTAAATTTGGAGTCAGAAAACTCAGGTTTAAATCCTCATCATTTTACAAATGAGAAAACCCAAGAGAGAGGAGATTACATGGAGTGGCTCAAAATCACCTAGCTAGGAAGCAACAGAACCAGAATTTGAACCCAGTTCCCTACCCCTAAATCCAGCATCTTTTTCACTGTGTTCATAGATGGTTCAACTCACTTTTCAGATTTCTTTTCATATCAATTGTCCCACCCTGGAGACATCCCTCCCCTGCTGCCTCTCTCTCCTTATGAGTGATTCCATCACTAGGACTAAGACTTCATGAAGGGCTTCAGATCTTCACCACTCTCAGGCTTTGATTCACTATCCAGAATAATTCTCTTTAATCTTGAATCTGCCTTGCCCCTATATAGATACTCTTTCCATCTCCCCTTTTTATGTTATTTCTCCATTTCCCAACCATAAGAATATAAGCTCTTTGAGAGCAGTGACTATCCCTTTTTTGTATTTTTATTCCCATTTCTTAGTAAAGTTCCTTTGAACATAATAAAACATTTAAAATTCTCCATGTCTCTGCATCCCACTAAAATCCTATCAAGGGACTAAAAGATTAGAGTGCCATGGAGATTTATCCTTGCTTTGAGCTAGAAGATTAGATGAACATGCTATGGAACCTAGAAAGTCATTAAAAGGGGGCAGGAAGCTGAGTTGATGTGAGGAAGGGGAGCCATCTTGAGCTCACAGTATCATGCACCAATTTAGAGGAAGAAGTCAAGATAGTACCGATGGGGCAAAGGATCTCAACCAAAGAAGTTCTAGCTAGCATTCAAAACTGGTACTAGTCCTAAAAATTTGTGGTCATATTTGGGATCATGGCTGATCATTCAAGGGTCTGCCTATCTATTTATCTATCTATATCTTTCTCTTATTCCCTCTCTCTTTCAAATAAAGTTTTGTGCTCTTTTGAACTTAAAAAGATTAACAGTCTCATTATGTTAGGAACCTCTGATAGTATATCTTTCAGGTTTTCTAGTTTGAGTTTAAAATCCAAGAAAACAGCTAACACTCCCCAAATTTCTCTTCATATCATATGGATATGAATTCAAAAACATGTTCTATTTAGGAGGAACCCAAAAGAGTGGGTCAGCTGGAATGGATTGGCTATAATGGTCTGGAGATTCTTTCTGAACTTGAGTATCCCTGAAGATCCCCAAAATGAAAATAAGAATGATTGGCAATTGACTAACTTAGTGATGCTACTGAATCTGAAAGTTTTGGAGGATTTGGAGGAGCAACTGGCCTTTGCTTTCTTGGAAAGAGATGCCTGCCAGCCTGGCAATTTTGTTTTTACAGAAAGTTTTGTATCCTTCTTCTTGGCAGAGAGGTGAAGAACTCCCAGGAAAGAATTTTGTACTTATCCATTGTTTTTGTTTAACCATTTGCTTTTTTTTAAAGTAACAGGAGAGGGTTTAATTGAAAAAGCACGTGGAGGAAGGAAAAGTATATCCAAAAGATAATGGCATAAAACCAAAAGGCATAAATAAAACATTTTTAAATAAATAAATTTTTGTTCGAAAAGAATATAGTAGGGTAGCTGAGTGTGGATTAAGGGAATTATGGGGGAAGAGAAGGGAAAAAAATAGGCCAGGGAATTTTAACAAAATAGTATTGATCATTGATCTGAGAACTATCTGTCTAGAGCTCTTTTCTTCTATATTGCCTTTAGTTTTGTGTATTGTTTCCAAATATGTTTTCTGATGGGAGACAACACATCATAGTGATTTGAAAACTGGACATGGGGCCAAGAATATCTAGCACCCATTCTACCTGTATGACCACAGGCAAATCATTCAGCCTCTCAGTGCTCCCAGGCTACTCTTTTAGAGTTAGTGATGCAAAGAGGTGGCCAAACTCCATCGATGAAAGGGTTTCTATATCCCATAATTCCCCATACTGGAGATATTCCCGGTCTGTATACCCTGCCCCATCTTTTTTTTTCTAGAACTGTTTTCTTCTTTTGAAAATAATTGTCTCTCCAATTCAAGAAAGCCCATGTATGATGAGAGAAAAGAGAAGCTGGCAGCTATAATGACTACAATAATAATAATAATAACTCATTTCTATAGCACATTAAGGCTTTCAAAGTGCTTTACATAATATCTAACAGTTACAGTGTGATAAGGCATTTTACAATTTATAAAGTGCTTTCTGTCCATTATATTATTTAATCCTCTCAAAAGTCCTAAGACAGCACAGATCCTCATGCTACAAACTGAAGCCCACAGAAGTAAATGACTAGTCCAAGTTCATATAATATACAGAGAGAGAGCTGGTGTTTGGACTCATCTTCTGGCTTCAAATCTAGGCTTTTTCTGACTGCATTGATGGTTTCTTCATCTGTAGACTTTTCCTGGGATCTTTGGGCATGGGGATCTCTAAAGTCATAGGAATCCCCTTCCCCCATATCTCTCCAACCAGAGAAACTTACTGGGAATGGGGATTCCTTGTATACCCCTGCCCTCAAGGACAATGTGAAGTTCCTTCTTTCCTTGATTCGTTTCCTCCCTGACTCTCCAGAGAAGTTTGGTCTCTTCTATTAAATCAATTTAATTTAACAATTCAACGATGAATTGTTTGATTGAAGTTTGAATACTGTTAGACTTGAAATGGAGACTTGGGTTTGAATCCTGCTCCAAATACTAGACCCATGATCCTAGATAAATCATTTATCTTCAGAGTCTGGAAATAATACTTGTAGTACCCATCTCAGAACCTGGAGAAGGGAGGAAGCATTGCTCTGATTGGAGTCAGAGAATGTGATTTCAAATACTGATTTGTTCATCAGTATTCATATGACAGATAAGACATTCAATTTCCTTGAAGGTTCTTCACTCATAAAACAAGAGGACTGAACTAGAGGAGTCCTTCCCACTCAAAATCTGTGCTTCAATCTCCTTATTAACAAATCCTTATTAATTGATAATTGTGAGCAAGAGACAATACAAATGTAAGGTGCAGTGTCCCTTTAAGGACCTCTGAGATGCTGTGTGTGTCTCTCACAGGAGCTAGTCAAGTACTACTCATCTCAGGTCACAGATACCATCTCCAATTCTCACTTCTTATGGAACAGTTAGTGATGAAAAGGGAAAAGAAATCTTACCTAAATCTTATATAAATCTTACATAAAACATAATCTAGCAGGGCAACAAGGCACACATTGAGATAATTCTAATATAGAGCTTTGTTAAGAGAGGTCTTTTGTCATAAGGGAAAGGGTTCTGAACTTAGAATCAGAAAGACCGGGTTTCAAATTTCACCTCTGACCAGGAGCAAGTCACTTACTGCCTCAGTTTTCTCATCTGTGAAAAGGCAATAATAATGTCTATAGTATCTTTCTTGTGGAGCTGTTGTGAAGCTCACGTGAGATAATTCATGTAAAAAGTTTCACAAACCTTTAGACAGAAATGTCAGTTATTAATATTTCACAATAAGTATATGAAAGAGGGATAAACAAAGTGCTTCATTAAGTTTAGAAGGAAGAACTTATTATCAATTATGGCAATCAAGGAAGGCTTCCCAGAGAAGATGGTTTTTGAGATGAAAGATGATTAGGATTTCAACAGCCAGAGGCAAAAATGGGTAGGAGAGATTCTGGGTACCTAATACCCAAACAAATTTTCCATGCCCCAAAGTAAATGGTTTGAGTTGTCAAGAGTCCAAAGATACCAATAGATTCATTTATGTTCGTTCGTATGTTCGTTCGCATCAAGTCCCTTTTCTTTTGCCCTTGAACTGCAAGAGTTTGACCTTCCATCTCATAATTCCAGTCCTGCTTTCCCTCACCAAGTGCTTAGCATTTCTATTCTCAATCTCTCCACCTATAAACCCTCTGAACAAGAAACCCTCAGTGTACCATGACCTTTATGGTTCTCCATTACAATAAATTGCCTGCCACCAGCAGCGGAGGGACCTAATATGAAGCACCATCTCGTTAAGCTGGGAATTCTTATTAATCACTTTGTGCTTTTGATAGACTGACTCTTTCAGAGTTATTTCTTTTTCATTGCTGTCCACCATTGGGCTCTATGTGGGTTTTATACTTCTCTGTGATGGGTGGCAGGGGGAAGGGAAGGAAAGGAGGAGGCACAAAAGGTCCCCCTGTCTCTGCTTTCCCTGATCTAGGGTCTAAGAACTCTAGAAATTTACATGATAATGTTCTTGTATATTTAAAAGAAATAGCAAGTTGTGCATAGTAGATTCGTAATTTCATGTGCAATCATCTTTTTTATTGTACTGTATTATGGAAATTTTGTTTTGGAGCACAAATTTAAAGAAAAAAATATGTAACCTAAAGAAAAAAAAATCACCAAGTATGGAAATTTTGTTTTAGGGCACAAATTTAAAGAAAAAATATATAACCTAAAGAAAAAAAATGACCAAGACCCAAATTGAAAAGAAAATGTAGATGCTATGTTTGCATCTAAGACAGTGGCTGTCCAGGTCCTGTTCAACTGAGCCCACTGGGATATTCTCATCCTTTCCCTTCCCTTGAATTCATCACTCTGGGATTATTTGTCTCTTCATTAGGAGAACTAGACTATCCAGATGCTTCAATTCCACCGTATCTCAGATCCCCAAGGAGCAATGCTATCCTGGTTCTAGCCAGTAATTTTATCCTGTCAGAAAATTTATCCTATGGCAGCTTTACAAAGTAAAGGAGCAGGAAAAATACAAGGACTCAAGTCAAGATTGAAGTCTAGTCAAAGATTTAAGGTTTTTGTACAGTCAGGGATCATGGGAAAAACAGTTAAGGGAGGCCAAGTGCTTTATTCTCAGATATTTCATCTAGAGTAGTGATTTCACAGGATCACAGGACCTCAGCTTTGGAAAAGGGCCCCACAAGCCACTGAGTCCAAGTTAGAGCTGAATATTCGAGATTTCCTGACCTATTACAACCCCAACAAATGGCCTCTTCCAGAAGACCTCTAGGAATAGAAAAGCCCCTGCCTCTCCAGGCAGCCCATGCTACTTCTGGACAGGACATATTGTTAAAAGGTTGCTATCCATCCCCAGAGAAAGAACTGATGGTGTCAAATAAAAAAGGATGCGTCAATCTGTATTCTGACACCATCAGTTGTCAGAAGGCAGATTGAAGCATACTTTTTAATTCTTGTTGAGAGATTTTTTGGGTCTATGTTTTCTTTCACAACATGATTATTATGGAAATGTTTTGCCTGATTGAGCATGTATAATCATATCAAATTGTTTGCCTTTTCAATGAAGTGGGATAGGGAAGGAGAAAGGAAGAAAAACTAGAACTCAAAGTTTTAAAAACAAATGTTAAAAAATGTTTTTATATGTATTTGGGAAGAAAATACTAAATAAATGAAAAAAAATTGCTAAGAGGTTTTTCTTTGCCTCGAGCTTACATCTGTCTCTAAAGCTTCTATCCATTGCTTCTGCCTTTTGGAAGCAAGTCATTTCTAGATGAAATACATGGAGACAGGAATTACGTCCCTCCTTAAGTCTTTTTTTGGGAGGCTAAATCAGGAATTGTGATTTCATTGCTACAGAGAATTTCCAAATGAGGAAACTCTGTCAATACAGCTAAGCCCCTCATAGAACCTGAGTTCTAATATATAGCATTATTAAGAAGGGCATCATGCTATTGCTTCATCATCCTGTATGCTCTCCAACATATCAATATTATTCTTAAAATACGGTACCCAAAACTGAGCAGAGCACTCTAGATGAGCCTGACCAGGACAGAGTACAGAGGTACTGCCTTTCCCTTGTCCTGGATGCTAGTGCTCTCTGAAAATAACCTTTAAGATTCCACTAGCCTTCTTGGCTAATGCCCCATTGACATACTGAGCTAGTGATCAAGTGTTGAGCTCATAGATTCAGACCTTGAAGGGATTTTTAAAGTCATCTAGTACACTTTTTCATTTTTTTTTTTTGCTGAGGCAATTGGGGTCAAGTGACTTACCCAGGGTCACACAGCTAGGAAGTGTTAGATTTGAACTCAAGTCTTCCTGACTTTAAGGCTGGTGCTCTATCCACTGCACCACCTAGCTGCCCCAACCTTTCATTTTATAGATGAGGAAACAGATCCAGAAATATTAAGTGACTATCCTATGACACCAGGATGAGTAAATGGCAAATTTGAACACAGATCCACCTACTATAAGTCTAGTGCTTTCCCCACAGCATCATGGTACATAACTGAACCAGCAGCAATGGTCAAAGACCCAGGCCTGCAGGAGAAGAATACAAGGAGGCAAGTGCCTGAGACAAGGGGTGATTCAATAAATAGAAGTATGTGCTTAGAGTCAGGAAAATATGAGTTGAAATCTGATCTCAGATCCCTATTAGCTATGTGATCCTGGACAAGTCACTTATGCCTTACTTACTTCAACTGTAAAATAGGGATAATAATAGCACCTACTTTCCAAGATTGTTGAGAAGATCAAATGAGATACTGTCAAGTGCTTATCATAGTGCCTGATAGTGCCTGATACATAAGAGAAGCTACACAAATGCTAGTTATCATCATCATCATTAAGCACAAGAACTGGAAGAATATAAGAGGGAAGAAGGAAGAGAGGGGAAGACACTATCTGGCATCTCCTTTCTCAAGAATAGGGTAGATGTGGCTCAAGACAATGAGGAGTTATGGACTGTGGGGTCCCACCCTCTCAAGACACCTCCAGCTGAATTCAAGAGTTCCTCTTGGGAGCTCCCATGCTCCCATGCATGATGAACCAAAACCATCAGGCAAAGCTTCCCATACTTTGAAAAGATCTTTTTACCCTCCCATTTTGAGAGCCCTTCAGAATCTGGTTTCATGTTACCCTCCAAACTTTGCTACCCCCTCTTCTTTCAACCAGACAAGTTTCCTATCCCCAAACATGCTATGTTCATCCCATTCCCCTGTGTATAATAAGTGGCACAATGGATTGATTTTGGACTTGTAATAAGGAAGACCTGAATTTAAATCCTAATTCAGACATTTACTAGCTGTATGACTCTGATCAAATTAGATAATAATAATAATAAATGATGATGATAATTGTAGCTAGCATTTATATATCACTAAGATTTCTAAAACAATTTCATATATTATCTCATTTGATCCTTACCACAGCCTTGGGAGGAAGATGCTATTATTGTCTCCATTTTACACATAAGGAAACTGAGGCAGTGGTAAAGCTAGTAAAAAAAAAAAGTAAAAAAAGGATAAGGTATAGTGCCTAAGGCATTGCATTGGTATAGAAGTGCCAAATAAAGGGCCTCACATGTGCAAAAATGTTTGTGGCAGCCCTTTTTGTAGTGGCAAGAAACTGGAAACTGAATGGATGTCCATCAATTGGAGAGTGGCTGAATAAGTTATGGTATATGAATGTGATGGAATATTATTGTTCTGTAAGAAACGACCAGCAGGACGATTTCAGAGAGGCCTGGAGAGACTTGCATGAACTGATGCTGAGGGAAATGACCAGAACCAGGAGATCATTATACACGGCAACAACAAGACTATATGATGATCAATTCTGATGGACATGGTTCTCTTCAGCAATGATGTGATTCAAACCAGTTCCTATTGTTCAGCACTGAAGATAGTCATATACATCCAGAAAGAGGCCTGAGGGAATTGTGTGGACCACAACACAGCATTTTAACGCTTTCTGTGAATGTTTCCCTGCATTTTGTTTTCCTTCTTAGATTGTTTTTTTTTTTCTCTTTCTAGATCTGATGTTTCTTGTGCGGTAAGATAACTATATAGATATGTACACATATATTGGATTTGTCATATAATTTAACATATTTAGCATGTATTAGATTACCTGTCATCTAGGGGTGAGGGGGAGGAGAAGAAAAAATTGAAACAAAAAAAATTTTTTGCAAAGGTCAATGTAGAAAAATCACTCATATATTCTATAAATAAAAAAACTTTAATTTAAAAAAAATGGGATAATTTAAGTTAAAAAAGTGCCAAATAATGAAATTCCCTTTGTCAATACAATTAGACGCTTTCTCAGCAATTTACAGTCTTAGAACCCTGATAGACTACATAAGAACTAAGACAAGGGAGTTTATCCCCTATTTCCGTGTCTCAGTTCCCAGAAAGCCTTAGAATTATCTAACCAATATATCCACCAACTAAAAAAAACACCCTTTCTCAACTCTTTTCTCACTAGACTACAATGACAAACTGAAAGACATTCAATAGATGATGATGAAGATCTTGAGATCATGCCATCAGACAACCTGAGGATGTGTAACCTGAGAAGAGAAATTTAGATTGTTAATTAAAAACTGCCTTCAAAGTGTTTGAGGGGTGGCCATGGGCAAGAGGGATTAATCTTGCTCTGCTTTGTTCTAGAGGACACTAAAAATTTTGTGGGGTGAAAAAGAGAAGGGATGGTAAAAAAAAAAAAAAAAGAGGCAAGAAAAAGAACCAGAGGCAAACTTCTGGTTGGAACTCCCAGTATGGAAGCTACCTCCCTCCATGAGTTAAGTGACTTGCTCCTGGTTCCCAGTCAACATTTATCAAAGGCACTCACTTCCATTCCAAGGCTGTCCCTTTATCCATTACATCTCACTACTCTTAGCACATAGTGAGTCCTTAATATTTGTTTAGCTGAATCAAACTAAAATTTCAAAAGTGCAAATTTAAGTTTTTTGTACAGAAAAACTTCCTTAATATGAAAGGGATTCCTAAGTGAAATGGGCTGCTCTAGAGAAACAGTGGTAGTGATCTTTCCCATCCCTCATTGCCCTCAAGTGGGAACTGAAGGATCATCCACCGTTATGTTGGAAAGCAGATTTCTTTTCACATATGAGTTAGATTTGATGGCCTCTGAGGTCTCTCCCCAGCCTGAGATCTTGTGACACTAGGGTGTTATTCCTCCTCTAGAGAGATAGCCAGGACCATAAATGATAAATGGCAAAACGGGTAGGAGGTTGTCTCTTGCTAAATGGGAGTCCTCACTAACTTAGAGTTTACCCACCCTAATGGGTCTGACACTCACTGCCTGTGAGCTTCCAGAAAGCCATAAGAGCAGACCCATTCCTAAAACGCCCATGTTTCCGGAATGTAAACTGCTCTGTTGATCCTGCAATGAAATGAAATTGCAATCGATTTCCCCTTTTACAGTGTCATGGTGTATCCGTGACACTGTAAACCAGAGGAACCCACTCAGCTTAACTCTGGTAGCTGATCTTAGAGAAGTATCCAAAGCATGTCTGTTTTCCCAGTCGCTCTGTTAGCAGGAATAAAAAGTTTCATGTCCCCATGGGAGCTAACAAAAGCCCAGGCACTATACCTTAGGAAATGTATTCAATTGTTCACTAGGATACCTACTCAACCCATCTGCTATGCTCAAAGCAGGAGGCTTCCCAGAAGCCAAGAAATGAATGAAGATGATCTTTCCCAAGGGACTAGTGGCCAGAGGATTCAAGGGTTCAAGGAACACAGGGATTGGTTCAACTTTGGAGGGAACTTTTTCTGAGAATCCCTAAAGAAAAAAGTTGATGATACAAGGAAAACTTCCCCACAATTAAAACTAGGAAAGTGGAGATAAATAGACAGACAGACAGACATATAAATAGATAGAGAGATAGAAAGAGATGATGAGACAAATGGGTAGATGAAAAGGGAGAGATAAATAGGAGTAGTGAGATAGAGATGAATTGTAGATAGATAGATTGCACAGAGATGTAGATGAATATGGATAGAGAGAAAGAGATAGAAAGATAAGGAAGCATGGAGAGAAAGAAAGATATAGATTCATACATACAAACATATATACATACATACTTATAGAGATAGAGAAAACAATATCTAAAGATAGATAAGTGGATGGATACTCAGTAGGTGTACACACACACACACACACGTATATATATGTATATATATACATATATATAGTGTGTGTATGTATATATATATATAAAATGCATTTACTTCATACCAGCAATTGTCCTAAAAATTGGATACACAAAAACAAGAAAATAAGGTGGTCCTTATTCCCAAGTTTACATTCTACTAGGGGAAGAAAAAAATAAAGAAACTGGACTTTCAAAGTCACAAAAGACAAGATACAGTATAGTGAAATGAAAAGAGCTCTGGACTTAGTAACAGAAGTATCTCAGATCTAAACATTTACAACTCACGTGATTTTGGGCAAGTGACATATCCATCTATGGAACTCTGTTTCCTTATATGTCAAATGAAAGGAGCAATCTAAAAACTCACAAGGTCTCTTCCAGCTCTCAAAGATTCTGAGGTCCCCACTCTTGTACCATGAAGGAGAAAAATCACAGGGTTGCTGTGCCTGAGCCCTTGGGAATCAAATTCATTATCAAATTTATTAATATCATTATCATATTACCATAATATCATTATCAAATTCATTAACACCATTATCAAATTATTAATATTATTGCCATATTTCATCACATTTATTGATGTCATCAAATTATTATCACATTATTATCAAATTTATTCATCAAAATTTATGTGGTTAACATTTAATATCATCTTTCTGTACCTTCATCCTATATGAAGGACAGGAAGGTCTCTAAGATTATCCAGCACAATCTTGCATTTTACAACTGAGGAAACTGAGGCAAAGAGCAAGGGAGTAGCTTGCCCAAAGTCCCATAGGGAGTAAATAAAGAGTAGGAACCCAGGACTTCTGGCTCCAGAGATCTTTCTACTCCATTTTGCTGCTTTCCCTTGTAATAATATTCACTTGAGGATTCTTTAAAGCCTCAGCAAAAATATCACCTCCTGCAAAAAGCCCATCTAGTGCCCTTTATTGCCAGTGTCTACTCTCAGCAATTATCTCTAATTTGTCCTGTCTCCATGTTGTTTGTACATAGTTGGTCACAAGTTGCCTCCCCAAGAGATTTGGAACTCTTGAAGAGCAGGGATTGGGTCCCCATTGCTTATTGCAGTGCCTGGCATACAGCAGGCTCTTAATAAATGCTTGTAATTGACTGCCAGGATTCCAGGACACCCTGCTTCACTTTGAAGTACCTCTGGTTATTTAAAATATTTTCCTTTAATTGCTTGCCTTCTTCATGAGGGAAAGACAAAAGGGAGAGAATTTGGAACTCAAAATTTTGAAAATGAGTTTTACATGTAATTGGGGAAAAATAAAATATTAAATTAAAAATATTTTCCTTTCCTCAAAAGTCTATGCTTAAAGCTACTTTTTCACAATTTCCATCTACTTCTCCTAATTCTACTTGCAAGGACCAAGCCAAGTAAGTCTGTCCTTCTTCCATGTGGCAGTCCTGGAAATACTTAGTGCCAGGCTAAACACTGCTAAGTCTTTCAGTAGATTTTTTTCCTGCCATAGCTTTGAAGCCCCTGATGATTCTGATCACCCTTCTCCAAATTGCCTCCCTGATACTATCCTAAAGGACTTTTCAACTAATAATAATGCTTCAGATGTGATCTGCCCAGGACGGAACTCTGACTTCTCATAATCTGGACACTGCCTTACTTAATGTAACCTTGGGTCACATCATCTTTGGGGGCTGCTGTGTGGCACATATTACAGTTCACCAAAACCTCAGATCACTTTCACAGGACTTTTCAACTAATAATAATAATCATAATTAGATTTTTACATAATTTACATCATTTTGAGGTTCACAAAGCATTTTATAGATATCACCCCATTTGACCCTTAGAACAACTCTGGAAGGAAAGTGCTAGTGTCCCTATTTTACAGATAGGGAAATTGAGACAGGCAGAGGTGAAGTGGCTTGCACAGAATGACCCAGTCTGAGGACTGTGTCACATAATCAGTCTCGGAACAGATTCTAGCTCAGATCTTCCTGACTCTGACTTCAGTACTCTATCCACTATGCCATCTAGCTGCCTCTAGACCAAAGCTACTCTGTAATTATATAGGATTTTTTTTAGCCTAAATATAGGGATTTGTATTTATCTTCATTAAATTCCATCTGGTTAGATTCAGTTCAGGGTCGAATCAACATCTTAGCCTGATCTTTTTGTGTCCTGATTCTAGCATCCAGTCTGTTAGCCAACCTCCCCGACTTTGTTTCATCTGTAAGTTTGATCAGCAAGCTCTCTATGTCTTCCTCTTCCCTTAAATGCAAAAGGAAACTTTCTGACTACTATCTGTCTCCAGTTGATAGAAGCTTAATTTTTAAATGTAGAGTGCAAATCTACTCAGTTTTGATCCAATAGGGCAAGATACCCAGAGGTAAGAGCAGGGCACTCAGGGAAGAGGAGTTTGGGGCAAGTTTTTGGACAAGATGGCAAGTTGGCAAGAATTTATTAATCCTTACTGAACATCAGGCACTGTGCTAAACTCTGAGAATACAAAGAAAGGCAAAAATAGTTCTAGCCTTCAAAGAACTCACAGTTGAATGGGGACATCAACATGGAAATGGTTAAGTACAAACAAGATACAGGAAAAAATGGAGCTGGTCAGCAGAGGGAAGGCTTAAGGAGGATCAGAAAAGACATCTTAGAGAAAGTGGGATTTTGGCTGGGATCCCAGAAAGGGGATCCAGGCTTTGAGTCTGAGTCAATTACTAGAGTGAGGACAATATGAAATGAGAGACTGGAAGATGTTTCTTACGATAGTGATAGAGGAACCAATTAGGGCAATTGAGGAAGAATATGTGCTATCACACAGCAATCTGCTGGTGTCCCACAGTTTGGGAATCTATGCCATTTGGAGAATCAATTTGTTCTCATCCAATGGTAAAAGCCGGTGAGTCAGTAGACTCCTGGAGCCCACAATACCACTAACTCATTAAGTAATCACAAAGCTGAGTGTTGTCAACCCTCTTTCTTGTCCAGTCTGAGAGGATGGGATGGTCTTCTTCCTTGCCACAGCTAACGCTACTACCTACATTCTTACTACTATGTTCTCCCCTCTCGTCTGGAACCTTGATCCAGAGGCATTCTACATCTCCCATTTTTAAGTTCTCCATCTCTCTGGTTTCATTCCCCTCTGCCCACAAATGTATGCAAGATTTGTTTAGTCTAAAAAAAGTGAAAATGAAAAAACCTTCACTTGTATATGCTTCTCCTACAGCTGTCATTTTCTCTCTCACCCTCCCTCTTCTGTCAAAAGCCAGTAAAAGTCAAGTTCTTTGAGATGGAAAATACTGTCCGTCTCCAGCATTCTGGATGTTTTCTTATTGAAAGAACTATGGAGACCGAATGTAGATCAAAGTATAGTGTTTTCACCTTTTTGTTGTTTGTTTTTCTTTCTCATGATTTTCCCCCCCTTGTGGTCTGATTTTTCTGGTACAACATGACAAATATGGAAATATGTTTAAAAGGACTGAACATATTTAATCCATATCAGATTTCTTACTCTCTTGGGGAGGGGGAAGGTAAGAGAAGGAGAGCGAAAAAATACTCTTTTTACACATATTTGGACAAATAAAATATCATTGAGAAAAAGTCAAGCTCTCCCTCCTCTTCCTCTCTACTCCCTCCCTCCTCAACACCTTGAAACCTGATTTCCATCCCTACCACTCTATTAGAAGTAATCTTTCCAAGGTCACCAATAGCTTCTTTATGGTCAATCCAATGGCACTTTTCTCTCTTCATCTTCCTTGACATCCCTGAAGTGTGCAACACTTCTGACCACCTGTTCCTTCCTGTTCCATCTCGTTCAGCTTCTGTGGCACTGCTCCTTGCTGGTTCTCTTCCCACTTCTCTGACCATTTCTTCTCTGTCTCTTTGATCCAACTCCTCTTTTTCTTCCTGCTCCTTTGTGCTACGTATCCCCCAAAGTGAATTTTTTAATTCTCTCTTCTCTCTTTGCAATTCCTTCCTTCTTGTTCTTTGTTCTTTAACTGTCAGTTCCTTAAAATAAAGATCTGTGTCAATCCCATCACCCAGCAAAGGTATAAGCCCAAGTTCTTCACATAAGGTACTGAATAAAGGAGTGTTGCCTTGAATCACCTCATTCACTCTCAAGCTTTCCAATATTACCACCATTTACATTAAACCCTGGCCCTCTGCCCAGAGCTTTTGGCTTCATATATAAGTACATAGAATCAGAAACTGAGATCTGAAGGAGATAGCCATCCAATCCAACTTCCTCAGATGAGGAAGATAAGGACCTGATACCTAGGCATTTAGGTGATTCATCCTCCATCAGACAAGTAGTAGGTATCAGAAGCAGGTTAGAATCAAGGTCTTTGTATTCCCTAAGCAGAGCTCCTTCCATTGTTCTTTCCCTATTGTAGCTCTGAAGCTGGAGAAGGGCGGGACACTCAGAAGTCCTCTAGTCTACCCTCTCATTTTACAGAAAAAGAAACTGAAGTAAAGAGTTACCATGACTTTCCTGAGGTCACACAAGTAATAAGTGTAAGGGGTAGGATTGGAACTTAGAGCTGTTGACTCTCTATGCAGTGCTCTTCCCACTCTACTATATATGAGCTGAATCTTGCCAGTGCTTCGGACTCGTTCTGTCCAAAACTGTGAAGGGTTAAGGATCCTTATTATTCTCTCTATCCTGTTCAGGCTTTTTATTTTCCAATAACATAAAAAATGGTTGTAAACTATCAATAGCATGAAGAAAAAAAGAAATCTCTAACATTTGGATGACAAAATGTGCTTACATTAACACTTCAAGGATCTAGAATTCTATTAGTAAGGTATGTTCTCTCTCTCCCAGTACACAACACAGTCTTATGAGTGAGTCTTCATGAGTGAGTGATTTTGACTGAAAATAGTCATCACATTAATAACCGGCCCTTTGAGGATAAACCTTGAGTTCTTAGTGTCTAGTGAAGCAATTCTCACTACGTGTTCCCCTTGAGAGTACTCTAGACCCTTTGGGAGGGTCTCCAAGGTCAAAACTAGTTTCACAACAATACCAAGATGTTGTTCAAATTATTCACATAAGCAGAAACTCTTTGTGGTGCTCAATACATGCAAAGGGAGTCTTGAGACACCAATTTAATCTCTCGGGAACTTTTAAAGTTCTTTGAAATGAGCTTTTTTTTTTCTGTTTTCGTGAGGCAATTGGGGTTAAAAGTGACTTGCCCAGAGTCACACAGCTAGGGAATGTTAAATGTCTAAGACTAGATTTGAACTCAGGTCCTTCTGACTTCAGGTCTAGGGCTCTATCCACTGCGCCACCTAGCTGCCTCTTAAACGAGTTTTAAAAGAAAACCTTGGGCTAGAGCCCTGCCATTGGTCCAGCCTGTCTGAAGGAAAGGCAAAGGAAGGAGATTAGAAGAGAAGGGAGATTGGAAATAAGTCACCCAGAGAAAAGAGACTGCATAAAGGTCAGCTTGTCTCCAGCAAAACGCCCATCCCCAGGCTCTGCAGTGCACGAGCTTTCTAACTTGGTGAGACAGGAACAATGTAAGAGGGAGAAATTATAGCTTATGTGAAGAACTGGATCAGAAATTAACTGGAACATTATTATCTGCGAAAAATCTTGGTGTGTAAAAGTATGTGTTTGGTGCCGGACTAATTGTACAGCCATTCCTGCTGAAATCGAGGCAAGAATTATGGATATGGAGATTAGAGCTATACTGTCTCATAACTGTAAAATAGCTGCCTTTCTTTGCTAATAAAGCAACCTCCCTTGACGGTTTTACTGGGCTTTTGGTGGGTGGCGTGAGCTTCTCCCTGTTCTGGGAGGCAAGGGTGGAGCTTTCCATATTGATGGATCCCAAAGAGCATCCCCAGGTAAAGCAGTCAACCTTGCCCCCCAGAAAGCAATTGTTTGACAGCCAGGGGAGGTGTAATACTGATTGTTAATATGAGGTTCAAGAAGCTCTGGGGGGCTGGAACTGGAACCCAAGCTTGGGACTAAAGTGCTCTGAATGATGTCAGCCCCCCGAGTTAGAAAAGGAAGATCGGTGAGGGTTGGGGAGATAGGGGTGGACTTCAGAGAGGCTATGGGATTTGAGG
Organism: Myrmecobius fasciatus; assembly: GCA_023553655.1. NCBI lineage: Eukaryota > Metazoa > Chordata > Mammalia > Dasyuromorphia > Myrmecobiidae > Myrmecobius > Myrmecobius fasciatus. The sequence continues at coordinate 391,086 of JAJPUD010001389.1, read as the reverse complement.
GGAAGGAGGGAAGGAGGGAAGCCAGTCCAGATGTATGGGGGGGGGGCAGAGAGGGATGGCAGACAAAGCTGGAAAAGGTGTGGAGGCAAGAAAGGGAAAGGGCTCCAAGCTCGGATCCATGCACTGTTTTCCACAGACACAACTCACATTTGTACACCCTCCCAAGTCACGTGAGGTTCACTGGCCATCCAAGATCCCTCACTTTGAGCCACTCAACAGCACACACAGCAACCCACGCATCCTCCAAATGGGCCCAAATGTCATCGAGGTGCACACTTCCTCCATCAGTGCAGTCGGTGATCACTCCCAAGTTAGTGAGTGCAGTCACATGTGGGTCCAGTCACAAAATTCTCCTGTCCCCTGTCAGACTCCCATCCCCAGCCCCACACACATTCAGAGAATCACAAGGGTACAGTTTCAAGAGCCTTGGATTTAGAGTCAGGGGCACAGAATCCAATCCCAGATCTGTGCTGGGTGACTTTGAACTAATGACTTTCTAGTCACTACACCTCTCTGGGGCTCAGTTTCCTTTTCTGTAAAATGAAAGGGCTGGACTAGGCGGACCTCTAAGGCCTCTTCTGAATCTACTTAAGAGACACATACAATTCCAAAGTCACACACAATCTGGCAGCAAGATACATTCATATATACACACAAGGATACAACACTCACCCTGTCACATATGCACATAGTTGCTCAGAGCTAGTAAGACCTGGATTCAAATTCTGCCTTTGATACTGACTAGCTATAGGAGAACAGGCAAGTCTCTTGATATGACACACTTGGCACATTTATTAAAATATAAACACAGTAATAGTTTCATTTAGTCATACACGCTGAGCACATAGTAGGTGCTTAATAAATGCTTATTGACTGACATTTACATAATAGGACAGAGACAGAATAACTTTGACCCAGACCTCTGAAGAAGCTCATGTTACATGTTACAGGAGAAAGAACACTGAATTATAATCAGGTCTCTAGATTCAAAACCCCTCTCTTTTCTATGATGGTGAGCAAGCCACTCAATTCCCCTGAGCCTCAGTATCATAGATATTGGATAAAATGGCCTCTGAAGTCACTGCTAGTTCCAGACTTAGGATCCCCTGATCTGTGAATTGGCTCTTGGGAGGAAAGGGAGCTGATCAATGGCTCAATCAACAATGGCACCCCTTCTCAGGTCTACTCCCCAGAACATCACTACCTTCCAACTTATTGATTCATCTTCCTATAACCAAAAGAACTCAATCATTGTTTAGGACACAAAGAAATACAAGAAATTAGAGGAGAATGAGCTTTCTGGCTGGAGAGAATCATAAATAAGCAGGAAAACAGACAGAGGAAGTGTCCTGGAAACAGAAACATAGCTAGAATCTTCAGACTGAAAGGGATCTCAAAGCAGTCTCATCCCCACCTCTGCAGCATCCTACAAAGGTCATGGAGGTACTTCTTGAACAGTTCCAGACATGAGGAACTTACTACCTATAGAAGTAGCTTGTTCCATTTAGGGACAGCTCAGATTGTTAGAGATACTGTGTTGTTTATTTTCCCAGTCTCTTCCCCAACTTTTACCAGATCATCCTCACTCATTCTGCTCCTTGAGTCACCTCTTGAGTTTCCTCAAACACTCTGCTCCCCTTCTCGTCCTTATGGCAGCTGACCTTCCCAGAACAAGTGCTCCCAAGATTGACAGTCACCTTTATCCACGCACCCAATTCAGGGGGTGGGGGATATGCCCAATATGTTTTGGGTCTTTTTTGTTTGTTTGTTTGTTTTTTGCTTAGGCAATTGAGATTAAGTGACTTGCCCAGGGTCACACAGCTAGGGAATGTTAAGTGTCTGAGAACAGATTTGAACTCAGGTCCTCCTGACTTCAGGGCTGGTGCTCTATCCACTGCGCCACCTAGCTGCCCCCCTAATATGTTTTTCAGGAGCTTCTTCTACCCTTGAATGTCTGGGGGGATGAAGAACTGAGATGGGCCAGTGGAAGGATAAGCAAGGGTAGGGACACAGAAACAGATGTCTCATTCAATTCCTGGGCCTTTCTCTGAAAAACTTGTCCCAAGCAGAATGATCCAGTCTGATGATTGATGATAGGGGCAGATGAGAATCAAGGAAGCGTGTAAGGAAGAAGGGGAAGAATTTTGCCTAATAAATCCAGGGATTGTTTCCTTTAGAGATGGGGAAAATGAAAAATCTTTCTCCCTGATGGGATGCTGTTCCTATGTCTTTTTGATAATGGGTATGATCCACCTGTTTTTATGACAAAGTCATTTGATCTGTCTGTCCCTCTAACAGGAAACTGTTTATCCTTCTGACTAAGTCACTCTTCAGCTGACCTTTGCCATTCCTATTAGAACACAAGAAGGCAACAGGGTGATGTATATAGGGAGATTCTTGATCAGCTGTGGGTTGGACCAGACGGTCCCTGAGGTCCCTTCCAACCCTGAGAATTTAAAACATAGAGGGATGGAGTCAGAAGCAGCCATTGCTGTCTCTGTGACTGGGCTGTCCCTAAGGCCCCTCCAAGCTCAACAGAAATGATTCTGGGGGCAAAGGGGAGACAGGGACTCTGTGGAAGTCAGCGGGGCAAGAAACTGTCCAGCCAAGGAAGCCGGCTCCCAAGCTGTCGGTGCTCCTGAGACCCAGTATACCAGACTTCTTCTGACCTCCGCAGAGCAACAGTCCTCATGTGTTTGACCCACAGTGGGAAAAGGGAAGAGAAATCATCTTTTCCAGAGCATCCACATCTTCAAGCCCAACCTGGAGGAGCAATTGCAGTGCAATGGCGGCCCCTGCTGGCCATCGGGCAGACAGCTGCTTCCAGATGGACCCAGCATCCTGGTCTAGACTTTCTCCAATTCCAGGTAGCCAGAGGGAAGGGCAAGCCCATAGTGGCCCAGAAACAGGGACATGTGGAGGATGAGCCAAGCAGAGCAACAGACAGATAGTAAAACTGCCTACAGGATACGTGGATAACATCCTAGCAGGATTGGCTGGACAGTGACCATGTACTAATGCTAGTGAATGACCCAGACAGAAAGCCAGAAACACTCTGTCAGCAAGCAGGTAGAAAGTGGTCCAGACAGAGGGACAGATGGACAGTGACCACATCCTGGGGACAAAGAGCGAGAGACACTGACAGAAGGACAGTCTCACACAGACATATCAACCATAATGACATCAGAAAGTTAAACGATGGGGATCCAGAAAGGAAGTGGGCAGTGACCCCAGAAAGACAGATTGATAACACTAATAACTTACATTTATAAAGAAGATGGCATAAAGATGGCCCAAGGTATAGTCTGCTGAACCTGGAGTCAGGAAGAGCCGAGTTCAAATTCTGCTGCATGAGAATCTGAGTGACTTAATCAAAGGCATCCTTTGTTTCCTCATCTATAAAATGGGGATAATCACACATAACCCCAAGAGTAGTTGTTAGGATCAAATGAGATAAAATATGTCAAGTGATTCGCAAGCCTTAAAACATATAAATGCCTGTTGGTGGAGCTGTGAATGCATACAGCCATTCTGGAGAACAATTTGGAACTATGCTCAAAAAGTTATCAAACTGTGCATACCCTTTAACCCAGCAGCATTTCTATTGGGCTTATATCCCAAAGAGATCATAAAGGAAGGAAAAGGCCCCACACGTGCAAGAATGTTTGTGGCAGCCCTTTTTGTAGTGGCTAGAAACTGGAAATTGAATAGATGCCCTTCAATTGGAGAATGGCTGAATAAATTATGGTATATGAATATTATGGAATATTATTGTTCTGTAAGAAATGACCAGCAAGATGATTTCATAGAGGCCTGGAGAGACTTACATGGACTGATGCTGAGTGAAATGAGCAGAACCAGGAGATCATTATACACAACAACAACAGTACTATATGACGATTAATTCTGATGGACATGGCTCTCTTCAACAATGAAATGTTTCAAACCACCTCCAATTGTTCACTGAAGAAAGCCATATACACCCAGAGAGAGGGATGTAAAATGTGGACCACAACATAACATTCTCATACTCCTTGATTGATGTTTGCTTACATTGTGTTTCCTTTATGTGATATATCATTTGTGTAGATAAGATTTTTCTTGCACAACAATGATAAGTTTGGAAATATGTATACATATATTCGATTTGCCAATATTTTAACATAATTAACATGTAGTGGATATCCTGCCATCTAGGGGAGGGGTGGGGAGTTGGGGGGAAAATTTGTAGCGGAAAGCTATGTAAGGGTTATTGTTGAAGAATTACCCACACATATGTTATGCAAATAAAATAAAATTTTAAAAAAAACATATAAATGCCTATTGTGGTTGTAGTTATTATGCACCTGGATCATAAAAGCATTATGTTCAATCCCAGTTCTGACACATACTGTTGGTATGATCAAAAGCAAGTCATGTGACCTCTTACTGTCCCCAGCTACCTCTCTTAGAAAGTATGTTATAGTCCTGGCACCAATCTGTGTTGATAGAAAGGTGTTCCATATACATTCATAAAATATAGTTCTGTTTGTTTTTTTTTAAGAGATGGAGCTTTAAGCTCTTTCTTTTTTTTAATTGTAGTAAGTTTATTTTTTCTTAATACACATTGCTTTATGAATCACGTTGGGAGAGAAAAATCAGGCTAAAAGGGAAAAAACATGAAAGATTAAAAAAAAGCCCCAGAAAAAAAAAAGAAGTGAACATAGCATGTGTTGATTTACATTCTGTCTCCTTAGTTCCTTTTCTGGATGTATATGACATTTTCTATCCAAAGTCTATTGAGATTGTTTCAGATCACTGAACTGCTTAGAAGAATCACGTCTTTCATAGTTGATCATTGCACATTCTTGCTGTAATTGTGTATGATGTATTCCTGGTTCTGCTTATTTTGCTCAGCATCAGTTCATATAAATCTTTCTAGGCCTTTCTATAATCAGCTTTTTATAGAACAATAATATTACATGACTTTCATATACCACATCTTCTTCAGCCATTCCCCAGTTGATGGGTATCCACTCTTTTTCCAATTCTGTGCCACCACAAAAAAAGCTTAAGTTCTTTCAAAATAAATCCTATATATTATTCAAAAACAACCCTATGAAGTAGATATTACAGTTTCATTTTTTAAAAGATACAGGTCCAGAGAGATAGATATCTGCCCATTCTCAAATAACTAACTTGTTAGTGTCAGAAGACACTACACAAAATCTTTTTTTTTTGCTACACAAAATCTTACAAAAATGAATATTGAAGACCATCTTTACATATTTTGGAAAATAAAATACTATTGAAGAGAAAAGAAACTTTAAAAATCAAATAAGAGACATTGAGGAAGAATTAGGAAAAATAAGAGTAATATGAGAAAATTATGAAAATAAAGTGAACCAATCAGGAAAAAAAATCTAAAAATTTATGGAAGAAAATAATTCCTTAAAAATTAACTCCTTAGAATTGAGTTAGGGAAAACTAATGACATCATAAGAGACCAAGAAATAATAAAACAAAATCAAAAAAATCAAAAAATAGAAGAGAGTGTGAAACATCTTATTAAAAAAAACAACTGTCTAGATACTATACTTCAAGAGATTATTAAGGAAATTGCCCTGAAGTTTTAGAATGAGTGGGGTAAAATAGAAATAGAAAAAAAAATCACAGAAACATCATAGCTAAGTTTCAAAGTTCCCAGGTCAAGAGGAAAATATTACAAAATATTAGAAAAAAATTAAATACAGTGGAGCTACAGTTAGGATAGCACAAGATTTAGCAGCTTCTACATTAAAAGACTGAAAGTCATAAAACAACATATTTCAAAGAACAAAGGAGCTAGGCTTACAACCAAGAATAACTTAATCAAATTTGGAAATTTGACCTACTAGACTTAGAAGAAACATAGGCAAACATTAAAGACCAATTGTAAAGGACTTAATAAGGTCAAAAATGTTATCTGTAATTCTTTAAAATGTTATAATAATGTGCGTACTTTGAAAGAGTATACATAGAAAATTTGGGGTTGAGTTGAGTTTGATGGGATAATCTTAAAAAAAATAAAATTGGGCAGTGAAAGGTAAAATAGAGCAATTGTCTCATAGAAATGAAGCATAAGTGGAAAAAATGATAGTGCAGAAACTTATTCTCATCAGAACTGGATTAAAGAGAGAATAACATTTACATCTAGAAGGATATAAAGATCTTAACTTACAGGGAAATTGGAGGGCAGTAAGGATAGGATAGGGGAGGGATTATTAGAAGGGTATACAGATTAGGAAATAGAAGGGTGAAGGAAGAACCTTTGGGAAGTATTCTTAAAAGGGTGGATAAATTAAAGAATAGGAGGGTAAGAGGAGAAAATAAGGAAGAGATCCTTAAAAGGGGATAGGGGATAAGGGAAAAACTTTTAAAAGGGCTGATAGATTAAGGAATAAAAGGGTAAGGGGAGAGGATAAGGGAAAGATTCTCAGAAGGGATATAGATTAGAGAGATATAGTGATTAGACGTCAATTAGATTTTTGAGAAAAGAGAGGGAGAAAAGGAGAAGCACTGACAAAAAAATAGGATTGAGGAAAATGCACAATTAGTAATTATAACTTTGATTGTGAATGGGATGAACTTACCCATAAAATGAGAACAAATACAGCATGGATTTAAAACTAGAATGCAACAATAGGTTGTTTACAAGTAACACATTTTTAAAATGAGAGACATACATAAAATAAAAATAAAAGCCTAGAATAGAATTTATTGTGCTATAGCTTATATCAAAAAATCAGGGATAGTAATTATGATCTCAGACAAAGTTAAAGCTAAAATAGATTTAATTAAGAGATACACAGGGAAACTACATTATGATAAAAGGTATCATAGATAATAATGTAATATTAATATTTAAGCTATATGTGCCAAATGTGTGATAGCATCCAATTTTTTTTTTTTTTTTTTTTTTTTTTTTTTTGTGAGGCAATTGGTGTTAAGTGACTTGCCTAGGATCTAACAGCCAGGAAGTGTTAAGTGTCTGAGGCCAGATTTGAACTTAGGTCCTCCTGACTTCAGGGCTGGTACTCTGTCCACTACATCAACTAGCTACCCCCAGCATCCAAATTTTGTTGTTGTTGTTGTTGTTGCTGAGGCAATTGAGGTTAAGTGACTTGCCCAGGCCAGATTTGAATTCAGATCCTCCTGATTTCAGGGCTGATGCTCTATCCACTTCACTTTCTAGCTGCCCCAGTGTCCAAAATTTTTAAAGGAAAAACTAAATTAATTACAGATGGAAATAGATAGTAAGACTATAATAGTATGGGGCTTAAATCTTCCCCTTTCAAAGATTTGTAAAATTTGGAAAATCCTGAGATTAAACTAAAAAGATAGTTGAAACAATCATGTTAGCAAAGTAGCAGTATATAAGGTAAACCCACATAAATCATCAGCAATTTTATATATCACCAACAAAACACTGCAAAAAGAGATGGAAAGAGATACCCCATTTAAAGTAACTATAGACTGTATAAACTACCCCACAATATATGTGTCAAGATAGACCCAGTAACTATGTGAACATAATTATAAAACCCTTTTCATACAAATAAAGCCAGATTTAAATAAATAGAGAAATACCAATTGTTGGTGAATGGGCAGAGCCAATATAATAAACATGACAATTCTACCTAATCAATGTATGCAATATTATCCCAATTAATCTATCAAAAATATTGAACTGGAAAAAATAATAAAATCCATTTGAAAAATTAAAAGGTCAAGAACATCAAAGGAATTAATGGAAAAAAAAATGTAAAGGAATGAGGTTTAGCAGTACCAGATCTTAAATTATATTATAAGACAGTAATTATCAAAACTATTTGGTACTGGCTAAGAAAAATCAAAAAGTTAATCAGTGGAATACATATACAATATACATACATATACAAACAGTGGAGTACATATACAATACGCAGTAGTAAATTATTATAGTAACCTTGTGTTTGACAAAAATGAAGATTTAAGCTATTTGGTTAAAAAAAAAAAGTTGGGAAAAATGGAAAGCAGTCTGGCAGAAACTTGGTATAGACAAATAACTTATACCACTCACCAAGATAAAGTCAAAATGGATACTTGACCTAGATGTAAAAGGAGATATAAAAAACTAGAAGAACATGAAACACATTACATAGCAGACATTTATGGACAGGAAAACAATTTATGAATAAATAAGAGAAAGAGAGCACTGTGAAATAGTTTTGTACAAGTAGCCATGATTAGAAAGAAAGCAGAAAAATAGGAGAGGGGGGAATTTTATAGACAATTTCTCATATAAAAATCTTAGATCTCAAATATAGAGAGAATTATCAAATTAGAAGAATATGAATCATTCCCAAATGATAAATAGTCAAAGGACTGAACTTGCAGTTTTTCAATGAAGAAATGAAATCCATATAAAGTTATATAAAAATGCTCTAAATCATTATTTATTAGAGAAATACATATTAAAAACAACTTGGAGATATCATCTCACACCTATCAGATTGGCTAAAATAATGAAAGAAGAAAATGACAAATGTTGGAAGGGATATGGAAAAATTGGGATATCAATACACTGTTGGTAAATGGTGAACTGATTTAACCATTTTGAAGAGAAATCTGGAATAAATGCCCAAAGAGTTAAAAAGCTATGTATTCCTTTTGACCCAACAATATCATTATTAAGTCTGTTTCCCAAGATGATGGGGGGAAAGAGAAAGAATTTATATGTTCTAAAACATTTGTAGCAACAAGAGACTCGATAAGGACAGACTGCATATGTTTTTAATATGTGGAAATATAAACCATATGTCTAAGACTGTCATTAGTAATTAGGTAGTTCAAAAGAAAGATTGGAATAGAGATGAGTATGATGTGATTCTATAAAGCAAAACCCTGTAGGAAAGGTAAAAAGACTAATTATGTTATATGGATGAAATGCATACAGAGGAATTAGATGGGGAAGGAGGGCTGGAACCCTACTCTCATTGGGAATGGATTAAAGAGAGAACAATACCTATACATATATATATATATATATATACATGTATATAATATATATAAATATGTGTATGTATGTGCATGTATGTATCAAAATCTTCTAAATTAGTAAATAAACACAAGGGGAAGGAAATAAAATAAAGGGGGGTATAAAAGAGTGTATAAATTGAAAAGAATGGTATAAGGTGTATAGATTAATGGAAATAAGATAAAGAGACAGAGAAAGGATGGCAGAAGAGGATGAAAAGGGGATCCTTGGAGGGGGGCATAAATTAAGTAAGAGCAAGACAAGGTAGCAAGTTGAAGTTAAGCAAACTAGTCAGCAGGGATAGGAAATAAGAGGAAATAATAAACATAATAATAATGATTAGGAATAGAATTTATGAGGAAAAAAAACAGGGATAGTAATCATTGATCTCAGCTAAAATTAAAGCTAAAAGATTTAATCAAAATTTAATCAAAAGAGGAAAAATAGGGAAACTATACAATATATCAGTCATATTAATCAATATTGTTTTAGACTAATTAAAAAAATTAGTATAAGGTTGAAATATTTCTGTGATATAGGAAATGATGAATTGGTAGATTTAAAAAAAATATGGAAAGACTTGGGCTTAGGAAGGAAGTTGCTTTCCACCTTCAGAAAAACAGAGGACAAACAACTATAGCACAGCCTTACATTGACATATATGAATATATAGGTGTACATGTATTATGATTATAGATTTTTATATATAACTATGTGTATATGTGTGTACATATGTACATATAAATATATCCATACTTAATTGTAACCTTCTTGGGAGAAGTGGGGAGAAGGAAAGGAGAGAAAAAAAAGAATAAAGTAGAAAGTGCACAGAGAACAAAAGAAAACCTACAAGGAAGCAAAGAAAAGATGGACAGCTCCAAAAATAATGTGTAGCATTTATTATATAGGCATTCTTGAAATGAAAATTTATTGTTTCAGATTTCGAATTCTCTCTTATGTTCAGCTGTACACATAGCAATGTGTTTTTTTTCTTTTGTACTTGTTTTAAATAAATAAATAATTTTTAAAAGAAAACAACATTAATAATAAAATAAAAGAAGATATTTGCAGTGACTCTCTTTGTGGTAGCAAAGAATTGGAAACTGAGAAGATGCCTATCAATTAGGGAATGACTAGACAAGTTGTAGTATGATATGATTGTGATGGAAGACTATTGCTCTGTAAGAAGTGATGAATGTGCTGATTTTAGAAAAACATGAAAAGACTTGCATAAAATAATGAAGAGTGAAATGAGCAGTATCAGAACACTGTACATAGTAACAGCAACATTGTTCAGAGAATAATTGTGAACATCCAAGTTATTCTGAGTGCAATAAATACTCAGATTAATTATAAAGGTCTATGAAGGAAGATGTTATCCACCTCCAGAGAAAGAATTGATAAACATAGCTATATATAGTTTGGTTTTACACATATTTATAAATCTTCATCAACTGGTGGCCTTCTCTAATATGGGATGGGAAAGCTGGAAGGGATTCAGTTCAGAACTTTTAACAAAAATAAAGAGGAAAAAAAGTTTTAAAGAAACAAATATTTAGAAATTTAGTTTAAAGGACATCTCCAGAAGAGGGAAGGAAAAATCCCTGTTGTACTCAAAGTACAGACGTGAATCAGGTAGTTTTATTCCCTAACAGAATGGGAGCACTAAGCAATGAACATAGAAGGCTTATACTTTGGGGAAAGGTTCCTTGGAATCACTATAACAGCACTGCTTATTTGTTATTTTAAATTCTGACACCAGAGCCACCTAGGTAAAACAGTAGAGCACTGGTCCTGGAGTCAGGAATAACTAAGTTCAAATATGGCCTCAAATGTTTACTAGTTGTGTGACCCCAGGCAACTCACTTAAGCCTGATTGCCTTCAAAATTTTAAAAAAAGAAAAGAAAGAAAGAAATTTCAAGTTCACTAAATAAAGCCATTGCAGCCCAAATTACTTATAGATCACTTTTTCCCAATCTGCCAGGATTCTGCTTCTGACAATAATTTTGATTCTGATTCTACTAGACAAAGTTGCTGTACAACTGCTCCAAGAAACCATTATCCTGAGCATTTCAAGATGGAAGCTGCCTTCATTTATTTATTTATTCATTCATTCATTTATTTTAAATATTCTTTTTTTTTAATTTTGAGTTTTAAATTCTCTCCTTCCCAGCCCTTTTCCCTCATTGAGAAGGCAAGCAATATACCTATTATATATGTGAAGTCATGCAAAGAATATTTCCATGTTAACCATTCTGCAAAAAATCATTAAATACATAAATGAATAAATAAATGAAGAGCAAGAAACATAAGGAAAATGGGGGGGAGTCTGCTTTCATCCACCAACTACCTTTCAACATCTCATAAGGTGCTGTGCCAAAAAAAAAGCAGGTTCAAAATAGAAGTGTGCCCAAATCGCTTGCCCAAAAGCCATCTCCTTCTCTCCCCAGTGGCAACCTGCCTCTCCCAGCTGCCAGTATCTTTCTAACTCCAAGATCAGCACTTACTCTGCTATGCCATCAAATGATTTCTTTGTAAGGCGCTTAGCACAGTTCCTGGCATACATTAAGCACTTAATAGGTGCTCATTCCCTAGCCTCCCCCATGAATCTGTTGTTAATACTCTATTGCAACATTTGGGAAGCTGGATCCATGAATTGCTGGGCTTGTTATGTAACTGTGAGCAAGTCGGGGTCTTCATCTTCAGATAGAGGATAATACCTGCTCCTCCTCAGCCTCTGTAACTGCAGAAAGGATGCTGGTGCTACCCGAGGTAGGTGGGGCTGTCACAGAAAGGGGAAGACCCAACACTTCTCCTTCTCTAAAGGAGCTTTGGCCTCCATGGTCAAAATTTCTTCTTATCTTTTTCAAGCAGCTTGAAACTGAACCTGGACTAAACCCAAAGAAGACTATGAGAAGAAAGAGGAAAAGAAAAAAGGGAGAAGTGAAGGAGGAGGAGGAAGAAAAAAAGGAGGAGGAAGAGAAAAGATGAAAGAGGTATACAAGAAGGAAGAAGAGGAGGAAGAGAAAAGAAGGAAGAGATGGAAGAGAAGATGAGGAAGAGGAAGAGAATAGAAGTGAAAGTGAAAAGGAGAAAGATAACAGAAGGAAGAGATGGAAGAGAAGAGGAGGAGGAGAAAGAAAAGGAGGAAGAGAAAAGAAAGGTAAAGGAGAAGAGGAGGAGGAGGAAGAAAAGAAGAAAGAGGTGGAAGAGAAAAGGAGGGGGAAGAGAAAAGAAGAAAGAGGTGAAGAGAAAAGAATGAGAAAGAAAAAAGAAGTGATGGAGAAGAAAGAAGAGGAGGAGGAGGAAGAGAAAAGAAGGAAGCAGTAGAAAAGAAGAGAAAGATGAAGAAAAAAATGAAGTGGTAGAGGAGGAGGAAGAGGAAGAAAACAAGTTACTATTTGTGTAACATTTTAAAGTTCACAAAACACTGTGTGATAGAATCCAGTGGGTGGAAAACTATCCCTGAAGGTAGAAAGATTTCTGATACATCCTGGCTGTGTGATGCTGGGCAAGTCATTTGAATTCTCAGGGCTCTGGGCAACTAAGACTGTGTGCCAGGGATGGTACCAACTTGTGAGAGAAGGATTTTTTTTAACCAGAAGAAGCACAAGTCCAGTTGTGTGCTTCCTGTCCCTCATTTGAGCTTCCTAACAATCCTAAGAGGGATGCTTACCCTCACTTTACAGAAGGGGAACCCTGACCACCCTCATCATGAGTATCAGAAGCAGAATCTGAACAGAGCTTTTTCTGATTCCAGAGCCTGTGGCTCCCTTAGCTGGGAATCTTTTCTCACATCTGTCTGCCACTAGGAAAATGAGTTGTGTTTCCCCCACTCTGTCTTCTCAGGAGCGGGGACTCTGAGAGAAGATGAAACCTGGTCCCTGAGTTGGACTTTCCCTTAGTATATTAAAAGCTTGCTCAGCAAACTGCCGGCTTCCATCCCTGGGTGGAAGCTGAGAACGTAGTTAAGAAGCAATAACATTTCTTCAGGGAAAAGTAAGTTCAACTCACTGTCAACTCTGGTTACAACATCAGTCTGCTTTTGTTTAACTGTTTTTCTTTGTTACAAGGGATAGTTCTGTGGAGGAGGTTAGTGGAGGTTTATCAGGAAATATAGCATAAAAAGGGTTTTTAAAACCCACAGTCAACATGAGCCCTGAGTTCCATCCCTCTCTCCATCCCTGGAATGGTCTGCCCTGGTCCATCCCAGACAAGTCCATCTGTCCTTAAAATCTTCCACCTTGAAAGGGACCCACATGTGCAAGAATGTTTGTGGCAGCCCTTTTTGTAGTGGCTGGAAACTGGAAACTGAAGGGATGCCCTTCAATTGGAGAGTGGCTGAATAAATTATGGTATATGAATGTTATGGAATATTATTGCTCTGTAAGAAACGACCAGCAGGACGATTTCAGAGAGGCCTGGAGAGACTTGCATGAACTGATGCTGAGTGAAACGAGCAGAACCAGGAGATCATTGTACACGGCAACAACAAGAATATATGATGATCAATTCTGATGGACATGGCTGTCTTCAATAATGAGATGTTTCAAACCAGCTCCAGTGGTTCAGTGATGAAGAAAGCCATACACACCCAGAGAGAGGCCTGCGGGATCTGAGTGTGGACCACAACCTAGCATTTTCACTCTTTTTGTTGATGTTTGCTTGCATTTTGCTTTCTTTCTCAGGTTTTATTTTCCTTCTTGATCCGATTTTTCTTGTGCAGCAAGACAACTATATAAATATGTATACATGTATTGGATTTAACATATTTTAACATAGTTGATATGTATTAGACTACCTGCCATGTAGGGGAGGGGATAGGGAGGAGGGGAAAATTTGGAACAGAAAGTTTCACAAGGATAAATGTTGAAAAATTACTCATGCATATGTTTTGTAAATAAAAAGCTTTAATAAAATAAAAGAATAAAAATAAAAATCTTCCACCTTGTTTTTAAAGAAATTGCTCCAGCTCCTTTTAACTTCATACTAAGGCTTAACAACCCATAGCTTCTCACTCTACCCCCATTTTAGAAAATTCCTTATTACTAATTTCAATCTCCCATGCTATAAACTACATGTATTTCCCCTCCAGATCTTTAGTATATCTCAGAAAGAGCAAAGGATCCTTTGAAACCCAAAGATTTGAGTTCAAATCTTGACTCTGCTATTTACTACCTAGTTAATATTGAGCAGGCAGTTAAATGACTCAATGGATAGAGCAATGGATCTGAGTTCACATTCAGCCTTAGATACTCACGGGAAAACTCAGTTAATCTCTGTTTGCTATGGAGATAGTTAGGTGGCTCAGTGGATGGAGTACCGGCTTCAAGTCAAGATGAGTTCAGATTCAGTCTCAGGTACTTACTAACTATCTCTATTTGCCTTAATCCACTGAAGAAGGAAAACACAAAACATTCCAGTATGTTTGCCAAGAAAACACAAATTATCAAAACTATTGCTCTTCAGTTTCCTCTATCATTTTTTAAATAAAAGAACCAAAGCCCATCACTCAGGAAATAAGCATCAGAGACAGGACTAGAACAAAAACCTTCTAACATCCCAGTCAGTGTTTTTTTCCAGTATGTGCCCCACTGATCTCTAAGTCCTTCCCAGCCTTAAATTCTATGTCCTCATCGACCACCAAAGGAAAATTCCCATGATGCTGCTCTTCCATCTCCTAATGATTTAAATTATCCATTTAATCCTAAACTCTTAGAATCTAGTCATTGTCCTATGGCTCCACTCATCCTCACAGTAATTTCCCTGAGAAATCCACCCTTTTTTTAGTTCTAATTTTATTTATTATTTTTCCCAATTACATTCAAAATATTTTTTTTTATTTGCTTTTAAGATTTTTGAGTTCTAGTTACTCTCCCTTATCCCCACCCACAATTAAGAAACCACATGTGAACTTGTGTAAAATATTTCCATAAAAGTCAGGCTGTGAAAGAAAACATAGATCTCCTACGCTAAAAAATAAAAACCCTCAAGAAAAATTAAGTTAAAAATAAAGAAAGAGAGATGGAGAAAGAAATAAAGAATGCTTTGATCTGTATTCAGACTTGATCAGTTCCTTCTCTGGGTATGGACAGTATTTTTCATCATAAGTCCTTCAGAGTAGTTCCCACCCTTCTTTTACATGTGTTGTCTGTCCCTGTTAATATGTAAGATCTCTGAAGCTAGGATTTTTTAAATTTGTGGCCTTAGTGTTTGGTATACCGTATGCCACATATAGTAAATACTTAATAATGTCTTTTTGATTCACTGGCCCATCCCTCGATTCAGCAAAGCTGGATGGAACATCATTTGTGAACCCAATTCAGGGCTGAGGGATAGGGGAGTATTGCAGCCAGTTTATACTGCTCAGATCCAATTGGTTAATTTTCAGGATTAGTATTTATGTACATCTTAGAAATCACCAAATACTACAAAGTAGAGCTTGATTTACTGTTCTGTTAATTTGAGAAATTGGTAATAAATATAGATTAAGTTTAAAAGCATGCATTTTGCACATTTTTAGGAAGTCAATGGTTAAACATTCACCAGCACATCCTTGTCTGACCATTCACCTTAAAGAAGTTTTTTATTTCAGTGGAGAATCAGAAGTGATGTAAAATTCAATTCAATTCAATTCCACAAATGTTCACTAAGTGTTTTCTATGGGTATTCTGGGCACTAAGAATACAAAAATAAAACAACCCCTGCCTTCAAGGAGCTTACATTCTATTATTTATATTCTAGATGAAATAGTCAAGGTCACAATTAGAGATTCTGGAGCCCAGAGCAAGCAGCATAAAAGGAATATTGAAATAAGCTTTTGAAAAGATTAATTCAGTGGAAATAAAGGTAGGAAAAGGAGAGAAACCTTGGCCTCCATTGGGGTCCAAGACAATGGACCCCAGAGGCAGAGTCATTGGCCACTTTAAAACCATTGCTCAGCTAGGGAAGGAGAGAATGGGTCTGGGCTGAAAAGAAGCTCACCTGAATCACATCTGTCAGGATTGTGAGGTAACATCTGGTAGCTTCCTATTTCAAGTAATTATTCTTGATAACTAGGTGCTAAGCTCTAATGTTGTCAGCACTTTCTAAATCTCAGAGCCTTGGGCCAAAGCTCTGATTGTCACAACCTAGTTACAGTTCTAAAAAGAACTTTAAATAATCAGCAAGTTCAAAATAATTTTGAAATGCTTTTGCTTCATACCCAGCAAATTGTCAAGTATGGAAAATTATGGGAATAATCAGTTGGAGAGGGGTTGTTGGAACACAGACATACAAATACCCTGTTGGTAAAGCTGTAAATTTGTCTGGTTGTCCAAAAGCAATTCAGAACTATGCTAAGAAGGAGGCTAATACTGAAGAGAAGACTTCCATGATAGGAAAGGAAGTGTCTACCTATTTTAAATGGTTTCCTCCAAGAGTTTACGATTGAGTCTCTAGTTGACTCAATATGACTCAATGACTCAAATAGAGACATGGGACAATGTCTAGCAAGAGTTTTGTTTATTTGTTTGTTTGTTTGTTTTTTTCTTTAATTTACATTCAGTCTCCTTGGATCTTTTTCTGGATGCAAATGACATTTACTGTCCAAAGCCTACTGGGATTGTTTTGAATCACTGAACCACTTAGAAGAACCAAGCCTTTCATAGTTGATCATCGTACTTTCTTGCTGTTATTGTGTACAATGTATTCTTGGTTCTGCTCATTTTGTTCAGCATCAGTTCATGTAAATCTTTCCTAGCCTTTTTATAATCAGCTTGTTCATCATTTTTTATAGAACAATAATATTCCATTACCTTCATGTACCATAACTTGTTCAGTCATTCCCCAATTGATGGACATCCACTCCTCTTGCAATTCTTTGTTACCATGAAAAGAGCTAGCAAAGGTTTTTGGAGATGGGATAGAAATAGATGTGTTTGTAAACAGCAAGAAATCATGCTGTAGAGAGATTGAAGATAAATGAGAAAATGGGAATGACAGAGAAGTCAATCTATTGGAAAAGACAGGATGAGATAGGAATACTTGTAGACCCTTTGCAAAAAATAGAGTATGTAAGACAAAGTGAAGGATGAAATAGTAGCAAAAAGCGTCTGAATGGTGTGAAGAATGAATGAGGAAAACTATCAGGAAATCACCTCAATTTCTTTTGGGGAAAAAAACTATCATTTGAGAGGATGGAGGATGGAGGAGGCATGGGATGATGGATGAAAAGAATTTTCCTAATCTACACTACCTTTGTATCCCTATTTCTTAAAGAAAGAAAAGAAGGAAGGAAGGAAGGAAGGAAGGAAGGAAGGAAGGAAGGAAGGAAGGAAGGAAGGAAAGAAGTGATCTCTTACACTCTCAGTGCACTAGCCATCTCTCTATAAGTTGCAGAAAAGGTATTGACCTGCCTTGGCAGTGGATTTTCTTCATTCCTATTTACACCAATGAAATCCCAAGTCTAGTCCCTTCTCCTTCCTACTTTAAACTGAAATCTCTGTATAGGAGCATTTGGAAAAAAAGGATTCAGGAAAAGTTTGCAAGACAGATTAAAGGTGGAGAAGGTGAAGGCAAAGAAAAACCACTAAGAGAGCAATCTCAATAGTCCAGGTGAAAGTCAACAAGGACCTGGACCAGAGCTATAGACATAGTCAAAAAGGAATAATTAACACATCTATGGAAAATAAAGGAAAAAGAGGAATTCAAAAAGACTGAGTTTTGGAACTTGGACTGGCCATGGAAAAAATGATGGTGCCACCAATAACAGAGAAATCCATAGGTGGGGTCAGTCTTAGAGGTTACAATATTTGGATTTAGACCTTCTAGCAGAGAGCCAGAAGATGTTTTTCTATCTATTTGCCAGAAGCAAAAGCTTTGAGATGACAGGCTAAAGGTCATGTTGGATATATGCTGAATGCCATCCCTCCCAATCATGTAGGAATGGGTGCTCTGACATTAGTCACCCCTCTGGGGCAGGGTTGCCACACAGCACTGAACAAACCAAAAGCACTGAGCATTTTTTTGTGGGAGTAGTGCACAATGCAAGAAATACTTAGGAAAAAATAACACAGCAGAAGCTGCAGACAAGGGATGGGGAGGGGAGGGCAGTACATGGAAAGTTTCTCCTAGAATTGCTTCTTGTGAATTTTAGAGGTCAGGATGTGTGTCTCTGACCCTCTTTGCAAGGAGGTCAGCCTTGGTGATGATACTGGAAATCATACCATCTAAAGACAAACTGAAAATAATTGGAGATTCTTTCTCCTGGAAAAAAAAGAGACACAGTGACTACCATCAGTTAACTGAGGGAAAATGATACATGGAAATTCTAAGAACTTAATCATTATTAAAGCAGTTAGAAAGATTTTACATAGAGAGAGGGCATGGGATAAGTTGATTATGTTAAGGATGGTTTCCAAAAAAAGTGGATGGGGCAGCTAGGTGGTGAAGGGGATAGAGCACCAGCCCTGAAGTCAGGAGGACCTGAGTTCAAATGTGGTCTCAGACACTTAACATTCCCTAGCTGTGTGACCCTGAGCAAGTCACTTAACCCCAATTGCCTCAAAAAAAAAAAAAAAAAAAAAAAAAAAAAAAAAGTGGATGGTTGAGAAAGAAGGATTGACTGAGAGAAGAGAGAGGAAAAGGAAGAATAGGGGGAATTATCTTACATAAAAGAGGACTTTTACAATGGAGAGGAAAATGGGAGGGAGGCAATGCTTGAACCTCACTCATCTGAATTAGTTTAAAAAGGGAAGCATGTAAATATAAACTCAGTTGGGTATAGAAATCTATATTACCAAACAGGGAAGTAGGAAGAAAAGAGAATAAAAGAAGGGAATGGGGTATAGAAATCTATATTACCAAACAGGGAAGTAGAAAGAAAAGAGAATTTTTAAAAGGGATGGGGGGGGGCAGTTATAAAAGGGAGGACAGATTAAAGGAGGCAATGGTCAAAAGCAAAATAGACTTTTGAGTTGTAGCAGAATTTTTAAAAAGGGAGAAAAGGATAAACACAAGAAAATAGGATAAAGGGAAATACAGAGTCAGTAATCATGACTTTGAACGTGAATGGAATAAATTCACCCATACAATGAAAAAGAATAGCAAAATAGATGAGAAACCAGGATGCAACAATTCTTGCCCAGTCATATCAGTCTCAGCCAACTCTTTGAAACCCCATATGGGGTTTTCTTAGCAAAGATATAGGATAGGTTTACCATTCTCTAGCTAGTAAGTGGACATCCAAATCAGTACATCTAGGTGAGTTCCCCATCACTAGTGTTGTCTGAGTCCTAGAAGGGATCTTCATCTCCAGAAGTGTCAATTTCATGATGTGAGGATGTGACCCAAACCAGATTAAAATGTAATTGGGAAGCATTTGACAAAACAAATAAAAACACAAAAGAAATAATGTTAACTTGTGGTTCTCTAAATCAACATGTAGCCTTTCATCTGTTTCTATTTGAATTTGATCTAGTCCACCCCCTATTTTACAAATTAAAAAACTGAGGCTGAGAGAGCTAACCATATTTGTCCAAGGGGAACCTCTAAGATCCTTTCTAGCTTGAAATTCTATAATCCAAAAGAAGATAGGTGCCAGTTCAGACAATTAGCATTTATTAAGCACCTATGTGCTAGGCACCATGCAGGGGATACAAAAGCAAGAACACAGTTCCTGTTCATAGTCCAACTGGGGAGACAACATGCAAACTATATACAAATAAGTAGAGTAAATGGGGGAAGGAGGAATAAAAGAGAAAATGCATTAAGATTAAGGAAGGAAGAGCTTCTTGCAGATGGAGAGTCTTTAGCTGAGAGTTGGAGTAAGTCAGGAATCAAAGATGAGGCCACTTTACTAAACAGGAGAGTGATATGATCAGACCTGCATTTTAGGAATGTCAGTGTCAGTGAAGCATTTTGTAGGAAAAACCAACATCTGTGAAGTTTTGAGAAACTAGACCCACCGGCTGACACTTCTTTGTAATTTGGGATTTCTCCTTTTAGATATTCCCTGTATCTAACACAACAATAGCCCCAGGGAGGTAGACATGTTTGTGTTGTGGTGAAAGACAATGATAGATAGGTAATGAGGACAGATGGGAGTAACAGTAGAGAGAGATGATCTTTAGTTTTAGTAAGTCATTATGGTAGCATGATAACCAGTAATGCTAGTCAGCAGCAATGACAGGTGCTAATGGTACTGATAACAGCTGGTGATGAAGGTTGGCAGCGACAGTTGGCAATGGAAATTAGTAGTAACAATAGACAATAATGCCAGTAGACAGTAACAGTTGCCTAGTGAGAAGTGATGGGTAGTAGTAAGAGCCAGTGATGGCATTTGGCTTCATCAGTTGACAGTGACAGTGAATGATGACAATGATTTTAGGTGATGGAGACAGTCAATAGGGAAAGTCAATGATAATGAAGGCATTGATGGTAACAGCCACTAATTGCCAGTAGATGATAATCTAAGGTGATGGTAGTGACAAAGCTGACAGATGATGAAAAGTAAATGGTAAAAAAGGTGAGTGTAATAATAAGAGGTAGGGGCAGCTAGGTGGCGCAGTGGATAGAGCACCAGCCCTGAAGTCAGGAGGACCTGAGTTCAAATCTGGTCTCAGAAACTTGACATTCCCTAACTGTGTGACCCCGGGCAAGTCCCTTAACCTCAATTACCTCAGCAAAAAGCAAAAAAAATAAAAATAATAATGAAAAAATAATGAGGTAATGGTATTGGTTGTCAATGACAGATAGATAAATAGATAGAGATACAGGTAGATAGACAGATAGGTAGGATAGACAGATAGGCACACAGATGAAGGGATGGACAGATGGACAGTCAGACAGATAGATAAATAGATAGCTAAACATTATTAAGTACTTACTGTGTCAGACACTCTGGTGAGTGCTGGGAATACAAATAGTTATCCCTTCCACATCATGGGGGTTGGCACCCCTGTGACTTGGAAAATCCAAGCAAAAACTTTTAGCTATCCTTCATATAAGTGAAATCTGAATTTTCCCTTTTTCTTTTATGGCATATTTACAGTACCTTATTATAAAATTTGAATTAAGTATTTGATCACAAGCTCTATGTCATTGGCTGGCTTTTATGTGTCATCTGCCACTTTCACAAGACTTCCCAAAAATTCTCATTTAATGCTCTAAATCACTATTGATCAGACAAATGCAAATTAAGACAACTCTGAGGTACCACTTTACACCTCTCAGATTGGCTAAGATGACAGGAAAATATAATGATAAATGTTGGAGGGAATGTGGGAAAATTAGGACATTAATACATTGTTGGTGGAGTTATGAACTTCTCCAACCATTCTGGAGAACAATTTGGAACTATGCCCAAAGGGCTATCAAATTCTGCATACCCTTTGATCCAGCAGTGTTTCCACTGGGTTTGTATCCTAAAGAGATCATAAAGGACAGAAAGGGACTCACATGTGCAAAAATGTTAGTGGCAGCCCTTTTTGTAGTGGCTAGAAACTGGAAACTGAGTGGATGCCCATCAGTTGGAGAATGGCTGAATAAATTATGGTATATCAATGTTATGGAATATTATTGTTCCTTAAATGATCAGCAGGTTAATTTCAGAAAGGCCTGCAGAGACTTACATGAACTAATGCTAAGTGAAGTGAGTAGAACCAAGAGAACATTGTACACAGCAACAAGAAAACTATACAATAATTTGTTCTGATAGATGTGGCTCTTTTCAACAGTAAGGTGATTAGGGCCAATTCCAATAGATTTGTGGAGAGAGTCATCTGAACCCAGAGGATGTGGGGACTGAGTGTGAATCACATATTATTTCCACCTTTTTTGTTATTATTTATTTGTTTTTTTATTTTCTTTCTTATCTTTTTTTCCTTTTTGATCTGATTTTTCTTGTGCGGCATGATAAATGTGGAAATATGTATAGGAGAATTGCACAAACAAGACCATATGATGATCATTTCTGATGGACGTGACTCTCCTCAACAATGAGAAACTCAAACCAATTTCAGTTGTTCAGTGATGAAGAGAGCCATCTACATCCAAAGAGAAGCTTGTGGGAACCAAGTGTGGACCACAACATAGCATTTTCACTCTTTCTGTTGTTGTTTGCTTGCATTTTGTTTTCTTTCTCAGTTTTTTTTTTCTTGCTCCGATTTTTCTTGTACAACAAGATAACTATATAACTACGTATACATATATTGGATTTAACATATATTTTAAGATATTTAACATGTATTGGACTACCTGCCATCTGGGGAGGGGGTGGGGGGAAGGAGGGAAAATTTGGAGCAGAAATTTTACAAGGGTCAATTTTTGTTTGTTTTGTGTTTTTTTTAATTAAAGCTTTTTATTTGTATAACATATGTATGGGTAGTTCCTCAGCATTGATCTTTACAAAGCTTTCCATTACAAATTTTACCCCCCATTCCCTCCCCTCCCCTAGATGGCAGGAAGTCCACTACATGTTAATAATGTTGAAATACTTGACAAATTGTGCAAGAAAAATCCTATCTACAAGAAAAAAAAGAAAGAAAATCAGAGAAAGGCAACACAATGCAAGCAAACTTCAATAGAGAGCATGAAAATATTACGTTGTGGTCCATATTTCATATCCCTCTCTCTGGGTGTATATGGCTTTCTTCAGTGAACAATTGGAAGTGGTTTGAGACATTTCATTGCTGCAGAGAGCCATGTCCATCAGAATTGATCATCATGTAATACTGTTGTTGCTGTGCATGATGATCTCCTGATTCTGCTCGTTTCACTCAGCATCAGTTCATGCAAGTCTCTCCAGGCCTCTCTGAAATCGTCCTGCTGGTCGTTTCTTACAGAGCAATAATATTCCATAACATTCATATACCATAATTTGTTTAGCCATTCTCCAATTGATGGGCATCCATTCAGTTTCCAGTTTCTAGACACTACAAAAAGGGCTGCCACAAACATTCTTGCACATGTGAGTCCCTACAAGGGTCAATGTTGAAAAATTACCCATGCATATGTTTTGTAAATAAAAAGCTTTAATTAAAAAAGAATAGGGAAAAAAAAAAGAAAAAAAAAGAATTGCACATGTTTAACATATATTGGATTACTTGCTGTCTAGGGGA
The DNA here is from genome assembly GCA_023553655.1 of Myrmecobius fasciatus. NCBI lineage: Eukaryota > Metazoa > Chordata > Mammalia > Dasyuromorphia > Myrmecobiidae > Myrmecobius > Myrmecobius fasciatus. The sequence continues at coordinate 367,949 of JAJPUD010001389.1, read as the reverse complement.
GGGAAGAGATGGGGGGAAGGAGTGAGAAAAAATTGGGAACACAAGGTTTTTTAAGGATGAATATTGAAAACTATCTTCACATATATTTTGAAAAAAAAAAAAGCTATTTTTAAATTTTCTTTCATTTAATTTCCTATGCCGACATCTAATATATCAAAACCATGATAGGGAGATTCACTATGTAGAAAGGGACAAATACATAGACAATCCTAACTCTCAAACACATTCTAGTGGAGGAAGATAAAACAAAGTGGAGCTGGAAGATAGAGAGATGGAGAGGGTGAAGAGGAGGTAGGAAATTTGGGGAGAAACTCAAGTTCAGATTGAAATGAGTAGAGCTTGGGCCCTTCATGAGTTAATAATTCAGGCTAGAGACTTACCACTCAGTAGTGGTAATCTATCAGTAGATCTTCACAAGAGGCAGCATCTCTAGAGTGGGCAGGTATAAGAGTTCAAGCTTAGACTGATGATAAACAAAGATGGCGGCTACTGGAGAATAAGTTGTATCTTTAAAGAACTTAGAATTTTGTAAAATGCACCCCTCAGCACTGAGGGGTGACTAAAGCACTGGAAGACTTGGAGTTAGGAAGGTCTGAGTTCAAATGCAAACTTACTGTGTGATCCCATGCAAAAGGCGTAACCTTTCTGGACCTCAGTTTCCTCATATTTAAATAGGGAGATTAATCTCAGGCACCTTTCAATACTATATCTATGATCCTATGATCCAGGGCATGTACAGTAGTGAGAGTTATTGGTTATCACTGATGATCATTATAGATGGAAACAATCAGAGGAAATAGTTGGTAGTGATAGATAGAAATAAAGATGGTACAGTTGATGATGATGTGGAGACAAATAGAATCCTAACTCCCTGAATTCATTCTGGGAATAGAGAGATCCTAGCTGAGAAACCAGGGCCCTGACACACCAAGGAGGGAGAAAGATTGTGCTGTGTCAGTGAGAAATGGAGGGAGCTAACATCAGCCCTTCCTTGGGGGCACTGAGAGACAGAGAGAATTAGGAAGCCTCTGTGAAGTCAAGGGACAGTCGGGAAAAGAGGGTGTAGCCCCAAGAGTGTAAGCAGGAAGATGGCTTGATGATACCCTGAGGATCCAGAAGAACTTGTCAGGCAGGAAATGCCAAGATCATGAGCTTCTGGGCCAGGAGGGCAGACAGGTATTAAGTACCTGGATTCCCAGGGCTTATGTTTTTATAATAAAAGAACCAGCTCCAGCCACACCCCAGGAGCAATTTGTTGAGTCAGCCTGCTACCTCAGGTTCCAAAGAATTTTCAGTCTCCTTTAAGACTCAAGCATTCTGAACAAAGCCTTCCATAGTCCTCTATGTTGCTAGTACATACCCTCCCCCCAAACTCCCTTGCATTCGTTTTGTACACATCTTGTATTCTGGCCATTCTCCATTAGAATCTATGCTCTTTGAAGCCAGCATCATGGCTGGCCCAGAAAAAGCACTTAATAAATGCTTGTAGATGTAGATGTAGATAGATGGGTGGATAGGCAGATAGGTGAGTGGATGGCTGGGTGAATGGATGGATGGATGGATGGATGGATGGATGGATGGATGGATGGATAGAGGGATGGATAGATAGATAGATAGATAGATAGATAGATAGATAGATAGATAGAT